>VWZX01000533.1:399687-558066 GCA_013399015.1 Galbula dea
TGTCTCACCTCCCCTTCCCCGAGGGTGGGATCAGCTCTAGCAGTACTTGACTTTATTTGTAAACTCTTCTTTGGTAAACGAGAAAACCTCAAGATTTGAGACCAAAGGAACGCAATCCCCCGTTAATTAACAATGAAACTCATTAATGGGAGACCAAAAGAAAAATAAAGAGTTTTTTCCCCCCCAGGATNAGCACGATCTCCAGTTCCTTGCGGTAGAGCTTGCCCCCGTCGGCGAGGTTCATGATGCTCCTCCTGTAGTTGGTGAGCTGCTGGATGTTCATCTCCTGCAAGGAACGATGGGGGGGAGTAGGGGTGGGGTTGAACACCTCATTCCTTCCTGAAGGGCACCCCCAAAGTGGGACAGTGCCTTGCACCAGCATCTCTCCTGACCCACGGGGAGCATGCACACAAAGGGGTTGGAGATGCTGTCGGGAGAGGGGAGGAGGCACTGGAGGAGGTTCTAGGGGGGCATCAGGGCTCCATCTCATCCTTCTCTTCTCCACTTACTTTCTTATTCTTCTCATACAGGTCCTTCAACAGTGCATCCAGCTCATTCTCATCGATGAAGCCACTTCCATCCTGGGCAACAAGGGAGGGACATCAGCAGGGGGTGAAGGACACAAGCCCTGAGCACTACCCAGACCCTTAGCCAGCAGAGCCAGGGGTAAACCACCAACCAGGTGGTTTTGGGGTTGGCTTCTTTGGGGGAGTACTGTCCACGTGGGGCAGTTTCCCAGGAGCTGGCTCCATACCTTGTCATAGAAGGCAAAGATGGCATTGAACTCCTCTGAGGAGAGCTTCATCCCCTGGGCAAGGGACACCAGGGTGTGAGGGGGGGCAGAGCCCCAGGCAGGGAATGGGAATGGGAATGAGGCTGGTTGATTGCTTTGTTGTTGTTATGATTGTTTTACCTGAAACTTCAGAAGGAAGTTTTCCTGCACAGGCAGAAGTCTGAGAAAGAAGAGGGGCAGAGGTGAGTGAGGAGCAGCCAGGAGAAGACACTTCTTTAATTCAGAATGACTGTTTGCTCAGAAATAGGAGCAAATGAAAGAGGAACACTGTTTTCCTTGGGAGCTGAAGCAGACTCCTCCTAGACATGAGTGTTTTGGGGTGTCTTTCCCTTCCCATTGCTTCCTTAGAACTACAGAATCATTTTGGTTGGAAGAGACCTTTCAGATGATGGAGTCCAACTGTTAACCAGCACTGCCAGGGCACCACTAACCCATGGCCTCAGCACCACANCCCTTCTCTGGACACACTCCAGCACCTCCATGTCCTTTGGAGTGAGGAGCCCAAACCTGAGCCCAGGATTGGAGCTGTGGCCTCTCCAGTGCCCAGTCCAGGAGGCCAATCCCTGCCCTAGCCCTGCTGCCACCCTAGTGCTGATCCAAGCCAGGATGCTGTTGGCCTTCTTGGCCACCTGGGCACTCTGCTGCCTCACCTTCAGCTGCTGGTGACCAACACCCCCAGGTCCTTTTACCCCAGGCAGTGTCCAGCCACTCTGCCCCAAGCCTGGAGCATTTATGGTGTTGTTGTGACCCAAGGTCAGGACCCAGCACTTGACCTTGTTGAACCTCATCCCATTGGCTTCAACCATGCATCCAGCCTTGCCAGATCCCTCTGTAGATCCTCTATACCCTCCAGCAGACTAAGACTTCCACCCAGCTTGGTGTCATCTGCAAACTGCCTGAGGTTCCCCTTGTCCCAGTCATTGTTAATGGTGTTAAACGCAACTGGATCCAAAACTGAGCCCTGGGGATCACCACCTGTGACCAGCCACCAGCTGGAGTTGACTCCATTCTCCACCAGTCTCTGGGCCCCACCATCCCTCCTGGTTTCTCCCAGTGAAGCCTATGCCCATGACATCTCCAGGCTGTCACCTTACCTGGACATCTCCGAGAGGCCAAGCTTCCCATCACCGTTCATGTCGAACATCCGCAGCTGCCAGCACACAAAGAGCACTCGGTCATCCATGAGCTCCTCCTCCCCTCCATCCCACCCACGGGGTGGCAAGAGCCCTGGAGAGGACCTTCCCTGCCCCAGAAAGAGTTGCAGTCCTTTGGGACCAGCCTGGAGGTCCTACTTACGATGGTCTGTGTGTACTCCTGCAGCTTGGGCTCGTCATAGGGTCGGTTTGCCTTCTTCAGCAGGTCCGACAAGAAGCCCTGGAAGGAGAGAGCTTTGCTGGCTGCCTCCATCCCTGGGTGTCCCAGTGGGGATGTCCCCACTGGTGGGAACCCAGCCCAGGCCACCCCACCTGCCTGCAGCCCACCTTGAGCTCGTTGGCTTCGATGTAGCCGCTGCGGTCCGTGTCGTACCTGCGCCAAGCCTGCCAAGGAGCCGCCGTGAAGGTCAGCATGGACTCGTGCCCCACCTTTCCCCCCACCCTGACAGGTGTGTGGCCCCCAACCCCCCCACCTGCAGCATCCCCCAGACACTCCAGCAGGGATGGGGGCATCCCATGGCTCCGAGCTTGGCTCGTGGTGGCCCCACCGGTGCCAGGTGCTGTCCCCTGGGGCTGGATGCTCTTGTCCAGCTCCGTGCCAAGAGGTCAAGAGCTACTACCCTGCCCCTGGGGTGTGAGCCCAGGCTTTAGTATTTGATTGCATCAATAAAATATCAATTTTATTAACTTCTATGAAGCAACAGCACCCACTCACCCCTCCACCCCATGCCATGGGGCTCCTCTTTCCCCCACAGCCTCCACCCAGGGTTCATTTTCCAAGCAGAAGCCGTCCCCACCCCGGGATGCTCCATATCCCTCTCCACCCCGAGCTGCCGCCTTTCAGTTCCCATGGACAAGTTCTCTCCTGCCTTGCAGATGGTTCCCCACCTCCATGCAAGAGCATGGTGAGGTTTTGGGGTGGCCCAGTGCAGCCTTGTCTGCTTCAGCACATCCCTTGGCCACTAAGGATCGACCACCCCAGAGAGGGGATTTACAGGAGCAGCTTCAACTGCCCACAGCTCAGCTCACCTAGAGAGCAGGATGAGGTGCCCTGGTGCCCTGCGCTGAGGACTGGGAGAAACTCATCACACTCCTGCTCTACGCTCCCAAAACCCAGCACTATCCACACCAGCATTTGCCTCCCAGTGCTGAGTTAAACCAAGGCTTTGGGGGAGATGGTGGTGAGTGGGGCAATGCCAGCTCCTGGTGGTTTCTCCGTGATGGAGTTGAGCACCAGAAAGCAAATCCCAAGGGAAACTCCGGCACAGGCTGCCCTGCTCACCTCCATGAACTCCGAGCTGGAGCCCACGTGTTGGCGGAAACACAGCAGGAAATTCTCCTCCGTGGGCAGGATCTGGGCCAGCTGCAGGAGAAACGAGGGTCGGGGGGGACACAGGTGGGACATGAATGTCGGGGGCCGGAGTGGGGACCGTGAGCAGCCCCGGGGAGGGGAGGACCGTGAGCAGCCCGGAGTGGGGAGGATCGTGAGCAGCCCCGGGGGAGTGGGGACCGTGAGCGTCCCGGAGATCCACGGGGCCAGCACCACTCACCTCTGCCATCTCGATTTTACCGTCCGCGTTCTTGTCGTACTTGTGCATGAACTCCTTCATCTTCTCGCCCAAATTGTCATACTTGGAGTCCTGCCGGCGAGGAGAGGGGGTGGGAGCAGTTAAATCCCTGCTCTATGCCCTGGTCCCATCCCACCTTTCCCTCATGGAGGTGCCCCAGTCTCCATCAGTGCCATTCCCAAAGGAGTTGGAGGCAGAAGGGAAGAGGAAAGGAGAACGCAAAACCAGGAGGGTTCCTTACCACACCAGCTCCCTTCCTGGCGCTTTCCAGCTCCTGGAAGAAGTTTTCCAGCTCTTTGCCTTCGATGTAGCCATTTCCTAGGGAAGGAAGAAAAAATTGCCTAAGACCTCCCCCCCTCCCCGCCAAGGTCGGAGGGTGGGAGGGATACTCCTGGGGGGACGCAGCACTTGTTCCAGAGAGCCAGAACCCCTCTTACGGTAGCCCAGAGCTCGGGGGCATAGCCTCAGGCTTGTCCCCACAGCCACCTGTGGGGTGCAGGGGGCTCTGTCCCCATCCTGGCGTTTGCTGTAGTTTCTGCTTCTGCTGGTGTCATCAGACCTGGTCCAGAGCACCTCCGGCCAGGATTGTCCCCCCTCGCCCCTCCGCGGGCACCAGTGAAGGCAAGCGGGGAGCAGGGATGAGGCAGCCGGCACAGCATCACCTCCCGGGTGCAGGATCAGCTCCGGGATGGGGCCAGCACCCAGAGCAGGGAGTTCAGCACCGCTCTCCCAAGTGGCTGGAGGCTCGGAAAGGTTCCTATCACATCCAACCCCATCTCCTCCACATATCTGTGCCGATGCGGTTCCTACGGAACCCAGAATATTCACAGGGATATCCGCAGGGATCTCCACAGCCCTTCCCTGCTCTGGGGATGCTCGGCTGCAGGACCTAAGGATGCTTCACTCCCTTGGTGTGGCCTTTGGTGGCTTCCAGGGGGTGTGAGCGGTGCCAGGGGACGGCAGCAAGGACACCGACTTCACGGCGCTGCCACCACCCTGCCACAAATCCTCCCTCCCACCAACATCTGGGCACAGCTGGCAGATGCTGCCAGGGCTTTTCCTTGTGGGCATCTCCCCTCCCCCACATACCTCCCAAACTCCCTTTGCATTCCAGCCGCCAGAGCCTTGGACCACAGCATCCTGCTCTGGGCTACCTCTGGCATCATCACCCATGAGCTCCCCAGGAGTATTTTCTTCCCATCCCCATCCCGCCTGGAAGCACCTGGGGTGGTCCCAGGGCACCTTCCCTTCTGACAGCTGCATCCCGAAGGATAAGCAGCATTTCTCCTAGGAGAGGATGAAGAGCTGAGGTGGTGTCAGGGTGCTGCTGTGAGCTGCTGAGGGTTTCCACAGCTCTTCCCCAGGGATTTGCTTTTGTGGGTGCCAGAGAGCCCCAAACTCCTTTGGATTCAGTTGGGAAAAAAAAAATCAGGAAGAGTTTTGAGCTGGGAAGAAGGAAAAGGGCAGGAAAAGCCATGGCTAGTTGCTTGGTTTCCCCCGAGCAGCAGCTGGGACAGATCTGATCCGTGTCTGCAGAGTGGCATTGAAAATCCTCTCTGGAGAGCCACGGCTGCACCTCAGAGCCTCCCTGCACCACAGGACAGCCACGGCTGGGAAAGCAAGGAACTCAAAGACACCCAAGGGGGCATCCCCAGGGTGTGGGGAGCCTTGAGGAGTAGCAGGTGGAAGTCCCATCAGAAGGGCTTAGGCACGGGGAAGAGCTTGGGTGAGACAACCCCATCCATGGGGGATGGATGAACCCCAGGACTCTCTGTCACCCCACGTCCATCGGCAGAGGGAAGCAGCCAGGGTTGGAGACACCAAACACCTTCCTCACCGAGGCCACCACGTCCCCTGCTGCCCGAGTCCCCACTCTCCTGGGCACCTGCAGCCGTGACCTGCCCCTGGCTCCCATGTGTTGGAGGTGACAGAGCACATCCAAGGGCGCAGCAGCAGGACGTGCTGCAGGGAGGCAGCTGGACACCTACCCCAGGAGCAGCCAGCTCCCACAGGGATGTCACCGTCAAACATCCTCCAACCCCTCGGCAGCTCCAGGGTCAGCCATGCCCGTGTCCCCGGTGCTGGGGGAGCTGCAGGAAGGACCCTGGATGTGCAGCCAGGAGAGCACCCAGCGTGAGCTGAGCTGCGGTGCCAGCAGTGCAGTCGCGGTCACTGCGTGACGCAGCTCCCAGGAGGGATTTGGTCCCCAAATCGAGGACAGGAGAAGGGCAAGAGCTTTCTCCTGGACTGAGTCTCTACTACATCCCAGGACCAGCGAGGGTGGGATGTCCAGCTGTGACTCTGTGGGGAGGTGACATCCCCCTTGGGGACACGGCCACAGCATCCCTGTGGAGAGAGGTTTTCCAGGGCTGGGGAGCAGGTGGGGAAGGGCTGAGTGCTCCAGGCATGTGGGGGCCATTCCTCACCCTGCTCTGGGCAAGGGACCCCTACCCCTCTGTCACCAGCCACCTCCAGGTCCAGGAGGTGGCCCTGAGGCCAGGCTGGTAGCCACGCTGCCCCCTAAACCAGCAGCTGCTAAGGATAGGGTACCACGGAGGCAGGAAGGACAGAGGGGGCAGAGGGTGGGAGGGGGCACCCCGGGAAGGGCAGGACTCCCCAAGTCAGCACCCAGAGGTTACACCAGCCTTGAGCCAACCCCAGCTCTAGGGGACCTGGCACCCAGCAGACATGCAAAGGAGACTCGGAGCACCCCTAGGCTTGACACCCAGTGGGGTCCAGTGAGGGTGTTCCTATCGTTTCCTAACAGGGAGATTCGGGGGGGGGGGGCATCCTCCCCCTGATCCTGGAACTCCCTACAATAGGGCTGTGCCCTGGGCAGTCCTTATCATTCTGGGGGTTCTCCATCATCCCAGAGGTTCTCCATCATCTAGGAGTTCTCCATCACCCCAGGGATTCCCCATTGCCCTGTGGGGCTCTCCATCTCCATCATCCCGGGGGCCTTATATCACCCCAGAGTTGTCCATCACCCCAGGGGTTCTCCATTGCTCCAGAGGCTCCTCATTATCCCAGGGGGCACCCTATCATCCTGGGGGTTCCTCCATCATCCCGGGAGCTCCCCCATGGCCATCATCCCGGGGGCTCTCCACCACCCCAGGGGTTCTCCATCACCCTGGGAGCTCCCAGTTCCTGCGAGCCTCAGCGGCAGAGGCTCTCCCTCCTCCTCCGGGTTCCCCCCGACGGGATGCCCTGGGTTTGTTCTCTCCGCCGCCCCCTCCCATCCCCGGTGTCCTCCCCGCCGGTTCCGGGGTGCCCGGGAGGTGTCCCCTGTGCCCGGCACTGACCGTCCGCGTCGAAGTGTCTCCAGACGTCGAGAAACTGGGACGCGGTGAGCTCGGCCAGGTGCAGGTGCGGGGCCTGCCGCGGGCTGCCCATCGCCATCTCCCTCCCGCCGCCGCCTCCCGCCGCTGCCTCCCGCCGCCTCCCGCCGCCGCCTTTTATACCCGACACCGGCGGAGCCGACCCGACACCGCCAGGGGGCGCCACTGTCCCGGGACACCGGGAACGGGGACGGGGGAGAGGGGACCGGGACCGGGGACGGGGGGCATATCGGCACCGGGTACGGGGGGAGAGGGGACCGGGACCAGCTACGGGGGGACACCGGCACCGGGTACCGCGGGAGAGGGGACCGGTATCGAGAGAGGACATCGGGACACCGGTCACGGCAGGGGGGAGAGAGACAGCGGGACACTGGCACTGGGTAGGGGGGGAGAGAGGACACCGGCACCGAGGAGAGAGACGACACCGGGACACCGAGCACGGGGGGCAGACACCGACCCCGGGCATGCAGGGGATAAGGGAATGGCACAGGGCGGGGAAAGAGGGAGGACATCGGGACCCCGGTACCGGGTACGGGTGGGAGAGGGGACACCGGAAAACCAACACAGGGCACGGGGCGAAGCGGGGGACGACACCCGGACACCGGCACAGAGATCGGGCACGGAGGGGATCAGGGACTGGCACCAATGTGGGGGGAAATCGGGACACCGGCGCCGGGCATAGGCACGGGGAGGACCGGGGACTGGCACTGGCGGAGGGGGGACAGGGACACCGGGAACGGGGGACACCAGAGACCGGGACGGGGACATACAAACACACTGGGACACGGGCATCAGGAACAGGGGACATTGGGACTGGCACCGGGCTGGGGGAACACCAGGACTAGGGGACATTGGGACACTGGCACCGCGGGAAGAGGAGGGACACCAGGACACCGAGACACCAGGGAGGACAGCACTGGGCACCATGGGGGGCAGCCTGTGCCCTGTCACTTCTTCCTGCCTTGTCACCTCCCCCTGCTTTATGCCACCTGCCCTGCCTGAGGTCACCTACTACTGCCCAGTGTCACCTGTGCTGGCTGACATCACCCAGCTCTGCCCCATGACCTACCCCTGTCCAATGTCACCTGTCCTGTCCCATGTCACCTACTCCTGCCCCATGTCACCTGTCCTGTCCCATGTTACCTACCCCTGGTCCGTGTCACCTACCCCTGCCCTGTCCTGCCACCTCCTCCTGCCTGTCACTTCACCCCTTCCCCAAGCCCCTGCATCCCTTCCTGTGCTACCCAAGCCCTGCCCCTGTCCCCCAGCCCCATCCCTGTCCCCATGTCCCTGCCCTCTGTCCCTGTCCCCCTGCCTCGCTGTGCTCCCGATGGCACCTTCAAGGCTGATCATTTGCCGGTCCCGGGGGAGGAACGGGGCAGAGGCAGCCCCAGTGCCACCACCCACCACCACCGAAGGACCATGCAATGGCCACGGTGGGGCTGTCACCCACCACCCATGGCTGGAGCAAGGATGTGAAATCCAAACACTTCTCCCAGCTTGTGGAGGAAAACCCAAGGAACTCTTGGCTCAAGGCTTGGCCATCCCTGCTGGAGAGGTTCTCCTTGGAGGGATCCAGCCCAAATGGTGACATTCCTCCTCCTGCTGCCCAACACCTCCTGGGGGCATTTTCTTTCCCCAAGTTTTCCCAAGCAGCAGGGAAATTTCCAGGCCCCTCCAGCCGGCCACAGCAGGGGTTTGTCACCAGCTCCAGCGCAGCCTGCCCAGGGGAAGTGTTGCCATGGCTACAGGGGGATAACATCCTCGGGATGCAGGAGAAGGCTGGGCCGGTGGAAGTGCTTCATGAAAGAGGAGAAGGCAGCAGGAAAGTTCAGCCCTGTGCAGAGCAGGGATGGGATCGGCAGCAGCCAGCTGCCAGGAGCTCCCGGGGAAGGTGCACATCCTGCTGGGTGCTGGTGCCTCTTGTGTCTCTCAGCTGGGAGAAAAAGGGGTGCTCGGTGCTCCCCCTGAACCACAGAGCCCACAGCCCGTTTGGGAGCAGGCTTGAGGAGGGGGAGATGACCTCAAGCCTGGTTTTAACCTCCTGGGGAGCTGGGGCAGGGCAGGATGCCCGATTCTGGGAGCGGGAAGGGAGATGTTGAGCCAGCACCCTACAGGGAGGGCCTCACCAGTGCCTTGGAACCTGCTCCCTGTCAATCCCTGGGGAAATCCTTCCTGGAGTTGCCTCTGTGAAGGAGGCAGTGGAGCAAGAAGGGCTTGGTACTTGGGAAGGGGTTTGCCAAGATTGAGGGAAGAGGTTTGGAGAGGGATGTGGAGCTTTGGGGAGGAAAGCAAATGGTGATGGCTCTGTTTAAAGCCAGCTCCCAGCAGGGGTGTCCAGGCACAGCCAGTGGCAGGAGGGGATGTCCCCTCAGCAGGAAGAAAAGGCTGGATGGTTCCTCTCCAGCCTTCACCCATTTTCTGGCTCTTAAGCCAAGTCCTCTCTGAAAGTACCGTCAGGTTTTGGAAATCACAGCCCATCACACTGCTTAGGGTCAAGGCTGGAATTCAGGAACCAGCTGAGGTCATCCCTCAGCACTCCTCCCTGGCAGGGAAGGGTTTCATTCCTTCCAGCATATGAAACCTTTGCAGTGAAGACTTAATGCTTTTGGGTGAAAAACAAACCCAACACCCCACCCCCCCCGAGCAGAAACCCTTAATTCAGCTGCAGGGCTTCAGCACAGTGAAATGTCTAAAGGAATTTGAGCTGCTTGAAGGCAAAGCATCCACCCAGGTGCTGAGCTGAGGCAGGTAGCACAGCTCTTGAAAAGCTTTCTGGTTTCCTTTCATGTAGAAAAAGGTCAAACAGCAAAGCTCCCAGAAGACAAAGCCTGAGAAACCAAAAAGAGATGGATCCAGAAGCCAAGATTTTTTTGGTGGGCTGGAAGGCTGCAATGTTGTTTCTAGGATAACTGCTGAGATCTCTGCTTGAAAACTCATGCCAAGGTCCAGCCAAGGGCTGCAGCAGAGATTTCTCCTCTTGACATGACACTCTTCTGTGAATCAGATGTGAAGGCATCTAAAGAACATCTCCTTCTCCAGGGGACTGGAGGCAGCAGGACCCCCATGACCTGCAAAGCTTTCTCTGGACTGAGGAGGCAGGAGAAGGAAAGGGCTGGCACCAAGGATGGCCCAGACTGGTTGGTGAAAGCAGGGCTGGGAGAGAGCAAGGGAGGAGCTGTGCCAGTAAGAAATACATGTGCAAAGTGCTGGTCAAAGGGTGCTCCTGGTTATCCTGAGCTTTACACACTGGTGTTCTGGTCCCTCAGAGCTGTCCTCCAGCCTGGGAGGTGTGTGCAGGGACTCCCCCCTCTTTCCAACCCATGGTATTGGCACAGCAAACAAACCCCCTGCTTTCAGGATCACAGCAGGTTTTATTTCTTCCCAGTTCTCTTCTCCACACATCTTTCCCCCCCCCCCCCCCCCCACTGTATTTCAGCCATTTGAAACTCCTCAGAAGTAAAATAAAACCCCAAATGTGGATTAAAAGTATCTCCATAAGCAACAGAACCAACTCCTTCACTGCATTCCTCCTCCCTCCCCCAAAGCACCCAGGGCTTCTGCCCTCATATCATCACAGGGACAAACCTCAGGGTGCTCATGCAGAGGTTGAGGTAGCTACATCAGCCCTAGGCAGCAGAAAGGAGAACCTCCAACTGCTGTAGGGCTCAAATCCTCTTCAGAAGAGGTTTTTGTTAAAAACAGCCCTCATTTGCCCAAGATTTCATGGCACAGAGGCTTCCAGGTTCAACTGAAGCTGCTGAGATAGAAGCTGATGGGGTGGGTTTCATGCCCTGGTAGGGCTAGAGGGAGAAGCAGCCTGCTGAGCTCCCAGGCTCCTCCTCATCCTCTCCAGCCTAGCTTGAGAAGTACCAGCTCAAGAGCAGGTCTGGAGATGCTTCCCTTCCCACTGCAGCCCAGCCTGGCTCTGATGAATGAAGGCAGCCAGCAGAAATCCCAGCCTCAGCCACTCCAGCTGCTCTCCAGCTCCACAGCTGCCTCCCAACCACACTTGAGAGTCTTCCTATTTACCAAGTATTAACTAGATGAAGGTGAAGCACCATTTTCCAGGCAGGGGAAATGATCTGCTCTCTTTCTGCCCTGGAAGGAGCCCATGAAGGGAGGAGGGAGCAGGCAGAAGTGGTTCCTTCTTGCTCTGCACATCTGCCACTTCTCATTGTTTCCCTGCTTTAGCTGCTGCTGCTGACGAGCACTTGGGCTCCTGTTAGACCTCAAAAGGCAACAGCCTGGTGGAAGGAAGAGCTGGAGTCTCTATCCCTTTGCATATTAGCACCAGAGCTGGTCCCTGAAACTGCCTTGACAGTCAGACCCAGCACATGGAAAGGGCTGCTCCCCCAGAGGGCTCCTCCAAGTGCCAGGAGCTGCTGAACAAGTGACTGGGTCAGCTGAGTGCAGGCAGCAAACCCTCCTCTAAAAGTCCTCAAGACCAGGCTGAGAAGATGTTTGTCAGGACTGACCACAGGTATCCCTACCCAGGACAAGACAAGGGGGACATGGTGGCCACCCCAAGATCTCTCCTACACCTGAAGTGCCACCCTGTAATGGAAACCAGGCACAGCACAACCCCTGGGTGAGGACATCTGCACCACTGGCAGCAGGTGACTGCAGCAGTGGCAGCATGAAGGGCTTCCAGGAGACACCCATCTGGAGAAAACTGAGCAGGCCACAGTGAACTTCTGTGGCTGGAGCTGGAGAAATGTCACAGAAGGCTGAAGGCTGTGAAGGAGGTGAGGATCTGTGGTAAACAACTGATCAGCTAAATTTAGGCAGGCAGACTGGGAGCCCTCTGTGAGCAGCTGGGTGTTTTCAGACCAGACCACCATGAAACCATTCAGCAATGACAGTGATGAGCTCTGCAGACAACTCCAAGATAAATGAAGGGGAAAAGGTTGCCCAATGATTAGAGTCACTCTCTCAGATCCAGCTGCACCCAGGGCTCAGTGTGACCTTTGGGGAACAAAAAGGAATGAACTGATCTGGTGAACAGTCACTGCTCCCTGGCAGAACCTTGGCACATGGTAAGAGAGCACGTGGTGGCCTCCCTCCCTCTTTGTCCTTTCCTCACTGCTAGGCTCAGTTTCTTCATGGAGGAGGACCAGGAAAGTCAGAAAAGTATCATACCTGTTCCAAACTAATCTCCACTGTAATCTCACATCACTGAACTCCACAAAGCACTGGTGCTCCAACATCTGCTGCAGGGTCTGGAGCCCCAGTTCCAGAGAGACAAGGAACTGCTGGAGAGAGTCCATTAGAGGCTAGGAAGATGCTGAGGGCACTGGAGCAGCTCTGATGAGAGGCAGCACCCGTGGGTGAGGATCACCCAAGCCTCTGCAGCAGGATGAGTGGGATCTGGAGCTCCTGAGGGGGTCACTGCTGACACAGGGCTTAGGGAATCTGCCAGAGGGCAGAGCCTGCTCAACTGCTGGGAAGTCATTTTGGGCACTGGCTACAAAGAAAGGGAAAATGCTGGCAAAATTCAAAGCAAACCTCTGCAGCTGACCAGCTAAACCACAAGGACAAAGATCAGAAGGACAAAGACCCAAAGGACAAAGACCCAAAGGTCTGCTCCAAGCCAGGAGAGCAGAAGGGGACAGTCTCACCGACAGCTCTCCCCCAGCACTCACCAGAGCTCCCTTGGTAAGATGACAAGTGGCTGGAGGAGGAGGAGGAGCTCATGGGGAGCCTGTGCTTTCCCCCAGCTTGCCCAGGAGGTGTGTGACCAGCTTCTGCAGGGCCTCAGCCCGCACCACCGAGACACGCAGCACCTCCTCGTGGTTGGCCTTCTCCTGGCTGCTGTAGCTCATCACTGCCTTGTTGGTGATGAGGGAGAGCCCAAGGACTCGAAGGCCACAGTGCCTGGCTACAATGACTTCTGGGACAGTGCTCATGCCTGCAGGAGGAGAGGAAAGGACCAGGATGAGGCAGGGTCTGCACCAGAGCAAGTTCTCTGCAAGGCTGCAAGCCATAGTCTCACCTTCAGCATGCTGCTGTCTCGTTCCCCACCCCAGCTCTCTACATCTGAGCCATCTCATAGCTACAGGCTCTCTGGAGCTCAGCTACCTAACAGTTACAAGCTGTAGTAGCACAGTTCCAACCCTGCTCAGCACAATAAACCTGCCACATCTGATTCCTGTGTGCTGCATCTCCCTCCCCAGGTTGTGTCAGGCTGCTTTCAGCCATGCTAAGAGCAGCCCTGATGTGCTGTGTCACTTGGCTCTTCTGCTCTTCCCCTAAGACAGCTATTGCACAGCACAAACGGCTCTGTGGGGAGGTGACACAGGGGGAGTCTGCAGATGTTACTCAACAGACTTCTAGGAGGGAAGGGTCCAGCTCTGGAGGAGTCATATGGATCATGGACCTGGGGGAGCAGGGCCAGAGGAGGCCACAGCAGTGAGCTGAGGGCTGGAAGCTCTCTGCTGTGAGGACAGACTGAGAGAGTTGGGGTTGTTCAGCCTGGAGAGGAGAAGGCTCCAGGGAGACCTTACTGCAGCCTGTCAGGTCTTCAAGGAGCCTGGAAGCAAGCTGGGGGCAGAGTTTTCAGCAGGAGCTGTTGGGACAGGCCAAGGGCTGATGGTTTGGAACTGAAAGAGGAGATGGAGACTAGAGAGAAGGAAGAAATGTTTTGTGCTGAGGGTGGTGAGAGCCTGTCCCAGGCTGCCCAGAGAGGTGGGAGATGTCCCAGCCCTGGAACCACTGCAGCTCAGGTTGGTTGGGGCTCAGAGCAACCTGATCTAGTTGCAGATGTCTCTGCCTGCTGCAGGGAGGTTGGACTAGGTGACCTTGAAGGGTCCTTTGCCACTCGAACTCTTCTGTGACTCTAACCTTCCTTGCAGACAGTCAGGAAAGTTTCCAGTCACCATCCCTAACCCAGCAATCTCTCAGGGAGTGCTGCCTGCTAGGGAAGTGGTGCAGTGAAAACCCTGACAGGGTTAGGATTGAAGAAATACCAGAAAAGGACTTGACTTCTGGTTGGACCTCACTCAGTCCTTGCTGAAGCTGAGCCATCTGAGGGTGGGAAGATCTCTATCAGGGAAACAACCACCCCAACATGCCAGGCTCCCCTGTCCTGGGCAGCCCTCAGCACAGAACCTTCCTGCAGCTCCACTCCAGCAGCTGCACTAAGCCCCTGCAGAACTAAGCAGGAAGAGAGCAGATTTCTCTCAGCTCCTTGTGCCTTAGGGAGGCAAAGGCTGGCAGATAGTCAGCCTGGAGCAGAAGGAGCTGGTTAATCCATGTGCCCACCCAAGCCTGCCAGGCCAGCCCTGGCAGCTTACCCACGGCGTCGGCTCCCAGCGCCTGCAGCGCGCGGCACTCGGCGATGGTCTCGTAGCAGGGACCAGGGAGCAGGCAGTAGGCTCCTTCCTGGATGAAGCTCAGAAAGCCCAGCTCCTGGGCACTCTCCATAGCCAGGTTGAGCAGATCTTGGTCATAAGCATCTGACATGCAGGGAAACCTCGGTCCAAACCTGCAAGGGCAAGAGCATGCTGACACTGCTACCACGAGCTTCCCTCCACCTGACTCCAGGGATGCTCATCCCTGGGAGAAGAGAGTTCACCTGCCATGGATGTCACCTCTCAGCCCAGCCTCATCACCAGATACTTCTGCCATCATGATATTCCTGCTGGATAGATCTAATCACCCCCAAGAGCCTCGGGGGTGCAGAGGTCATGGCTGTTGGAAGGTCTGGCACTGCTTCCCTCCTGCACAAAGGCTTCTGGAATGGTCTGTCCCAGGGTTCTTGTCTCCAGAGAACACTGATGGTCAGTTCTCCCTCTCCTCAATAACTGCCCATGGTGACTTCTAAACATTGGCCATCAGACAGCTGCTGCCCTCTGCTTCTCCTGCACCATGCCTTGCAGACAGGCTCCCTGTGGCACTGAGTCCCAAAGGCTGTGGCCAGTCAGGGGCTCTGAACAGGGCTTGGTGGGCCATTGCTCACCACATATGAGGCAGCAGGTAGCTAATAAATCAGACTGAAGGCCAGGGATGTCCTGGACCAGAAGAGCAAGGGTTGTCCTCTCACCACACTGACACCCATGTGCTCGAGGCAGAGACACAGGGTTGGATGTGCTGGATAAATCACCTGAGATTTGAGGCTTTTCCCTTCACAGTCTGTATTAGACCAGCTTGAAGGACCTCAAAGAATGACCTTCTTGGGCAGGCAGATGAACAAGGCTTGCTAGTCAGAGAATACACCCCAGGAAAGAGCACCCAGGCCTGCATTTCCTTCCTGGGCACAGCAAGATCACACCAAAGACAAGCTTGGAGACTGTTGCAGGACAGAAGTGCAACTCCATTGCCCATTTGAGATGCCCCAGCAGGTTCTGCCTGTCCCTCAGCTGCCCATCCACAGCATGCACACATCCTGTAGGTCTCACATTGCATCTGCCAGTCCCCCAGAATGGGTGTTGGATACTCAGAGTGTTAGATGATGTTAGATGTCTGTGTTTAGGCAACAGCATCCCATTGCAGGTGCCCTCTGTTGCAGGGAAGAGGGGAGAGGAGCAGGTTGGAGCTCCAGGACTGGACTTTAGGTAGTCTTCATCCTGTCCTTCAAGGCTGGGTCTCCTGTTTGCTTTGGATCTTAAGTTAAGAGCTCAGTCCTGCTCCTGAATGAGTGGATCCTACTCTGGACTCAAGAAGAGCAGAAGCTGATGGGCAGGACTCATGTGCAGCCACTGAGAAGAGCTGCAGAGCAAACTCCCAGCCATGCTCACCAACTCAGTTCAGGAAGAGTGGACCAGGTCCCTCACCTAGGCTCTTAAAGCTCTTGTTTGTTTGCAGACCCCCAGCATGGTGGGGGCTGGAAGGGACCTCTGAGGATCATCTAGTCCAACCCCCCTGCTCCAGCAGGGGCACCCACAGCAGGTTCCCATTGCATGTCCTTCCAGCTGAATGTTTAGGGCAGTAGATAGCTTATTTTATGATCACAAACAGTAAATAGTCTATAAATACACCCCAAACTTTCCCATCTGGTCACAGCTAATCAGCATTCACCACCATGAGAGCTGCTGCTGTCTCCTGAAGGGTGACCAGCAAGGCAGAAACCAACCTCTGATCTCTTAGGTCCAGTCCTCAGGTTCCTGCAGCATGTCCCTTTCCACATCACTTCATCACCCCTAGCCTTACTCTGTTGTGCTTAGATCAACCCTTCCTGGTGCCTGAGCTGGATGTCAGGAGGAGTTTGCTCAGCTAGAGCTCTCTCAGCCTCTGGAAGCTGCCTCCACAAGACCTCTTGCCCATCTCCGTGCCTTGGTCAGCAGGGCAAAAGGCACCTCCCAGAGCACTGCAGTCCTCACGGGGAAAGCTGCTCCTGGGAGGCAGTGAGAGAGCTCTGCTGCTTTTGACTGGTGTCCAGACAGAGGCTAGTGCTTGGCTGGCATCTCTCCTCCTGTTCCTGAGCAGTTATGCAAGCCCAGAGAGCTTTGAACATTCATTCCTCCACGTGGCCTCTGGGCTTTTGATCATGCTTTCCTCCAGCCCACACCAACACCACAGAAGATGGAAAGGTTCTGCCTCAGGTGGGCACTGTCCTCTTGCCATGTGCATTGCAAACCAGTGTTTATCTCTTCTGAGGCAGTTCCTAGCACCTTTCTGGCTTCTTCAGAAGCTGGTGTGACCTCAGGAAGGATCTAACTGGAACAGGAGGCCAGGCAGACCACTCACTGCCAGCTAGAACTTGCTTTGCTGGAAGATCCCAGGGCAGCCCAGGTGCCTGCCCTGCAAACATGTCCTTCCTTCAAGAGGAAGGCACCAACCCAGCCATGAATGTAACCAGCTTGTTATCTAACCTCACTCCTGCTCATGAACCTCCTTCACCACCTCCATTGCCTCTCTCCTGGCTTCACCCAACTGCCACCTTGGTTAAGCAGTAATTCTTTCTCCTGTTACTTCCTTATCACAATCCAGCCTTGTTCTCTCCTGCCCAAAGGCTCTGGATCTTCCCTGCTTCCACCTTGGCTTTCCTGACCCCTGAAGTGCTCTCCTCTGCTCAGCCTGAACCTCCAGTGGATGTGTCCTCATGGCTTTTAGCCTCCTTTGGGAGCCAAGGGGCTTCTTTTTGGACTGGTCCCTCTGGCATGTCCCCTCTCAGTGCTGGGACCTTGCTGGTGCTGGTTGCCTTCCACTCTAGAAACCTGATGGTGCCTTGAAAGGGTTTTAGGATCATGGATGAATTCAGCTTGGAAGGGACCTTGGGGTCATCTAGTCAAAGCTCCTGCTCAAAGGAACTCTGCATCCAGTTGCAGCTGCAGTGCAGGGGGGAGGATGTGTCACAAGCTCCTCCACCCATTATCCACAGGGTAAAGGTCCTGCTGCACAGCTAGCATGGGAAACCTGATTTCCCAGCCCAACCAGCACCAGGTCACTCTTCTGGTTCTGTTTTCACTCTGAAGGTTTCCCAAGAGTCTGCCAAGAGAGCTCCTCAGACTGATGCCTCCAGTGAATGCATGATGTGAACAAAGGCACCCCAGGTTCATAGCCTGGATTTACTGAGAGCAGCTCTGGGGAGCAGGACTTAGGGGTGCTGGTGGCTGAGAAGGTGGCCACGAGGCAGCAGTGTGAGCAACCAGCACAGAAGCCAACCCTGGCATGGGCTGCATCCCCACAGGCTGGAGATGCTGCAGCTCACCAGGTTGCTCAGTTAAGAGGAACTAGCAGAGAGAAGGGCTGAGAAGAAGAGGCAGCAGCATGTCTCTTCAGCAGACAGCACAGCTGCCCATGTCAGAAGGAGCAGAATTCTACTCTTGCAACCCAAAACCTCCTGCATAAACTCCTTAGAGGACTGTAGGAGTAAGGGACAGGCCAGGGAGGGGCCCTGAGGAAGGCAGGGGAGGTGCCCCAGCACACACAGCTGCTGCTTTAACCTTTCCCACGGTGGTCCCTGGGGCCAAACTCTACCTCTCAGTGCCCAGCAGGTGCTGCAGGAAGGAAGGGCTGGTTTGGGAACACGGAGCTGATGCCCTCTTACCTCTCCTCGTTTGGCCCCCGGAGGGGATTCTGCCCTCCCAAGCCAAAGATGCTGATGTGATCTCGAATGAACATGATGTCCCCCACCTGGAAATGGGGGTTCAGTCCTCCAGCAGCATTGGTGACTACCAAAATCTCCACCCCCAGGAGAAAGAAGACCCTGATGGGGAAGGTGACCTGCAAGGACCAAAGGCAGAGATGCAGTGAGTACAGCAATGTGTAGGCAGCTGCTACTGCTGCTCCCTGGGCAGTGGCACAGCTTGGGGACATGATGCAGAGAAAGATCTGTGTGAGGCTACAAGGAGCCAAACCAACTCTTCCTCCACTTTTAAATAGTCCTTTAACTGAAATGGAAAGACTTTTAATGGGTTTTAAACATACTAAAACCTAACCTTGTCACCAACAGCATTAAAATTCGAGCCCCCATTTCCTGCAGTCCCACTAAGGTCAAATAAATGAGGTACAAAAGGAAGCTGCAGATAATTTTTCCTCCCTGCCATGGTCTTGCAGAGATCAAACCACTCTGCTGACTGCAGGCTCTGCTGAAGGAGTGGGATGGATAAACCAGCTCTCTACTGCAGGGCTCCAAGCAGAGTGGTTATTTTCCTCATCTCCTTTTGTCCACGTTGGTTCCCTTCAGTGAGCTGAAGGTAAGGAACACAAGGGGGGAAATGGTTCAGAAGTTTGATTTTGAGGAGTCTAGAAGGAGCTGGGATGGTGTCTGCTACCTCTGAAGTGCTACAGGAGAAGGTGGGAGCAGAAAACTTCCTAACTGTGGAAAACAAGTCCATTTTAATAGACAAAGATAGACACTATCAGCCAGGAAAAAGGAAATGTGAGTGGTGTTCCCAACAGCAAGGTGCATGGGGAAATGCAATATATAATTGCAAGAGAGACAAATGCAATAGACAGATACACACCCTGCAACCATAAATGGGTTATTTCATCACTCCAAGTTTCCTGCTTGGATCTCAGGAGGAAGTTCTTCACTGTGAGGGTGGGGAGACACTGGCACAGGTTGCCCAGAGAGGCTGGGGAAGCTCCATCCCTGGCTGGCTGGGGCTGTGGGCAAGCTGCTCTAGTGGGAGGTGTCCCTGGCAGGCAGGGGGATTGGGACTAGATGATCTTTGAGGTCCCTTCCAACTCTGACCATTCTAGGATTGCTGACTGAAATCATGACAAAAATGCCTGAATTAAAGGATGTAAATGACTCTGCCTTGGGTGCCAGCCTCTTTCTCCCAGTCCACAGCAGGGCTGGCCACTTTGGGTGGCTGAGCAGCAGCACCTTTACCTAGCAGAAGCTGATTGCCCCTTGCTTTCAATTCCCAACTTCATTTTTGGGAGGAGAAATCCAAAAACCTCAGCAAGATTAATTGCAAGAGTTACCCTCCTGCAGCTAGGCACCAAAGCAAGCACCTGTCACAACTTAGTGGCACTTAGTGGCATGGTGCTGTTGGACTTGATGACCTTAGAGGTCTTTCCCAGGCTTGATGATTCTCTGTCTCCCCATGAAGGGCTTCAGGCAGAACTCACCATGCTGACAGAGTATCCCTCATAGTAGTGGAAGCGTCCCTGCATGCAGACACAGGGCTGGCCACTCAGCTCCCCAAAGACCAGCTTGCCAGCATGGCCTGCAACTGCAAATGGAGAGAGGGTCACTTCAGTTGTGGCTCTTGAGGTCTTTGGCTTTAGAGGGTTTCTCAGTTGAGGGTTTGTCAGGGTTTGTGTTACAGCAGGGCTGAGTGCTGCTGTACTCAGCACCGGTGAGGCCACAGCTCAGCTAAGTTCAGCTTTGGGCTCCTCACTCCATGGAGGTGCTGGAGTGTGTCCAGAGAAGGGCAAGGAAGGTGGGGAAGGGTCTGGAGCACAAGTGTTGTGAGGAGCAGCTGAGGGAACTGGGCTTGGTTAGGCTGGAGAAGAGGAGGCTCAGGGGAGACCTTCTCACTCTCTGCAGCTCCCTGAGAGGAGGCTGGAGCCAGAGGTTCTTGGGCTCTTCTGCCAAGGAACAAGTGACAGAACAAAAGGAAACAGCCTCAAGTTGTGCCAGGGGAGGTTTAGGACATCAGGAACAATTTCTTCACTGAAAGAGTTGTTAGGCATTCACCAAGGCTGCCCAGGGCAGTGGTGGAGCCACCATCCCTGGAGGGGTTTCAAAGCTCTGGAGATGTGGTTCTGAGACCATGGTTTAGTGGTGACCTGGCAGTGTCAGGTTAACAGACTCAATGATCTTAGAAGTCTTCTCCAACCTAAATAATTCTATGAAACCAGGAGCTGAAAGTCCAAAATAAACTCCACAGCACAGAAATGTGCTGAGTTTGGGTCTGTTCCCCTGTGAACACATCTCACCACTGTGGGACGAGCTTGCAGACCACCACCCAGTGCTGCAGGTTGGCTGGAGTCACCTCACTGGACAGTAGATGGGATGCTGATGTCCTGAGCTGTGCTAACCTGTGCTCTGTGGGAAATGAGGGATGTCCTCATAGGGAATGACTGTCGTCTTCTCCAGGACATCAGCCAGCCCTCCCAGTCCTGAGCCACAGATGATAGCAGTCTTTGGGTGCTGGGCAGTTCGGGCACGTAACCAGTCTGCTGTTTCCTTGTACACCTCATAGGGAACTCTGCAAGAGGAGAAGAGGTCAGTGAGGTTATCAACCCACCCCCCAAAAACCCCCAAGCTACAAAGGATGGAAGTTAAAACCAAAATAATAGGAGCTTCACTGCTGTTATTGAGGAGGTTTCACTTTTAATCTCCTAGCTTCTACCCCTGGGCAGAGGCAAATCAGTTGAATCCTCTTTGCCAGTTGCATTCTGTACTGGAAGAATGGTTAATGATAGTGAGATCACAGAAATGTCACAAGGCATAACCACTGCTGCTGCTGATGGGCTCTGGGCTGTCCTGAGCTCCTGAGGGAATGCAGAAGCACACTTAGGCTGAGAAACTGCAGCCTGGGTCTTGTGTTCATGGGGATGGCCAAGAGGAGGAAGTCCAAGGGCACCTGGACAGCATGGCTGGGATGTTAAGCTGGTGAAGCAATAGACACTGGCCTCTGGTACACTGGGACAGGAGGCAAGCACCATCCACATCAAGATAAGAACCCAATCTTCTCAAGTGTTGAGTGTCATCAGCTCCCAGTGTTTCCTTCTGGGGCTGGGAATGCTTCTCAAACATCCCCATCCTGGATATGTTGTGGAGATCTCATCCATCCTCTCCTCCCCCAGAGGGTGGGCACTGGCTCACAGCTGCAGGCTAGCCCTAGGCAAGAGGTTCAATGGCATCAGTCTACACCCAAACCCCACCTGCAGTGCTAGGGCCAGCTCTGGAGTCCTCAGCACAGCAGAGACAGGGACCTTGGGAAGCAGGGCCAGAGGAGGCCACAGCAGTGAGCTGAGGGCTGGGAGCTCTCTGCTGTGAGGCCAGGCTGAGAGAGTTGGGGTTGTTCAGCCTGGAGAAGAGAAGGCTCCAGGGAGACCTTACTGCAGCCTTGCAGGGCTTCAAGGGAGTCTCTAAGCAAGCTGGGGGCAGAGTTTTCAGCAGGAGCTGTTGGGACAGGACAAGGGCTGATGGTTTGAAACTGAAAGAGGAGATGGAGACTAGAGAGAAGGAAGAAATGTTTTGTGCTGAGGGTGGGGAGAGCCTGTCCCAGGCTGCCTAGAGAGGTGGGAGGTGTCCCAGCCCTGGAACCATTGCAGCTCAGGTTGATTGAGGCTGTGAGCAACCTGCTGGAGCTGCAGATGTCCCTGCTGAGCACAGGGTGTTGACTAGATGATCTTTACAGGTCTTTTCCAACCCAAACCATTCCATCATTCTATGAAACCCAGGAATCTGGGCACCTAGGCTGCTTGCTGCAGGACTGGGGCTGCTTAGACAGCTTAGAAGGTGGGGTGGAGGCTGGCATTGCACTGCCTCTTGTCTGTCTGTCTGTCTTGTGGAAGGAGAGAGAACTTCAGCCTTCAGGCCTGTCAGTCCAGTGTCCATCAGATGCATCAATCTGTTCTGAGACACAATCACTAGCAGGAGAATCTCATAATCCAGTGTCCAACAGGACAATGCAGGTATCTTCTGAAAGTCGATACCAAGGCTGATTGGAAACTCTCTTCAAAAGCAAGGCTTTGAGAGCATTTCTTGGTGGCAACTCCACTGCTCCCAGCAGTGAGCAGAGTTAATGACTGTAGCTGGCAGAGGAGGCAACCAGCACAGGTAGGGGCAGCAGGTTCTGTCTGCAGAAAGCTGATCTGTTTATTAAGGGGTGAGAGAATCAGATGCTGGGAGGTTGAAGGTGATGTCAAATTCCCTGGAGATGCTGATAATCAGCCACTGCCTGCTTCAGGAATGTTTCTTCCTTTGGAGATCAAGTCTCTTGCTTCCAGCACTGCAGACCTTAGTGGTGCTGTGATCCTGCTGCCTGCAGCCTCAGGGGATGTACAGAGAAGCTCTCAAAGTGGTGCTCAGCACTCCAGGAGCTTTCAGATGATTGCTGAAGAGGGTTTGCCTGGTTCCTCTCACTGGAGTATCAGATATTCAAATACAGTATCTCAGTTCTGGGATGTGGTTTCCATTCTTTACCCTGACAGGGTGGGCAGGTATTGTCCAGGTGTCTGCTCTGAGCTCTCATCTCCTACACAACCCTCCTGGAGGTGACCCTGGGCAAGCTGCTGTGTGTGACCCTGCTGGAGCAGGGGGGTTGGACTGGATGATCCCCAGAGGTCCCTTCCAACCCCCACCATGCTGGGATTTGGGGGTTCCTAGCTATAAATCCTCTCCAGCATCTGCTAGATCAAACTCCTGTTCCCAGTTACAAACTGTGAGGTCAAAACCCCCTGAGTATGTCCCAAACCTCTTGATCCAACGAGGAGACATCACTTCCAGATTCCCACACTCAAACAGTCATTTGGCTGCAATGCTTCCCAAAGGAATATTCTGGAAAGGGTTTATTGCCCAGAACATATTGTTGCATTTTCCAAGTGTGCCATGGGGCTCCTGGAAGAAGCAAAAGCTCTGAGTGGTGACATAACCAAAGTTATCCCCTGCTCCCAGAGAGAAGCTTCAGAGGTGCTTTGCATACATGAATGAATGATTCCCCCCCAATTTCCCTGCTGAGTGTGTCTAATCCTTGTTTAGACATTGCAGGAACCAAGAGAATTCCAGTGTAATACCCAAGCTTTGGAGGGACCTGTGACAAGCATGAGAACAGAAGGGGGTCACCAGGATCTGCTCTCCCTCTTGATCATTAATCCCCTGGTTTCCAGGGTTTGTTTCTGAAGAGCTGCCCACTCCCTTGCAAAAGGAGATGGAAGGATGGATATTATCCCTATAGCCCCAGAAATTTTAGGAGTGTGGGATGGGATGGATCCTATCCACTGTCTGCTGAAGACATGGGGTGTTAGGAAGAGGTTTTTCACCCAGAGGGTGGTGGAGCATTGAAACAGGCTCCCCAGGGAGGCTGCCATGGCCCCAACCCTCATGGAGTTTAAGCAGCACTTGGCCAATGCTCTTAGACACGTGGGGTGACTTTGGGGTTGTCCTGTGCCTAAACAGGAGTTGGACTGGATGATCCTTGTGGGTCCCTCCCAGCTCAGGACATTCTGTGGTTCTGTGACATTGGCACTGACTAAGCTGTGCCAAGGCTGAGGGAAATGTTTTCCCTTTTGGAAGGAAAAAAAATAACCCACAGCAAGATGTTAGAAAAGATGTTGAAGTATTTCTTAGGCAAAGAAGTAAACTTCCAGTGCTCCTTGCCTGAGAGGAGCTTGGGTGGGTGCAGGAGGCCCTGGCAGAGCCATCTCCACCCCAAACCCTCAGACACAACAGAGCTGTCCCCAGTGCTGCCAGCACTCCTCTGGGGTCATCTCCTTGCCACCTCTCATCTTCTGGATGCACAGGATCAAAGGGGACCAGCAGACACAGATCATTCCTGACCACAAAGGACAGACCTGCTCAGCAGGAGCAGAGGAGGAGTTTGACCTGTTGGGTCACCAAATGTAATGTTCAGCCTGGAACTGCCTCAGCCTGAAGTCTCTGCAAGCTTTTTGACAGCCAGCATTAATAGATGGAGCACAAAGGCCCTTGAGCTGCTCCATCCCCAGTAATGAACACCTAATGACAGTGCTGGGGAGCTTCACTTTGGATTACATCATGGATCAGCTGAGAACACAAACCCCTTCACTGGGGCTTCTGTCACCCAGGGCAGAAACGCCTCTGTTGCACAAACAGGGCTGCCACTGGTGACAGGTCCTTTATGGCAGGAAAAACAACACCTCACCCTCATTGTGCTCCTAGTTGGGTTGCAAACAAGTCCATGGGGGGGAAAAAGAAAGCAGCCCTAGCCTGACAGGCAGCTAAAGCATTCCCTGTCAGAGGGGCACACTGCCTCCTGCACCTCCCCACATCACCATATCTGCCTCCGCTGGCCCCTCACCTCTCCCCCAAGGCCACCTGCCCCTTGCCATGCTTCACATCACAACACCTGACACAGGCAGATGGCCAGGCTCCTCTTCAGGAAGAAGATGTTGGGTTTGGAGCAGCCCTTGCCTGACATTTAGTGGGTGCCCAGCAGGGAGAAGAGGAAACCAAGGTGAGGAAAGCGATGTCACTTCACCAGCCCCTTCCAGCTTGGGTGTCTGTGCACCCCCTGTTCCACAGCACCTTACCTGTCTTCCTCAGCATAGGCCATCCTCTTCCTCCTCCTCCTCTTCTTCTCTGCTGAACCAAAAGAAGGGGATGGCTGCTAGAAAGGGAGCTGCAGGCTTGGAGTGGCCCAGGGAGCCCAGGCCCACTGGAAGCTGCAGAAGCTGCTGCTGTCCCTGGCACTCAGTCAGGGAGGTGTTGTCCCAGCTTCTCCCTGAGCATCTCTAATCCCTGGGGAGGAGGGGCACGGCCAGGACATCTGCTCTTCCGGCCTCACCCTCCATGACACACAAGCCCCAGAGCTCTGCAGGAAGCCTGCAGGCTCCCACACACACTTTATAATGCAGGGCAAGCCTCGAAAGTTCCCGTGCAGGCAACTTCCCCAGCAGCTGACAACGGATCTGCATACATCTGCATGCTCTGGTGTCAACTGGGAACCAGCTAGCAGCTGGAGTCACCTGCTCCTCTGCCATTCAGAGCCCTGGGAGCATGCAAACGCTGGGAGATGACCTGCACCACCTACTGCTGCCACCACCAACCAGACTGTTCCACCTCTAACATCATTCTCTTCCTATTCTTTCAGAGGCACCAGGGGAGATGTCCCATGAGCTCCCCTCAGCTTTTCTATTCATGTTTGATTGCCTCACCCAGCTGCAGAGGAAATGCTGCCTTGAGGTCTGCTAAACCTCTGCTCAGCTGAGCACACGATGGAAGGCACAGGAGGGGAATAAAGAATCAGGGGTCCCCCCATCTGCCCCTCTAATTTTAGCTTTGATGTGGAAATAAAGCTGGAAACGACCTTGTCAGATGGCTCTGCCCATGCAACAGCTTCTGAGCCTGACAGCTGATGGGAAGCACATTTTACAGAGCCACAGGTGTTTCCAAGACAATCCAAGGCCAAAAAAACAGTCAAGAAAATCAGTGATGAGCAGAGAAGAAACCTCAGATGCCCCAGGTAAAGGGCTGCAGGCCCAAGATGCACTCCCAGCTTACTAGATGCAGAAGGGACACATGGGACTAGGATGCATAAATATCCCAAGCAAGGAGAAAAGCTCAGTTAGAGCTTGTCAAGACCCAGGCAAACCAGCCAGACATTAAAAGCAAATTGGGCAGCACCAGTTTCACCTCTCATAATATTTCTTGGTCTTGAAGATCCCACATCAAACATCTCTCTTGGCTGCCCCAGGAAACTTCAGAGTCAAACAGGTAATAAATGCAGCCAGAGAAAAAAACCCAAACCCAGTATTTTTAGTGAAAGCCTTCAGATTGGAAAGCAAGAACTGAAGTGTCCCCCTTGACTCCAGCACAGCCCATAACAGCAGCAGCATTCAGGCATCAGATGGAGCAGCAGGGGCTGTTGAGAACAGGTATTTGTTGAGCCATGGTTGGCACTGAAGAAACAGACAATGGATCTGAACTGAAACCATAAATGCCTTTTCTCTTCAAGTTCTTCACCTTCTCCTTTCCTTTCTCAGGTTCTCACTTCCACTTCTTATTTATCTTCTCTCAGAAAACTTGAAGTGCCTCCTCTGCAAAGATCAGTGGGCTGTGAGCTGCCCCTCAGTCACCAGAGGTACACCCCTGTGCTGGCATGCTGCACCCTGCTCTCCCTTTACTGGGGGCAGTGGAAATTCAGCTTTACAACCCAATACTGCTCTAGCATCTTCCCTTCTATCCTCTCTTCCCCACTCTGGTTTTACCATCTTCCCCCTTGTCCTGCCTTGAGCTACACCAGAACCAATTCTCCATTCAGGGATTTCACTTCCCAGCTCAGGCCCTTCCCAGCAGCTCCCTGTCTTTGGCAAGGGAGAAAAATTAACAAAGAGCATTTGTCACTCATTTGGTTAGTGGCCAGCCCAGCCCTGACCCTTTCCACCCTTCCTTTTGCAGACATTCCCCTTTTTGAGGTTCTCTCTCATCCTTGTCTTTCTGAACCTTCACCACCTCTGCCTCTTTGCTGGATATTCTCTCCCTTCAGCATTCTTTCTCTGTACACAGCCTGGGAGGCTGATAGCAGAGGTGGCTCTAGGGAGATTTAACTGCATCAAACCCTAAAACCTTCCAGGATCTGAAGGAGGCTACAAGAAAGCTGGGGAGGGACTGTTTAGGAGGTCAGGTAGGGATAGGACTAGGGGGAATGGATGCAAACTAGAGGAGGGGAGATTTAGATTGGATCTCAGGAGGAAGTTCTTCACTGTGAGGGTGGGGAGACACTGGCACAGCTTGCCCAGAGAGGCTGGGGAAGCTCCATCCCTGTCTGGCTGGGGCTGTGGGCAACCTGCTGTAGTGGGAGGTGTCCCTGGCAGGCAGGGGGTTGGCACTAGATGATCTTTCAGCTCCCTTCCAACTCTGACCATCCTAGGATCCTATGCCCAAAGTGGCCTTTCCAAGAGAGCCAACGTGCCAAAGTCTCTGCAAGTCACTGCCCCCCCAAGCATCATCTGCTTCAAGCCAGGGTCTGAGCCACCTCCCAGCTCCTTCAAGTCTTTTTGCCCTCTGGAAATCCTCTTGCCAGCACTCAGGATCTCTTTGAAAGCCATCCTTTGCTCCCATTATATCCCATGACAGAACAGTGTTAGTCCCTTCATGTTGATTTTTCCATCCAGTTCTTTGGTATCAGCAGAGTTCTGATGCCCCCTGGAAATGTTCCCTTCTTTAGCCTTAATCTGATTACCTTCATTAATCTGATTTTTTTTTTCCTCTTTGCAAAGCAGACAAGATAGATCAGACAGTCTGAGAGCTCTTCCCTGTTTGCTCTCCTCTAAGACCATCTCCTCCCTGCTTTGGATTTACATGGAAAACAGGATTACCAAAAAGGGACAGTTTTAGCTATCTTTCTGTTATTTAACAGCAACAAAAATGACTCCAGTTTTAACCTGTGCTGGGGCATTCCTGGACAAGTGCCTGTTAAAGGTTGAGCCTACTAGGAAAACTTCATTTGAGCACTGAAGACCTTGATGTCAATAACACTCTAGAGAGGAAAACAATAAAGCAAATTGATCTTCAGTGCCTAGACAAGGAACTCCAAAGCAGATCTGTCTGAAAACAATAAGTTATTGAATAGATGGCATAATAATTAGGGAAGAGTATTGACAGCCTTCCAGCCTGAAAGAACCTCACTTGTCTCTCTCTCTCTCTTTCTGTATGTCTGCAGAAAATTGTCTTTACAGTCCCAGTTTTACTGACCTGGGTGACATTCAAATCCTGTTTCTGCAGGGAGAACTTCAGCTGTGACAAGAGGCAGATGCAATCTGCACCTGAAATCCTTTCCTAACAACCCTAGAGTGGCTCAGGTTGGAAGGGACCTTAGAGACCCACAGGAGTTGCTATCTAAAGAGAGGTTGTAAAGGCAGAAGTAAGCAAGGCAGAAACCCTAGTCAGAGGTGATCCTCTCTTACAAGACTACCTGATACTGCTGGGGGTGGAAAACAAGCTTGGAGGGGTAGGAGTGTGCTCATCCTCAGGCCTCCTTCACTGCTCTTCCTTTGCAGGCATTTGTCCTCTGTGGACAGTGTTCTCAGGCACACAGTGTGGTTCTTGGGGTGTCCTGCACAGGTCAAGGAGCTGGACTTGGTGATCCTCATGGGTCCCTTCCAGCTTGATAGACACTGTAATACTGCAAAGTATTTTGCAAGCACTTCATCCAAACATTTAATTAATGCTTTGGGGTAAGTCTTCCACTTCCCTGTGTGCTCACATTGTCACAGCACCCCACAATGATCTGGCAGCCTTCTCATGGGCATTGCACATCACCCTCTTGGGCAAGGGAGAGGCTGACAAGGTGTCTACACAGGGGAGACAACTTCAGCCAGCCTGGTTCAGGAGGAAACATGCCCCAGGCCCATCCCATAGGCATCACCATACCCTGATGGGTGCAGTGCTCACCTTTGTCTCTGTCTGTGCAGTATTTCCCCTTCATTTCTTCTGCCTGGAACAGCTAGGACTCTGCCTCAGTGTCCTGAAATAGGAAAGGGACAAAACCCTGGGAAAAGGGAGATGTTTGCTTTCCTGCCTCTTGCCCAAAGTGAAGGTTCCAGGTTTGGTTAAAAACTGACTACCCATCCCCTGAGAACTACTCAGGATATTTCCAGCAGTTGGGGAAACTCCCTCTTTGGGACACTCCTCATTTGATTGTCCATCAGTTACCTCAGGCAGCCACAGAAATGTTAGGAGGAAGAGAAATAAAATCAAAATACATGCCAGAAAAGTTATTCCCCTAGCAGCTCATTCGATTAGAAACCTCTAGAAGGTCTTCCTGAAGCAATGTGTGTGCTGCTTGTCACACATCTTCAGGAGCTGGACCTCTGACCAAGAGCAATGAAGAAGAGGGATGAGCAGGGAACAGAAAACCAGCTGCTCTAAGAGCTTGTTATGGTTAGCTGAGCAAGATGAGAACTAAGCAGTGCTCCTGTGACAGCCTCAAAATGTTGCCATGGAGGCAGGAAAAATACAGAAGCTTCAGACAACCACCACAGAGCTAAGGAGATGCATGACCAGTGAGGCTGGATGTCAGAAAACAGCTTCTAGCTACCCAAAATGTGCAGTCCTAAAGAGCTCCCCAGTAGGGGCTGGGGAGGGTGGAGAAGAGCTAAAGGGTTGCATGGTGTTGGCTGGCAGGGAGCAGACTGTTCAGCTCTGTAAAACTCATCACCTTGATAGGACTCAGGCAGGATGAGAAGGCAACTTGACCAAATCCATGAACAAATGATACCACAGATACCAGAGAAAGAGCAGAGGTCTCCTCAGAGCAGCCAACACTTCCACCTTCCAGCTCCAGGAGAGGTGTCAAAGGGCAGGACTGGGGTCATGGCCATGGGAGTCTGTGGAAGTGCAAGTGCTTCCCCAGAGGCACTCAGCAGACTCAGGGTATAAAGAAAAGGATCCTTTGGGGATTGGAGGGAAGGGAACTGTACTTTCTGAAGGGATAGGAAGAGCAGAAGCAGGGCTCAGTGGTGCACCAGGCTTGGGATGGGTGGGTGGATGGATGGGTGGGTGGAGCCTGCTGGACTAGAGACTACAAAAGGCCAGAGAGCCTTTTAAGTACAAATAACTTTAAGAAAAAGCTAAAATAAATAGGAAGAAAGGCTTCCAGGTCTGTTACAGAGGAAAACACCTCTCCAATAGCACAATGATGCTACAGAGCTTTATGTACCACTATTGATTCTGGAAAATAGAGAGAGTCTTCTATTTAAGACAGGTAAATACAGTTCATAGCCTGGCACCAGAGCCAGCTGCTGGCCTGGAGCTCTGAGTATGCTTCTCCAGGGGAAGAATAAGGACACTTACCCATACTGAGCCCACACAGGACTAAAGTGTATTCTGTTCCATGATCTGGTGTTCTCTCAGTAACATTTTCCCACAGTGGAGCTCGAGGTCAGACCTTTCAGTGGTCTCCAAGACCATGTTCCCACTCCCCAAAAAGCTCTCTTTGGAAACAGACTGCTTTCTGGAGGTCAGCAGGTGACCACAGGCATAGGTCCCTCAGGATGTATTTCTGCTGTCCCAACAGGATCAGTGTTTCCTCCTGATCTCATTTGTGGTGCAACAAAGCCACCACATGGAACGGTCTGTAGGTTTTCCTTGTCACTTCCACTGCAGTGACTTGTTTTTGTTTTAAAGAAGCAAAGATTAAACAGCTGCAGATGGTTTGATCACTTGGCTACATTAGACATTGTTTACCAAAGTCTCACCACTTGCTGCTGCCATTCCTCAGTGAGGAAAGTGAAAGGCAAACCTGCCTGACTCTGGACTGCAAGCCAGAAGCAGAGCAAGAGTCCTTAAGGACTAGTCCCCAAGACCATGTCACAGCCACTGCACACAGGGTGAACAGCCTTCCCAGAGCTGTGCACCATGCACAGGTTTCTTGGCATAGCTGAAAGCCACAAGACATGTAAAATATGAGAAAAATCTAGATGGGGCTCAAAGGGCACGGGAGTCCTCCCTGCAGAGGAGGACTTGGGGGTGCTGCTGGCTGAGAAGCTGGCATGAGGCAGCAGTGGGAGCTCCCAGCACAAAAGCCAACCCTGGCCTGGGCTGCAGCCCCAGCAGTGTGGGCAGCAGGGCAGGGAGGGGATTGTGCCTCTGCTCTGCTCTGGGGAGAGCTCAACTGCAGTGCTGGGGCCAGTTCTGGAGTCCTCAGCACAGCAGAGACAGGGACCTGGGGGAGCAGGGCCAGAGGAGGCCACAGCAGTGAGCTGAGGGCTGGAAGCTCTCTGCTGTGAGGCCAGGCTGAGGGAGTTGGGGTTGTTCAGCCTGGAGAAGAGAAGGCTCCAGGGAGACCTGACTGAAGCCTTGCAGGTCTCAAAGGGACCTAGAAGAAAGGCAAACCTTTTAGCAGGGCTAAAATGATGTTGATTGATTGATTGATTGGTTGATTGATTGATTGGAAAGTCTCTTTCAAACTGGCCAATCAAAGGGTGAAGAGGCTCTGCCAACAGACTGATAAATCTGCCATCCCCAGCTGAGCCCTTTCTTTTTGGGTTGTACTCCTTTCTGGGGGAGCAGCTGGTAAGTACCTTCTTGTTGCAGAGCTTTTCTCAGAGCTGGGTAGGCTTGTCTTAGCCTAAAAAAAGTGGAATTTAAGGAGTAAGTTTAGATTCTCTATTTATGTTAGCAAGTAGCACAGGAGGTTTTCTGTTCTTCAGGCTCTTTATGTTTTTGAGTAATATTCACTTTAGAAAACAAGCTTAAGAGTGGGGAGGGAGGTTGTGTGTTAATGTTCATTTATGACTTTAACATGGGAGCTATCTGATGTACCCAGAGCAGGACAAAAGATGAGTTATCTATAGCTTTTTTTTTCCTCCTAATTATTTACCTTCTAGCAAAACTTTCCCTGGCTATAGCTGTATTGGAGTCCCTTATGCTCCTACCTCTGCTTGTCTGTGCTGAAGCTGCTGACTTAGGGCTGGGTTCTGCTTCATTGAGAAGAAATACATGAGTGCAAAAGTCAATAGCAGCAATCCTGGCACGGGGGTGTAAGGATTTCTGCTAACTCATGCTCCATTCTTGGCTGCTTGTTCCCAAAGGGGCTGGGAAATGCCTCATTCCCTAACCTGCATATAGGAAAATCCCCTCAATGTTTAAAACCTTAAGAGCAGCTTGCACTACCTGCTCTAGTAATTAATCTGCTGTCATCCTCCTGCCTCTGCTTGCAGATGAGATGTTTTACTGTCTTACAAAGTGTATGTGTGTTTCCAAGGATGCCACGATGGATGTTTGAATCTGCTCTTTACTGCTCTGTCAATAGTTGAAGGCTCTTGTCTGCTGCTAACCGAAGCTGGATGTAGCCAACCCCCTGGGCTTTTAGAAAGGGCAGTGAAGTGGGTTAGCACATGCAAGAGTCTGCTGAAGTATCTGGTCGGGGGTTACAGAGGCCAAAGTGAACCCTGGAGGAGCATCACTGCAGACTCTGGAGAAAGAGGCTGCCCTAAAGAGCGTGTGCTGGGATGTGGTGTCTGTGGGACTGGAGATGATGGCTCTGCTCCTTGGTCAGCTGTGTCTGGTTCTGCAGGGTGCATAGCCCAAGTCGGTGGGCAGAAAGATGCAGGGTGCTGACTCCAGGTCTTCCTCTCCCGTGGGTTGCTAGCAGATCACCACAGAACTTTCCTCTGAATAACCTAAGTATTATTATGTGCTAAGTGTTAGTCGAATAACTTCTAAAACCGGTTGCTATTTGTTTTGGGCTCCACTGCCGCTGGGAGGCAGTTCCTCTGCTTCCCCTCTGCAGAAACGCAACTAAATGGAGTTTTCTTGGTGAAAAGCAACCTGCTTTTTGCCTGCTGTGAATGAAATGGCCTCGACCTGGTGATCTGCCTTCTGCCTAAGCAGCCTTCGCTTGGGGAATACGGTGCCACGTTGCTCCTTCCCCTCTCCCAGCAGTAACACCTACAGGTGGTCCTCTAGGCTTTCCCCTGCTGACAACCCCTCCGCCTTTACTTAAAACTAAACTAAGTAGAAGCCCTCCTGGCGCTGGGGGAGGTGCCTCGCTTGCCCCGCGGCCGGGGCGAGGCGGCGGAGCGAGGGGGGCCGGACCTGCCTCCCTTCCCTCCGCGCTTTCCGCCGCAGTCCCGGGTAAGAGCAGCGGCTCCTCCAGGCCGCGCGGTAGCCGCGGCCTCGCGTAACGAGCGGGCGGCGCGGGGAGGCGCCGCGGTCGGGCGCGGCTTTACGGGGGGCCGGGGCGGAGGGAGGTGGCTAGGCCGCGCTGGCCCGGGGGCGGGGGAGGCTGTACTGCGGCGGCGGGCGGGAAGGGGAGAGCGGGGTTCTCCCGGGGTGCTGCGGCTGCGTGAGACCCTAGGAACTGGCTGTGGGGCATGGCCGGTCCGAGAGGGAGCTGCGGTGCGGGGTGCCGCCGGGCTGCGGGGAGGAGCCCCGAGCCCTTGAGCAGACTTGAATCGAGTCCAGGCCAACGGGGACTGGAAATAAAAAGAAATAAAAAGCAGGTGGTGGTTTGCCTATGTCCTTGCCGTGCTTTGGGTGGTAGCTTATTCAGGGGTTTGGTGCGAGCTGCAGTTATAAGGCCATACTCATTTAAAAGTAAACTAGAACAGTTTTCGGGTGAGGTGGCCTCCTGTGTTTCCCACAGGTTTCTCTTCTCCCCAGCACATGTGAGGAAGGAGTAGATTAAAGCCAAAATACAGTAGCTTACAGGAAAGTGAAGCTGAAGATGCTTATTGAAAGGCATCGAATTGGGGAAATGAGGTGAAACTTCACCTGTGTGTGAACTTGCTTCTCAGTGGGGTAGTGGTTATGGGAGGAGATGACTGTGGGGCTGTGGCTTGAGCTGCTGTGTGGATTCAAGGGGTAGTGTGTTTAGGTTGGCCATTATTTGTCCTGTTTGCTTCCAGAGTTTTTCAGCCTTCTCGATTTTAATCCAGGGGTTTTTTTTCCCCACAGTAAACTGTTTTGTGACAGTTAAGATCACTGTATTTTGCTTCTGAGGGAATGGGATGGTTAAAATGATATGTTGAGAGATTTCCTGTCTCTTCTGGTAACTTTGATGAAGTTATTTTGCATAAATGAGCATCTTAGTTTTGAGTAGATGCTGGCTGATTTCTGGTGAGTGAACCTAACTTCTGCCTTGTGCTGTCTGCTGGAGCACGAGTTAGCATTGACCACAGCAGAAAAACCTCTCATCTCACTTTGGATTTCTCTGGTTTTCCAGCAGAGAAAGTACAGATTTGCAGTGGCCTGGCACAGAAGATGGATTTTGCTTGCAAGCTGATGTTGAAGCTTTCCAGGGCCTCTTCAGCTGAGGGACTGTTTTTGGGGGTGTCAGTGAGGGACTCCCCCAGCATCACACTGGGTTTGGTGGGAGAGGTGGTAAGGTGTTGGGAAATAGGAGGAGCAGCTGTGCTCCCTCTCAAAGCTGCCTTTGCTTGTGGCTTCCCACCCTCTCTTTGAGCTCCCTTGTAGATACTATCATAATGAGATGAAAAGATTTCTGGGCCACTGTTTGATTTGTGAGATGCTCTCTTTTGTGACTGAGAGGTTTCTGTTTGTTTAGACCTATCCAGTGAGCAGGGTATTCAAAGGTCAGTGAAGAGCTAAAGCAGCAGCAGCAGCCAACTCTTCTTCACTGTCTATGTAAATAGTGTGAAGGGTGATGGAACCTGTGCACCTCCTGATTTCCAAATAGCCTTATCCAGGAGAGCCCTCATTTGTTTTCCTCACTGGAGCATGATTCTGTGCAGCTCTTCTCTCATTCTGGGATGCAGAGGTTAAGCAAGAGAAATTAATTCTTTTAAAACAAGCTTTGCCTATTTATACAGAGAGACCCCACCTGGAATATTGTGTCCAGTTCTGGAGCCCCTGCTCCAAGAGGGGTATGGACATGCTGGAGTGAGTCCAGAGAAGGGCCAGGAGAATGATCAGAGGACTGGAGCACCTCTACTACGAGGACAGACTGAGGGTTGGAGTTCTTCAGTCTGGAGAAGAGAAGGCTCTGAAGAGACCACCTTGTGGCCTTCCAGTATCTGAAGAGGGCTACAAGAAAGCAGGGGAGGGACTGTTTAGGAGGTCAGGTAGGGACCAAAACTAGAGGAGGGCAGATTTAGATTGGATCTCAGGAGGAAGTTCTTCGCTGTGAGGGTGGGGAGACACTGGCACAGGTTGCCCAGAGAGGTTGTGGAAGCTCCATCCCTGAAAGCTTTGAAGGCCAGGTTGGCTGGGGCTGTGGGCAACCTGCTGTAGTGGGAGGTGTCCCTGGCAGGCAGGGGGGGTTGGCACTAGATGATCTTTCAGCTCCCTTCCAGCTCTGACAGTTCTAGGAGTCTATATATGTGTGTGTTTCTTCTCCTATGTTTCTTCTATTGTTCTTCTCCTATTGTTTCTTCTCCTATGCTGTTCTCCAGGTTGTGAATCAATCCAAGAATGAACAACTGTAAGAAGCTTTATGTTGAGCAGACTACAGACCTTGGGAAGTTCAGTCCTGAAACTCTCTCTGAGATTGAGAAGCTCTTCACCAAGAAGTTCACTTACACTAAGCCAGTGAACAATGAGTGGCAGCTACCGGATCCCAGCGACGCCTTCACCTGTGATCACAAGGAATTCAGCTCTCTGCTGGCTCTGAAGGACTCCATGAATGAAGTGAAGAATCAGCTGAGTGATAAGAACCTGGAAGAATGGCACCAGCACACCTCCCTGACCAATAAGGCAGGGAAGATCATCCCTCACGTGAAGAAGTGGCTGAACGCCGAGCTGTGTACCCAGGCGTGGTGCAAGTTTCATGAGATCCTGTGTGGTTTTCCTCTTCTCCCTGCAGAAGCTCTTCAGAATGGGGAGCTGAATTCTGTCCACCTCTGTGAAGCCCCTGGAGCTTTTATAGCCAGCCTCAATCACTACTTGAAATCCCACCGTGTCCCCTGTGACTGGAACTGGGTGGCCAACACTCTCAACCCGTACCACGAAGCCAACGACACCCTGATGATGATCATGGATGACAGGCTCATAGCCAATACCTTGCCCTGGTGGTACTTTGGCCCAGATAACACTGGGGATGTGATGTCCCTGAAGCATCTGACAGGGCTTCAGAACTTTGTCAGTCATATGGCCACAGTTCACTTGGTAACTGCTGATGGTAGCTTCGATTGCCAGGGCAACCCGGGGGAACAGGAGGCTCTCGTCTCGCCCCTTCATTACTGTGAAACAGTCACTGCCTTAATGATCCTGGGCCCTGGGGGATCCTTTGTGTTGAAGATGTTCACCCTCTTTGAACACTGTTCTGCCAATCTGCTCTTTCTGCTAAACTGTGCTTTTGAGGAGGTCCATGTCTTTAAGCCAGCCACTAGCAAAGCTGGGAACTCGGAGGCCTACGTGATTTGTCTTCGTTACCTGGGCAGGGAAAGCATTCATCTGCTGCTCTCCAAGATGATGCAGAACTTTGGAACAGAGATGGTCAACAAAGCCCTTTTCCCCCAGCACATGCTGCCAGAGTCTTTCCTTAAAGCTCATGAAGAGTGTTGCGTGTTCTTCCACAGGTGCCAGGTAGAGACTATCTCTGAGAACATCCATCTCTTTGAGTGCATGGGAGAAGCAGAGCAGGTGAAACTGTCTGAGTTAAGAGACTGTGCAGTGGAGTTCTTCATGCAGAGACTTTGCATGAAGCCCATTGCCAGAAATAACTGGCTTGTCAAGAAGTCTCAGACTGGCTGCAGCATGAATGCAAAGTGGTTTGGACAAAGAAACAAATATTTCAGTACATACAATGAAAGGAAGATGCTGGAAGCCCTGACATGGGATGATAAAGTGGCCAAGGGCTATTTCAATCACTGGGCTGAAGAACACAGTTTATATAATGCTGGGAAAATGTGCATTTTGGAAGGGTCATCTTCCAACCTGGAGTGCAGCTTGTGGCACATTTTGGAGGGCAAAAGACTACCAGTGGTAAAATGCTCTCCATTTTGTGATGGGCAGGTCATGGAAAATCTTAATGAAGCTCTGAATGAGCTGGAGGTGGGGAGGCTGCAGAGCAGAGCAGTGCTGCAGGCTTGTCACTCCTGTGAAGTTCTTCCTGGGGAGCTGATCCTGGCAGAGGTGTCTGATCTCTCCAGCAGTCACCAGGAAATCCTCAATGAAAGGTGCAGTGAGCAATTCAAGTGCCTGGTGGTGGACTTGGTGTCCCTCTGTGATGCTGAAAGCCAGCCCAGGATGGAAGTCAAGCTCTTGGGCTCCACCAGCCTGCTGACATTCGACTTCTCCTTGCTGTATGATGGAGAGCCCAAGTACCAGCAGCAGCTGTTGGAGTGTGTCCTGCATGCCTTGAGGCAGCTTACAAAGGGAGATGCCCTGGTTTTGCCCCTTCTCTCCTGTTTCACACGCTTCACAGCTGGCCTGGTCTTCATCCTGCACTGCTGCTTCAGATGCATCACCTTCGCCTGCCCGACCTCCCGGGAGCCCCTGAGGGCTGGTGCTGTGCTGCTCTGTGTGGGCTACAGAGGCCTCCCCAGCCCAGTTGTTGAGTACCTGCAGCAGCTGCACCAACTCATGAGCTCTTTGCTAGACACAGACTCTCCCCAGCAGGTCCTGCAGTTTGTGCCCATGGAGGTTCTCCTCCAGGGCAAGCTGTTGGAGTTCTTGTGGGACCTGAACACAGCCATTGCAAAGAGACAGCTCCACTTGATGGTGCAGGCCAGGCTGCAGCAGATGACTAGCAGTGTTTCACTTTAGGGTAACTCTAGAGCCAGTTGTTGCTGCTAGACCTTGTTTCACAGGCAGGTAGAGATGTTAAAACCGTTGTTCATGTGAAGGGAATGTTATGGTAAAACCTCAGTGGGGCACTGTTAGTGTTGGGTGGATGTTCTGAGCTAGCAGTCCTAGCTGCACTGTCCTGGCCTGCTGTGTTGACCTGAGACTTCAACCTGGGGCATGGAGGACTTGGGAAGGACAGGGATGGAAGTGGAGAAAACTTCTTCCTCTGTCACAGCTCTCCCTCAGCAAATCTGTGTGCCACTTGGGCCAGAACTGTGGCCTTCAGGGTGAGGATGTGGGAGCTCTGACAGCCTTGTGTACTGCTCTAGGGCTTGCAGAAGCTGCAGGGTGAGGTTTGGGCCAGAAGGCTCAGCAGTGTGCAAACCCGATGCAAGGCTTGAGGGGATGAGGATCTTGTGAGCAGGCAGCTGTCTCACAAAGGCTAGCTTAAAGATGACTGCCTGGAAGCAGCAGCAGAGGTGTCCAGGGAAATGTGCTCTCTGGTTTCCATGTTGTTTATGTGAAGAGCAGCAGGCTGTGTCTGGTTTTTGACAGGTTGCTGCATGGTTCTTTGTCTCCCTATCCATGAATGGGCTGTTGTAACTTGATTTTTATACAGATTATGGATCCTTGAAATGATTTGAGACCTCTGAGTGCAAGTGAAGACTTCCATCTATGGCAGCAACTCTTCATGAGGAGCTGCAGATGTTTTTCAGACTGAAAGCATGATTCTGTGCAGGTTTGTCTATCAAGAAATGCTTTGGGTACCACTGGAGGAGAGTTAAGCTGAAGAAATAGATGATCATGTCCTTTGGGAAGGTGTGGGTAGGAATTCAGTTGGTTCCCCTGAGGAGTAACACTGATGAACTTGGTAACTGGCTGCTCCTTAGGGAGTCAACTTTTATTTTCCATGTATCTGAGAGCTGAAGATTGGTGCCTAACTTGTGCATCTTAACATCTAGTTGTACATGGCAGTGTATGTGGAGAAAGCTGCTCGGGGAGAACTGTTTACAGGAAGAAAGGCTTTGCTGTTGGCACCTGCAAGGTCTGGTAGAAGAAGGTTGAGTGCAGTTAGGAAGAGGGGAAAGTGCAGTCTCCTGATGAATAACCAGTCACCTTCTGGAAGTGCTTCTAATGAGATGATCTGGGAGCTTGCAGGAGAGCTGATTACTGGGAAGGAACAGCACTGCTGAGGAACTGTTTTGTCTGGAGGTGCTGCACATCTCATAGCTTGCTTGCCACGTTGGTTAGGGCAGAGTTTAATGAGTTTAAAGGTTCATTTTTTATTGAAGAGCTGGAGAGGTTGCAGGAGTTGGTGGCTCTGATTCACAGCAGTTTCTGAAAGTCTTGCTCTTTGCAGTTGCCTGTAAATAGAAGCTCAACAAAAGCTGCTGGGCTTGGTCATTGTCCTTTTTAATTTATTTAAATGAACTTGTGCTTTCTGCTGTGAGCTGAGTCATGCTGCTCCTGTCAGAGCAGGAGGGAACAGAGGCTCCAGCCTGGGAGATGTATGAGCAGGAGCTTCTCCTGTAAATCATTGTCTGAACCTGTAAACCCCAAGTGCAGGCAGGGCCACAGATGAATTTCACTGAGGAATCAAAAGAGAAATGCTGAAGAGCAAACTAAAGCAGGGGAGAAGAACAGATGATGACAGGGTCAAAGATGCCCTGTAAGAGCATTCTGTATCTGAAGGAAAAAGCAGGGTGAAGGTGTTGCCCACCAAAGGCACACTGGTGTCTCTGCCACTGTTTCAGAGGTGATGGATGCTCCTGAAGCTCCCACTGAGCTGGAGCATTTGGAAAGGCATCTCTCAGAGCAAGGCTGAGGGAGGTGTGGCAGGCACAGCACTGTGCTGACACTGGCACTGGCCATGGAGGCCTGAGTAGAAGGATCTCATGTAGGTGCCTAAATCACTTGGGTTTTCACTTCCTGAATTAGTCTAGTATTGAATTGCTGTTGTTTATTGCTATTTATGTGACTCTAGGTAAAGTAAAATCCTGGGGTGCCTGGCAGTGAGTGAGGGCAGTGATCTTTTCAGGCTCTTGCTCTGTACATCTCTGCAGGCTTCCTTGGCTCCTCCTAGCCCAGTGCTGCTTGCAGCAGCAGTCTCCATGTAGGAGAGAACGTTTTTAGATGCTCCTGAAACTTTGGGGGGAGGGGCAGTTTAGGGGTGGCAGCTGCCAGGGACAGTAGATTGAGGTGGTGGGGAAGCATCACCAGTCTGTTTGGGAGTACCTCCAGACCTCTGAATGGAAAGGAACCCAGTGTCCTCTGGGTCCTGATGCCTGCTTTGCATACTTCCCTTCTGTGGTGACTTCTGGAATGCAGGGAGAGAATGTATTAACCTCTGGGGAGAGAGGGGCTGGTGGCTCCTGCCTTCTTCAGGGCTGCCAGCTTTGGGCCAAGAGGATTTGATTTTTTGGGGGGTGACACTTGGTGATCAGGTGTCTTGTATCCTGGTGGATTTTAAGGTGTTTCTTTTTCTGCTTGTTTAAAGGTGAGCAGAGTGTTGGTTTCCATGAGCAGGAGCTCTACCTTTCATGCAGGGTTAAACAGGAGTGGAGGGGAGGAAGTTGGTTAGGAATCTGATGGAGGTTCATGCCAGCTTGAGGTGCATTTAGTTTTGCAGCCCTCCAAGAAAGGAACAAGATCTAGGCCCAGGGATTAGCTGGGAGCTGCATTTTCCTGGCAGGTTTTGTGTTTTAAGGCAGCAGAACAGTTTGAAGTCAACTGCATGAGGGTTGAACCAGTTGGGAACTCCAAATGCTGGGTTCCATGAAAGTCAGGAGACTTGCTCCTTGTTTTGGCTGTTTGGGCTCTGTTTGGATTCCTTTGGATGTGCACAGATTGGATGTGTTCTTGCCACTGGCTTTCCAATTTAATTTCTCCAGAGCATAATGAGATTTGTGGTATGAAATCCAGCAGTCTTATTAAACCAGTGCTAATTGGTGTCTATTCATCTTCATTTAAGCTTGGGTCTATCAAGTTGCTGGTTGTGAAAGGAGAATCTGGAGCAGAACTGTGTTCTGTTAGAAAAACAAGTTGGGATTTAAAGGGGAAGGATGGATGCTGCCTGGGGAGAGAAACTCACCTTCATTTCTGACCCAGGGCTGGGCTGAGTCCCTGATTCACTGGCTCCAGGGGCTGACCAGTAAACTGCAGCCTCAGAGCATTGCAGCTCCTGATGCCATCCCTGAGAGCTCTCTTTTAAAAGACATCTTTAACTGACAGTTGATTCAGTTCTGCAGGGTGAAGTGGGGGAGTTCCTGTGTCCTTTGGGCTGCTGTGAGATGGGTTCCTCTGTCAGTGCTTCTCCCTCTTTCCCACTGCTGAACCCAGGCCTCTAAACTTCACCTTACAGCCTTTGGCTTTCAGGTTTCTTTTTGGCTGTAGCACCTGAGGTTAGAATTCCGTTGCCAAAGCCTGCTGATGGTGTTTCCATCCTGCAGCTGTTCTGATGACTGCCCTGCTTGAGAGCCTCACTTCCAGTTCTGTGTGCCCTCACCTGCCAGGAAGATCAAGTGGAGCTGTTGGTGCCAGAGAAGTGCTTGGCCTCTGGCTCTTCAGTGCTTCCTCTTCAGGCAGTAACTTGGATTGCCTCTGAGCCCTCTCTGGTGACTGCTTATGGGCCCAGAGCTGATTTCAAGTCTGAAGAATGAACTTTGCTAGAAGAATTAGCCAGTGGCTGTCAGCACTTGTCTTTACAGCAAGGAGAACCTCTGGGAGACATTGCAATGCAGGCAGCTTGTTTCCAGCAGCCAGAAGCAGCTCAGGTAACCTGCAGCTGGTGGAATTTGCTAGCCTTTCCTTGCTATAAACAGTGCTTACAGAAGGCTTTGAGGCATAACCATGTCAACAGACAGTTCTGGTTCTTGTACACCCAGATCTGTTGCTGTTTGCATGTGTGGAAGCCCTCAGGACTGTGGAGCTTTGGCTTGCTCCTGCCTCTGTGCTGCTCTTCTGGAGGATGTGGATGTTTTCCTGAGGGGTGCTGGTCTACATGGCTGCTGTAGCTGTTCATTTGGTCTGCAAATGAGTGTGAAAAGGCTTGGGGTTTATTTTTTGGGAAGACAGGAAATGTCATTTGGAGAAAATAAAGTATTTTCTTGTAGCTTCTGGATGTTGCTCCTGACATGTTTCTTTACCAAGCACAGAACAAAAGAGGGAAGCACAGCAAGGAGAAGTCTGGGGAGGTTTAGTAGTTCAGTTTTGGCTTAACCCCAGTTTTCCTCATCTTGCCATTTGGATCCATCCTTAATGAGTGGAGGCTCCTGGGGCAGCCTCCTCAGTGGGGTGGTGTTTGGTCCTCTAACTCTTTTATCTTCACATCTTCCCAGCTCAGAGAGAGAGAGCTCCACTTGTGAAGCTGATCACAGCAGTGTGCAGGAAGCCTGCACAGTTCCCTTCACCTTCTCACCAAGCCTCAGAATGTCTCTTGTGTGCTTGCTGGAATCTGCTTGAACTGCAGGGATTTTGCCTTCAGGATCTTCAGTTCCTCCTGGTAGGACAAGGCTGTGTTCTGCACTTGACTTTTGCCTAAGGCTGGAGTTCATCCTCATCCAAATGTTGTCTCTGTGCTGCTGTCACTGGCAGGTGTTCAGAAGAAGCTGTGTGCCTTGTTCCTCAGGGTTGGCTCTGCTCTGGGGCCAGGGCTCCAGCTGGTTGTCTTTGGTTTGGCTCTCTGGTTTGTCTAGAGACTGCAAACTAATTCTGGCTGCAGTTATTGATGCTCAGTTGTTTGTTTCTCAGTGCCTTCCTCTTTGGAAGCAAGCTCTGGATTTAGAGAGCTGGGAAAGATCCTTCTGTGCCCTGGAGGTATGAGATGGCCCAGGAACTGTGTCTTGTCCTGGTGCCTTCACTTGCTTACAGCTAGTGGGTGTCTGGGGTGATCTTTGAGCTCCAGGTGGTGTTGAACACGTGCTGGGATGCAGGGCAGAGTTGGCTTGCCTGGTTGTGGTGAAGCTCTAGATGTAAGCAGTGGCTGTTGGCTTCAGGGGGTGTGAGGACTTGGGGAGTGAATGGGCTTTGGAATGGAGACTGGCTGGGAAGAGCCTGTTAGGGCTGTCAGGTTGGTTTTGGTGGAGTATTGTGGCTTTACTGAACTAGAGGGAAGTGGAACTGCTCTGGGCTGCATTTAAACTCAGGCTTCTATGAACTGTTTGCCTGCCCACTGTAGCAGTGTAAAACCAGGGCCTAAAACCACCTGAAATGGCAGATTAGAAAGCAGAGGGAAGATGCTGGATGTCTTCATTTGGCTGCTGCAGACCTTCAGAGCTGCATCTGTGACTCCTGCAGTCCTTGAAGTCAATTTCTCCACTATATTATGTTGATTCTATTAACATATTTGAGTTCTGCTGGATCTCAGTACCCCAGCAGGGCTGCCAGCTTGGAGGCTACATGGTTGGTGTTGCAAGCTGAGCCAGATCACTGAGCACAAAGCTAATCAGCTCTCACTTGGCTGAACAGATAGGTAGCAAATTCTCTCAGTGTGGCATGGGCCAGGTCCTCAGGGTCCCCTGGAGAGGTTGGGGAGATGAAATTGTGCCTGGGATGCAGCTCAGACTCTGCAGTGAGTGGCCCCTTCTATTAAAGCAATCTTTTCTCCACCATAGGAAAGGTGATCAGATCTATTCAAGTGCATCTTCCTAGGGCTGGGCTGAGTGAGAGTGACTGCTGCTTGTTAAAGAGCTCCCTAAACTGGGGAGAGCAGAGAGAGGAGACTGTCACTTGTTGGCTAGATTGATTGGCCTGAATTGGGGGAGAGCAGGGGGGGAATGGGCTGGTAGTCAGATGTTTGTTGCTGAAGGCAGAGATCATTATATGCAGAGCCAAGAGATGAATGGACAGATGCTGTGACACCACTGAAAGCTCCTGCAGAGGCACCCCTAGGTCCTCAGCTGTCAGGTACCTGTGCCTCAAAGCAATGCCCCAGCTGCCAGTCAGGGGTGAAACCTCAGCTGGGCTGAGGAGTGCAGGGGCAGTGGTGAGGGGAGTGCCTTCAGTTCAGTCTCTGGAGCTAAGGTGGCTGCCTGCTTGCTTTATAAGCAGCTGGAGGCCCAAGGTTGATGGTGGAGCACACCTCAGTGCTCCTGAGTTGCAGTGGGATGAAGCCTGCCCTGGGGTCACAATGGAACTCCACTCTGAGGTGGCTGCTCAGTAACTACCCATTCCCTCAGTGCCCCTCCTGGGGAGACACATCTTCAGCAGAGGGCTGGGGCAGGGCTGCTGCTGGGGACATCAGAAGCCCTGGAGCCATCTGAGCAGCTTTCCTTCTGCAGCTAGAAGGTAGCCAGCTCACTGGGTTGAGACTGGAGCTCAGTAGCACTGGGTGTGTTTGGGGTTAGGCCTGGGGTGGGGCTGTAGGGTTCCTGGCTGGTGGGAATGGGGATGTTCAGCAGTGGAGGCAGCCCTGCATCTCTTGGAACTGGCACTGAGTTGTTAGCACAGGCTGAGAGGGCCCTGGGCCCAGCTACCAGGCTGGGGGTGAGAGGAGTTCTCTGCTCTGTGGCAGGGCTGCTCCTCAGCTGGGGTGAGACTGGTGTGGAAACACCAGGGTGAGCTGCTCTTTCATAACTGCCAGTGCTGTGGCCTTAACTGTAAATCACACAGGAATTGATCTCAGGCTGTTAATGCCATGGAGATTTAGAGAGGAGCCCAGTTCTCTGCCTAAGCTGCCTAGTTAGTAGCAGAAGGAAACCTGGAGTGGGTTTGTTTCCATTCTGGACCAGGGCACTGTAAGCCCATGGATTTCTAGTCATCAATGGCTTGGCTTTTCATTATGGGGCTACTCCTGTGACAGGGCTGCATTTCTAGACAGGTTTCAGGCTTGGGAACCTGTCCAGGGCTCTGGGTATTGTCCAGCTGCCACATGGAGTGGCTGTCACTGCTCTCTGTCAGGAAACAGAGACCAGCTCCTGGTTGTGTTGCTCAGGCTCCTGGGAAGGCTTGGCTAGGAGGTGGCTTAGCCTGCAGTGTGAAATTCAGCCTGCCTAGCTTGAATGGGTTAGAGGGGACAGCCAGCACAGGCACTGCTCCTTAGGCTGCCTGCTGGGACACTGGGGTTAGCTGAAGGGGAGCTAGAACAAGTTCCAGACCTCTTCTGAGTCCTGTGGTGGGATCCTGACTGAGAAGGGGTAAGAGACCTCAGAAGAGGCTGGGGTCTGAGCCTTGGGAGCAGCTGAGAACACCTATTTATACTTTAGGAACTGGCTTTACTCATCACATCACTCTCTGCACTTCTGAAGTGACCTGAGCAGTCTCCTGAAGGCAGCAGTGACAGCAGCAGTCTCAGGAGCATGAGTGGAAGTCATGAAGCAGTAATTAGCAATTAATAAGATGTGCTGAAACTTATAATTGTACTAACTGCTGCACTGGCCTGGAGCTCTGCTGCTGGAGGGAAGGAGTCTCTTGGACCTAGGCAGCTCTGAAACTTAATTATCCTCATTTCCTTTAGACACCATCTGCTCCCAGAGCCAGCTCCTGTGTTTACTTTTCCCCCTGAAGGCAGATGAGGTTTTAAGGGCTCCCACATCTGTGGCTTTTCAAAGCAGAGGCTGAGCTGCTGCCAGGAGTAAGATACAGGAGCTGTGTGCTGGCTCTTGTGGCTGATGTTTCACGCAGGGGCTCTGTTCAGAGAGCCAGAGAGGTGTTCAGGTGTGGGAGGAACTGGGGAGAAGGAGCCCAGAACCTCCTCTGTCGTTGGCAGAGGGCTTTTGTCTCTTTCCAGAGGGAGTACAAAGGGAGATGGCGCTGGCTTTCTGCTCCTCTCCTCCTGTGCCTGCCTGCAGCTCTTCTGAGCCCTGTCTGGGAGCTGTCAGATGCTGTGACAACCAAAGACAAGGATTGCTAGCAGCCTCCTGGCCTGAAGGCACCACTGGAGGACTGCCAGCAGGCAAAGCCCAGAGGCAGAGGCCAGGAACACTCAGTCCTCCTCAGGACACACACCTGTGGCACTGGTGCAGTGGAGAGCTCAGATCCGGGGCCCTGCTTTGCTTTATGCCTTGCTGAGCTCTGCAAGGTCAGCTCAGGCTGCCAAAGCCAAAGTGTGTCACCACCACTTGCTCTCCTAAAGATGAGCCTGAGCAGTGCTCAGATGATGGAAACAAAGAGCCAAGCACCCCCCCAGCCTTTCCCTCAGCCCCCCACTGGGTTAATCCCGGGGGGCAGGAGCTGAGAGCAGCTCAGGAGGAGCTGGCTGAGCTGAGCTGTGTTTGGTTCCCAGCTATAGGACTGCCCTGTGGGCTTGGAGAGCCAAGCACTGGACAAGCAGTGAGGGTGAGCAAGTGGGCCATGGGGATTTGGGGAGATGAGTGCAGTGTTTGACATCCCTTGCAGCCACTGAGGGGCTGTGGTAAAGCTGTGAATCTGTGTCTGGAAATCAGTTTTAATGAATAGAGCAGATGCACCAACAGTGCATCTGGCAGTGAAGTGGAGGAGAAGAGAAGAGGCAGCTGGTGCTGGTGGATGGAAATATTTGCTCTTTGGGAAGGGAAGCTCTGCAGAAACTTCAGAGGCTCCCTTTCAGATTGAGGAGCCTGTTTCTGTTCTCTCTGGAGAGAGATGAAGCAGAAAATAATTCCCTAAACCAGAATGCTTTGTTTGATTCTGGTGCATGTGAGGAAGGAGCACAAGCTTCTGGAGTCTGGCCAACCCAGGAGATCTTGGCTCCTGCTGAAATATTAAGGCCCAGCCTCTGCTGGTGCAAGATGCATTAATTTCAGAGCAGCTGTCTCTCTACCAAGAAGCCTTCCCAGGCTTCTGCAGTGTGGCCTTGGGTTATCCCAGACTCCCAGCATGGTGGGAGGGTTGGAAGGGACCTCTGGGGATCACCCAGTCCAACCCCCTGCTCCAGCAGGGTCACCCACAGCAGCTTGCCCAGGGTCACCTCCAGCTGCCTTGGGAACAGTCAGATGTCAGCAGGGACATCTCCAGCTAGAGCAGGCTGCTCACAGCCCCAGACAACCTGAGCTGCAGTGGTTCCAGGGCTGGGACATCTCCCACCTCTCTGGGCAGCCTGGGCCAGGTTCTCACCACCCTTGGTATGAAATACTTCACTGGAGCCTTCTCCTCTCCAGGCTGAACAACCCCAACTCTCTCAGCCTGGCCTCACAGCACAGAGCTTCCAGCCCTCAGCTCACTGCTGTGGCCTCCTTTGGCCCTGCTCCCCCAGGTCCCTGTCTCTGCTGTGCTGAGGACTCCAGAGCTGGCCCCAGCACTGCAGCTGAGCTCTCCCCAGAGCAGAGCAGAGCAGAGGCACAATCCCCTCCCTGCCCTGCTGCCCACACTGCTGGGGCTGCAGCCCAGGCCAGGGTTGGCTTCTGTGCTGGGAGCTCCCACTGCTGCCTCATGCCAGCTTCTCAGCCACCAGCACCCCCAAGTCCTGCTCCCCAGAGCTGCTCTCCAGCCCTTCACCCCCAGCCTGGATCTGAACCTTGGAAGCATGTCTGATGGTCCTGGGGTTTGTGCCTTGGTCCTGAGGAGGCTCCCCAGCAGAGGGAACACCTCAGAAGTGCAGCACAGCTCAGGTGGGCTGGGTCTGCACCCAGGGGAAGCTGCTCTGCCCTCAGCACTGTGGGAGGGAGCTTGCAGGGTCTGAGCAGTGCTGCTGCTGAGGGACTGGGGCTTCCAGATGTCCATCTTGTGTTTGCACTGTGAAAGCTTGTGTCCAGTACTGCCTTGCTATCTGTTGCCTCTTCCAGAGCCCTGCTCAGAGTTCTTTAATCCCCTGCTCTGGTTCCTGTTGCCATTGTGCTGTTTTCCTTCATTCTTCATCCTGAATTGACCTTGGAGAGCAGCAGGTGTCTGAAGGTGATGACAAAATGAAATGGCTCTGAGGAGGCAGCAGGAGCAGTGGCAGTGAAGGATGTGTCAGGTGTTGGGGCTCATGGTGAAGCAGCTGAGGTCTCCTGGAAGAGTGATCTGTCTGAAGGTGGGGCAGGCAAGGTCACTGGGACATCCTGAAGGTTAATTGTGTTTATGAAGGGATTTTCCACTCTGAAACTGTGGCCAAGCAAGCAGTTATTCCTTGGTGTTTGGAAGGCAGTTAGAATCTCTCCTACTCCTGGCAGTGCCAGGTGTGAAGCTGGCAGCTGGACACCCCCAGTGGCCTGGCTTCTGCCTCTCCCCCTTCCCCATCACCCATGCTGGCCTGGTGTGGGTAGGTTCTGTGGCTCTGAGGTGCCTGCACTCAGTCTTCTCCATCCCAGGGCTTCCCAGAGGAGAACTTGAGCTGCCAACAGCTGCACTGCCAGGATCACATCCTCAGCAGGCTGTGGGGTGGGCCTGAAACTGGAGGTTGGCTGTAAGGACAATTACTGCAGGAGCAGAGTTTAGGGTTGGGGCAGTCCATTCCTCAGCAGCAGTGGAGAGGAGGGTGCAGAGCTCTCAAGAGCAAGCCTGGAGGCACTGGCTGAGGATGTGCAGGTGCTCAGAGGCACCTCTGCACTGCCCCAGGCTGCAGGAGCTGGTGGAGAGAAGCCCTTGGTGGGTGGAGTGATGCCTGTGTTGAGGGCTGCTGGAAGCTGAAGGGAGGAGATCTCATGCTTCTGTTGGACTTCTCTTCCCTCACTGCAGCCAGGGGCTCTGTGGCCTTAGGGTGTTCCTGTCTCTAGTCTTGGCCTTCTGTCTGAAGTGTCTGCTTGGGTTTTGTGCTCCTTAGAGATGAGGTAGTTGATGGTGGAAGCTAGATGTCTCTATCTGAGTTCATGCTAAGTTTGTGGCTGCTCTGGGGCAGGAGTTGTCTTCTGTGCTGTTATGGTGCTGGTTGCAGTCTGGTGCCTGGTCAGGGCAACCATAGCTGTGGGAATCAGTGGTGGTTGTGTGAGCCCAGGTGGGGACAGCCTGCACCTTAAACCTGGCATCAGTTTTAATCAACCCTTGCACAGGGAAATAGTCAGGGAGGACATAAAAACCCCAGAGGAATCTTGCCTGCCTCTGACTTTCCTGACCCAGGAGGCCAGTTGCCAGTGGGGTCTGGCAGTGAGTGCTGGGGAGTGAGCTGTGTAGGCTGCTGGTCTGTGGGGATGGGCTGGCTGGCAAGCTCTGGGATGAAAACACACCCCTGCCTGCTGAGAAGGCAGGGGAAGTCTCCAGTGAAGAGTTACCTGTTAGTGCCCTGTGCCAGGGGTACCAGCTGAGAGCTAGGTGCCCACTGTGTGGTGCAGACATTGGCCTCTGGGCTCTCCCAGTGTGGAACCAGTGCTGGATTTAGGGTACAGCTTCTTCCCAGGAGGGAGTGAAACAAAGCTGCCTGCTTTTAGCCAACCTCTGCTCTCTAGGGGAGCCAGGAGATGGCTGTAGCAGGCTGGGAGGGAGGAGAGGGGTCTCTAAACCAAGGGTGAGCCCAGTGCTGGTGCTTCCTTGGGCAGTAAAAGGAGAGGAAGGCTGTGGCTGCCTGCACTGGGATGGGGCACAGTCCAGGCAGTAAGGCAGGGATTGGAGCAGAGAGTTGCAGATGCTTGGAGCTGTGAAGTGCCTGAGCACATGAAGGTCTGGAGGATGGGAACTTCTGGAGGCTGGGGCTCAGGGAGCAATGGAAAAGGTGCCTTCAGGCTCAGTGGCCTGAGGGCAGGAGCCTGGGGCAGGTGGGGGGAGGCTGTGCCTGCAGAAGGGATATGTTTCAATGCCACCAGCTGCCCATAGCAGCCTGAACTGTGCAGGGCAGGAGCTGTGCTTCAAGCTGGCTGGCAAGCATCAGGCAAACCTGATGTCTGATGTTGAAGTGTTGGGGTAACCTTGCTGAGCAGGGGAGAGGGGCAGCTGTGGAGGCAGTGCTGTGACAAGAGGAGTGCTGGAAGGCAACAACAGGGAGCAGTTTGTGGAAGGAAGCTGTCAGACATCACAGACCTTTTGATGTGGCACAGGGAAGTGCTGGAGGCCAGGGCAGAGGCCACAGCACTCTGTGTCCTGGCTGGCTTGTCAGGACAGGCTGGTGCTTTGTCGAGGACTTCACTTGCCTGCTTCCCACTGAGCTGTGTGGAGCTGGAGCTCTGCTTCAGAGCCTGGTGGAGAGTGTCCCTGCAGGGGGGCAGTAATTGCCATGTGCTGGGGCCAGAGTGATGGGGGGGGAGAGAACAGGGGTGGCTGCAAGGAGATGAGATGAGATGTTAGGGCTGGTGGCTCCCAGATCTTTCCAGGGTGATGGGTCTGCTTTAGAAGGCAGGAGGAGGGAGCTGTACACCAGGGCTTGATCTAAAAAGGAGGGAAGGTTTTTGGGGCCTTGCCTGATCCTGCTGATGCTGCTTCTGTTACCACTTCAGAAGATCAACCTGGTGCTAGGGTTGGGTCAGACCTGCCCTGGAGGTTTGCTGTCAGTACCAAGGAGCAGGGAGTTGAGAAGCCAGTGCCTAACCTGTGTCCAGCCTTAATGCTGGTTCTTTGAGAGCCTGGAGGAGGGGTTTGGGGTTGGGTTTTGTGTGAGGTGTGGTACAAAGCAATCCCGTGCTGCTTGGAAGCTGGAGGCAAAGCTGTTTCAGGGCTTTGCAGACCTCTCTCCAGTGCTGGCTGTCTTGCTTCTGCACTGCTTGCTTTGATTTATCTTCAGAACTAAATACATTCCTTTCATTTCCTTGTCCCTCAGGAGAGAGGGATCCTGGAAGTGTCCTGATGCAGCTAAGGAATGTCTTCATCCTTTTTCCCTCTGGAATTGGCTGAGTGCAGCTCCCAGCTAGCTGGGCTTTGGGAGCAGTCCTGGGCAGCCTGAGAGGCCTCCTGACAGCAGGGCTGAGCTGCAGCTGTGGCTGCAGGTACTGGAGGGAGGTTCTGGGTGTCTTAGTGGGCTGAGCTTTGTGTTCTTGAGGGTCCTTGGCACTCTCTGGGCCAAGAGCTGACGAGCTGCTTTCTGTTGGCAGGGCTGCAGAAGCCCACAGGGGTCCCTTTGCTGGGGGCTGTGCTGAAGAGAGCTTCAGTCTCTCTTGACAGGGTTTGACATTGCCTAGGCTGGGCTGGGGTCTGCCAGCTGCTGATGTTAACCACTCTGCAGGAGCCTTCCAGCAGTGGTGCCTCTAAACTTCAGCTTTCCCTTCAAAGAGCTGTTAGGAAAAGCTGCTTCTGTCACTTGCCCAGTGCCACCAGTGAGACTCTGCTGCTGCTGCTTTGGCCTTTTTGCATGTTGCCTTTTTCTGGCCAGGGGCTGGGGGACAGCTCTCAGCCAACCTAGGGGGAGAAACAGGGTTTCTTCTGTTCCTGCCTGGGCTCAAAGGAGCCATCCTGTAGTTCAAGCACCTTGCAATGTGGCTTTTGGGAAGGAGATGCCAAGCCTCAGAATCCAGCAGCTTGTGGCAGCTTCATTGCTCAGGTTTTGTCCTGCTTCTGGCCCTTCACTGGCAGAGACAAATGAAGGTTGGCTGCTGCAGAGGGGCTCAGGGCAGGGTTCCCTCCTCCTGCAGGGCAGGAGCTGCTGATTCAGCTCAGGGTTGGACCCAGGCATCGCGTGCAAGGGGCAGCTGAGCAAATCCTGCTGGCAGCAGGAGCCTGGCAGCAGGGGTGGCTGAGCAGATCATTCACAGTCACTTGGGCACTGAAGGAGATGAGCTTTGTGTAGTTAAAGCTGCTTTCTTACCCAGTGCTTACCCTGCCTGTGTGCTGTATAGGAATGGAGGGTGTTTAGCAACACATCCCCATGTGTTGGGGATGAAGAATCATGGAATGGGTTGGGTGGGAAGAGACTTTCCAAGGTCAGCTAGGCCAAGCCCCTGCACTCAGCAGGGACACCTGCAGCTAGAGCAGGCAGCTCACAGCCCCAGACAACCTGAGCTGGGATGGTTCCAGGGCTGGGACATCTCCCACCTCTCTGGACAGCCTGGGACAGGCTCTCACCACCCTCAGCACAAAACATTTCTTCCTTCTCTCTAGTCTCCATCTCCTCTTTCAGTTCCAAACCATCAGCCCTTGTCCTGTCCCAACAGCTCCTGCTGAAAACTCTGGCCCCAGCTTTCTCCTAGGTCCCTTGAAGCCCTGAGAGGCTGCAGTCAGGTCTCCCTGGAGCCTTCTCCTCTCCAGGCTGAACAACCCCAACTCTCTCAGCCTGGCCTCCCAGCAGAGAGCTTCCAGCCCTCTGATCATTGTTGTAAAAGCAAAACCTTGAATGAGCACCTTCAGTCTTTTAAATGTGGATGGAAATGAGTGGTGGAAAGCAGTTGTCTGCCTTTAATGTGAAAGGATCAGTGGCAGAGTGATCCTTTGGTCTGTTCCCTCAGCTAGAAAGCTCTGCAGCTGCAGGGAAGGACAAGCAGCAGCTCTGCTTTTGCCTTGATTTTCTCAGTGAATGCTTGTTTAATCTTTTGGGCTGTTGGAAGCAAGAAACTTCTGAGTGGCTGAGCTAAGATTTCCAGGTTCCTAATCAGGGAAAGGCTGTCCCAGCCAAATTGGACTTGGGCTCCTGATTGCATCCTGGTAGAAAAGATTACTCACCAAGTGGAAAAACCCCAGAGCTGCTGTTGTGTTGTTTGGCATATATTAGCTGAGCACATCTTGGTGCTCAGCACCTCAGCTCTGTTCTCCTGAGCCCATGAGCTGGGCTCACTGAGGGCTGGGCTGGCTCTCAGGGATGTTACCTGCCTTCTGACTTCTCCTTGCCCCTGGGGCTTGGCTCTTGGGGAAAGCTTGTCCTTCTTTCCTTTCCATCAGACTCATTAAGGGTGGAAAAGACTCCTGAGATCATAGTCCAACCATGAACCAGCCCTGCCAGGTCACCACTGAACCATGGCCTCAGCACCACAGCTCCAGGGCTTTGAAACCCCTTCAGGGGTGGTGACTCCACCACTGCCCTGGGCAGCCTGGGCCTAGCCACTCTTTCAGTGAAGAAACTGTTCCTAAGGTCCAGTCTAAGCCTCTCTTGGCACAACCTGAGACTGTTTCCTCTCATCCTGTCACTTGTTCCCTGGGAGAAGAGGCCAAGCCCCAGCTGGCTCCAGCCTCATCTCAGGGAGCTGCAGAGAGTGAGAAGGTTTCCCCTGAGCCTCCTCTTCTCCAGGCTAACCAAGCCCAGTTCCCTCAGCTGCTCCTCACAACCCTTGTGCTCTAGACCCTTCCCCAGCTTCCTTGCCCTTCTCTGGCCACACTCCAGCACCTCAGTGTCCTTCTGGGAGTGAGGAGCCCAAACCTGAGCCCAGGATTGGAGCTGTGTCCTCCCCAGTGCCCAGCTCAGGAGGACAATCCCTGCCCTAGCCCTGCTGCCACCCTAGTGCTGCTCCAAGCCAGGATGCTCTTGGCCTTCTTGGCCACCTGGGCACTCTGCTGCCTCATCTTCAGCTGCTCTCAGCCAACATCCCCATGTCCTTTTCCTTTAGAGCCATAGAGTTGTTTTGGTTGGGAGAGACCTTTCAGATCATCAAGTCCAACCATCAGCCTCTCCCCATCATGCGGCTAGAGGATGTCCAAGTGATCTCAGTTCCTGGAAGGAGTGGCACTTGCTGTTCTTTCACTAACTCTAATTGCTCTCAGTTTGGAGCCTTGGTGCCTCTTCCATCCTGGCACTCAGCTTATCTGGCAGGTTCCTACCCAGGGCCTTCTCTGCCCCCATTCCCTGGCAGCAGCTCAGTGTGCTAGTGCTAATGGCATGGCCTGGAGGAATGGCCTTCCTGCTGCTCTGGGAGTGCCAGAAGCCATGGAGAAGAGGTTGGTATCTTCCTACACTTGCAGGACCCCAGATAAAAGCAGCTAAAAAAGGCTCCTTTGATTTCCAGGGGACTGTTAGGTCTGTGGCACATTTCCTGGCACTGTGCAAGGCAGATAACCTCCATCCCTTTCTGCTCCATGCTGCCTTCCCTCTTGGGGATGAAGCAGCTGACAGTTTGGTCTCGGACAACAGGTCAATAGGTGGCTGCCTAACAACAAAACCCACCCAAAGCAGGAGATTTTCCTCTTCTGAAGGAGCTAGGGACTTTGGAAGTGTCTGCTGAGGTTAAGTTCCAGAGCAAGGGCTGCAGGATCCCAGCATACACACAATATCTATCTCCAGGAGCTTCTGCTGCAGCTGAGTTCATCTCTGGCTGGTCTTTTGAAAGGCAGGTGAAGGATTCTGTGCCCCACAGAGGTTGGGAATCTCCATCCTGGGAGATGTTTGACTCTGTTGGATGCATCCCTGCCCAATCTGTTTGGACTTTGCTTTGTGCAGAGGCATCCAAAAATCTCTCCCATGCTTCTGATGAAGAAACGCAGCAGTGTTGCTGCTGGCTGCAGGCTCTGCTGGGGAGCAGATGTTAGCTGCCTCTTCTCTTTGGAGATGAATTGATTGTACTGGAAGGACAACTGCTGTTGCTGGGAAGCTGCCAGATGGACCTGTACCTAGACTGAGGGCAAGAGGGATTGTGGAGGGGGTGGAATTTGGGAAAGCAAGGAGCCTGTGCTGGCAGCAGCCCCTGCCCTGCCAGGAGCCTGAGCAGGGCTGTGCTGGGGAGTTCCCTGTGGGGCCTCTGTCTTCCAGAGCAGCTGTTCCAGGCTTACCTGGATTAGGACCCGAATGAGAAAGGGTTTCTTGTGGACACACATCCCCAGGAGAGGTTGCACTTGATAGCTGACCCTTGTTTTCATTCTGTGCCAGGTGTTTGCTGTGGGCTCAGGTGGGCAGGGAAGCCAAGGAGGAGCAGTGCAGGATTAGTTCCCAGGGAGATCAGGAGGTGTGCAAGGGCTGAGCACTCAGAGGGAGCTTTTGTGAGAGACAAAGCAGCTCTGTGGACTGAGAATAGCAGGACTAGCAGGGAGCATCTCTTCTGGAGGGTGATGGTGCCCTCAGAGCTCTCTGCAAATGTCAGGCACTCTGCCTGCTGCCTGGGAAGGAGAAATCCTCTTCTCCCAGGTGACTGCTCCTCCCTTGAGCTGCTCAGCTCCCTGTGCCAGCCAGCCTGGAGAAAGGGCTGCCCTTCTGTGCAGGGGCTGTGGGTCGCACAGAGATGCAGCCCAGCAAGCTTGCAAGCATGGATGGGCTGCTCTGAGCTCCCCAGGGCAGGGACCAGCGTGTCCAAGGAGGCAGCAAAGCTTTGAGCCCTGCAGAGGGGTGGAGGCCAGGGCCCAGGATGTCCTGTCCGAAGGGAGGGTTGCTGCCTGATCTGTCCCCTCTGCCTGGGGAAGAGAGGGCTCGGACAGCAGCAGAGGAGGGAGGGAGCTGCCTGCTGGTAGCAGCTGGAGCCTTGCAGGACTCAGCCTGCAAAGCTGGTGCTGCCTTTGCTGAGGGAGAGGTGTTACCCACAAGCTGCCTTCCTGAGCAGCCTCATTGCTGGGCTAATTACCCAAATCTGCTCCAGAAGGAGAGGCATCAGCTCCCCTTGCAGCCCAGCTACCCCTTCGGCAGCTCTGATGGAGCCAGCTTGCTTCATCTCAGCTGTATCTTTAACGAGCTCTCGTTTGTAACAGGAGTTCTGAGAGCTGTAGAGAGCAGCCAGGGGAAACCCAAACCAGTTCCCAAACAGCTTTGGAAACCTCTGTCCGGTAGTGGTAGGAAAAGGAAAGCGAGGCTGTTCCTGTGTTCAGCCCAGCGAGCTCCTGTGATGCTGTCTGGGAGGAATTAGCATCCAGTTCCTCATTAGAAAGGTGAGAGCAGCAGGAAGGGAAGGTTCCAGGGAGGAATCTCCCTGGGGCTGTGCTGCAGAGAGGCTGGAGGCACCTGTACCTCAGCCAGAAGTTCAGGGGCTGGATGTCTGCAGGAGGTCCTGGTGCCTGGCCATGACTTTCCTTGCCCTATTGTGTTCATCTTTGAGAGGCAGAAGATGCTGGAGGCAGCAGCTGGATGCTCAGTGCCCTTCCACCTTCTCTTCAAGGTGTTTGGGTGGGGGAGGCAGCTGTTGGCTTGGCTGGAGATGTGCAGGTCTGGAAGCCCACAGCCAGTGTGGAGTGTGACACCTTGTGTCCTCGGTGGGGTAGGACCTGGCCTGTGGGCAGCTGCTGGAGGAAAGCTGCTGTCTCATCAACTTGGACCTTCATTTCCCTGTGCAATAGCCTCTCATCACAGTTGTACTCACAGAGCTGAGATGTTTTCCTGCCTTCCAGGGCTGCTGCAGGCACATCTCTTACAGCTGTGAGGATATGGGTAAGGGGAGGTTTGGCAGGGATGCTTTCTGTGCCCATCAAGTGAGGCTGGTAGGAGAGAGCACTTTCTCTGAAGAAAGCACATTCTCTGTGATGCCAAAGCACTCTGAGAGGCTCATTCCAGAGAGAGGCTAAGCCTCTCCATAGTACTCCCAGCTCTGTGAGCACTGGGAGCTGGTTGCTAGCCCTAGTGACTGTGCCTCTTCCCAAAGCAGCATTGCTGAGTTGCCTCCCAGGTGGGGAGGTTGAACCCCTGTGAGATCAGACACCTTGCCTGCTCCTTGAGAGGGCTGTTGACTGGGTGAGTGCAGCTTTGTGGCCTTCAGTGTCCATCTGACGTGGTGCCTCTGGCAGGGGGGGTGTGGAATTGTTCCTCTCTGTAGGAAAGGAAAAGGGGTTGGGCTGGCTGGGGAAATGGGGAAGGTTTCTTCTCTGGGGTCTGGTGGCTTTAAGGGGAAGCAAACACCCTGCAAGGAGGGGGTGGTGGATGTGGGAACCTCCTCCTGTGCCCCTAAAGGACATCATCTGGGGCTGCTGAGTTTCCTAGGATGCTTGAATACCTGAGCTACAGGCTGGGAGCTGGGAGGGGGAGATTCCTGCAGGCCCTTGGGGGGGGATCCTAGCTCACCTCCTGGCACTTTGCTTCTGGGTTTGCTGCTGTCTTGGAGGCAGAGGCATGCTGGAAAGGCTTCAGAGGTGGTGGTTGTTCCAGCCCCCATCCCACTCCTGGCTGCTGGCAGGCACAGGAGGGCTCTCAGATCTTGCCCAGTCCTGATGTGTTGTCTTTCCTGATGGTGGATGGATATTCCTGGCAAAAAGAGCTCTTGTTCACCAAGGTTTCATCTGCTCCTGCTGTTTATTGCCCACCTGAGATCTTCCTGATCCCCTGCTGGCCTTGTTGTCCTTCAGGAGCAGGCAGTTGTGCTCCTGCTGCAGGGGGGGAGAGGGAAGGGGTCAGGTGGGGTCAGTGCTTGGCAGCTGACAGCTTCTTTTTGTGTTTCCATCTGTTCCCTCTCTTCCCTTTTAATGAGATCAGATGCCAGAGTGCACTAGGAAGACTTCTGAATGTGAGAGGAAGTCACAAGGGGGGTACTCAGGTCCTTGCTTTCCTCCTTGGTGGAGAGAGAGGCAGCTGGAATCAAAGCTGCACCCTCTGGGGCTGCTCTTGTGGCAGACCTCTGCAGGGAGGCTGGGAGCTCTGCCATGCCACAGCCTCCAAACTCAGAGCTGCTTCTGCTGATGGTCACAGGGATGCAAACCTGCCTGTGCCTGGACCCACTGGCTGCCTCTCTTCCTTCTTACCCCTGGTTCTGTTCATCCAACCTGGCTGGTGACTTCCCTTCTGAGTGGTGCCAGGCTGAGGGGCTCAGGGACTGACAGCTTCATTCTTTTGGGGTTCCCAGAGTGGTTCCACACCCTCTTTGTCTTCTGAAGGCTTTCCCTCTCTGCTTTTGAGGCCATGTGTCTATGATCAAGCTGGTTTTCCATGAGTGGGAAGGTTTCTCTCCAGGAGAATCCCCAGGAGATGTGTGGGGCTGCTTTTCTTGCTGCCCCTTTGGTTGAGGATGGTTCTTGGCACATGTGAAGGATGGGAAAAGGTTCAAAGGAAGAACCTGAAGAGCTTGGCTAACAGTTTAGCTTGGACAAGCTCTGTGGGCAGTGAAAACCTGCCCCTCTGCTCCCACTGCCAAACTGGGGTGTGCTGGGAACCTGCCTGGAGACCTAGCTCCCAGGAGGGCTGAGGAGTCTGGCAGTGCCTCCAGGCCAGGAGTTCTCTTAGGGGGTGGGTGCACTAGGTGCTCTGCTGAGAAATCAGCCAGCCCCTGGCTCAGAGTCCAGCCCAGGGCAGCCTCTCCATGGCTGCTCCTTAACAAAACTCCCAAGCCTTTTGGCAGAAGACCTCTGGATGCAAATGCAGTCAGATATTTGCCTAAGCCAAAGCCAACCCAGTTGTCCCTTCTCCAGCAAACCTCCTTGGGGTTTTGCTTGAGTTCAGGTTCAGCAGCTGTGGCAGCTGAAGGTTGTATTGGGCCTGGGAAGGCAGCTGCCCAGAGCAGGGAAAGCCACACAGCTTGGATTCTGTTTGTTCTCTAGATGTCTGCTTCAGTTTGTCAGCTCCTTGCAGAGCAGAGCTGGTGCCTGCAGACCTCTCCAGCCCCTGGGTGTGCTGTAGGGGGCTGTACCAGCTGGCCTGGCAGTGGCAAGGAGACCAGCTTGGCCCTTCAGTGCTTCAGGTGATGAAGAAAAGAAGCTGCTCCTTTCACAGCACTGCTGCTCAACAGCCCAGGGTGCTGTGGAGCTGCTGTTTGTGCCAGGAGGTGCTGCTGCTGTGGGCACAGGTGGAAAGTGCATGTCAGGGGTTGGGGTTGTCCCTTCCCTGTGTCCCACTTACAGCTGTTGTTTCTCCTCCTCTGCTGTGCTTTGAGTCAGAACCAGGTGTTGGTGTCTGTAAGGACTCTGCAGGAGAGGTGCTAGAGCTGCTGGGGCTGTGGGTGGCTGACTTGCTGTGAAGCCAGAAGCCAAGGAGACCAGTCCTGCTGCAAATGGGAGCCTCCAAGTGGTGCCAGAGGCTGCAGATGCCAGCCAAGCTGTTATGAACCAGGTTAAACACACAAGGGGGGTTGCTCTTTCTTGGCCTGGAGGAACTGGAGGCAAGAACTGCTTCTGGCATTTAGTGTGGTCCTGGAGCTGGGCTGTGGGTGCTCAGGTGCTGCCATGGTTGTACAGGGCTGTGTGTGATGCCAGGTAGCAGTGAGCTGCCAGGTGCTAAGGCTCTGAAGAAGCTTCTGTGGAGAAAGGAAGGCCCTGCTGCTCCCCGTGGCACTGGCTGGGATGGAGGATGCCCTGGCAGGACCCTGCCAGCTGAGGAGAGCTGGGTGTGGAAGGGGAGAGGCTGGGCCCTGCTCCTGCAGGGTGATGCTGTGCAGCACCTGTGGCCCTCAGGATCCTGGGGGCTGCAGGTGCTTCAGAGCTGCAAGAGGAAGCACCAGGCCAAGAGCTGGGACTGAGGTGGTGTCAGCTCCAGGAACAGCTATCAACCCTCCTGGAACTGCCCTGGGGACCAGTGCCCCTGAGTGTCCACTCTCTTCTGGGGCTGGGAGGCTGTGGCAAGGACCCTGCTGAGTCAGGCCTGGATCCCAGAGCTCCCCACCTTCCTGTGGCAGCCTCCTGGCACTCCCAGCCTCCCTTACTGCCTTGCTAACCTCCATGGCAGAGATTCCCCTGCAGCTGGGGATTGGCTTCTGCAGGCTTGTGACTGTGTTTGTGCCTTTCCTCCCAGACAGCTGCCTGGGGATGGAATGGCTCCAGAGTGCTGGGGGCAAAGGAAACCTAGGAGGCATTGAACTTGATGGGGTCAAGGCCTTTGCTTTGGTTTAAAAAGCAGTTAAGGGGGGGAAAAACCCCAACCCAATTGAGTCTGTTTGGATTTGATGGCTGCAGAGCTCATGTCAAGGTCTCCACCATGGAGGCATCTCAGAGATGCAAAGGAGCAGAGAAGCAGTTCAGGGTTTGGAAGTGAGATGGCAAATAGAAAGGGAAGAAAGCAAATTGATGTTGAACGTGGGAAGAAAGAGAAAGAAACCAAAGGCAGAGGGCTTGGTGTTGAGGTTTGTGCTAGCAACCCCCCTCTGCTCTCCCCTGCAGTGTGGGGCTGCATGGCTCAGAGCAGCCAGCTTCCCTAGGGGCAGAGCTCAGGGCCTTGGCTTGGGGACATGATTGCAGGTGGCAGTGCTAGGCTGATGGTTGGACTTGATGATCTTGGGGGCTCTTCCACCCTGGGTGGCTCTGGGATTCCTTCTTGCCCTCCCTGGATCAGAGAGGGTTGGGAGCTGCCTGCCTGGGGCTCCTGAAGCTGCAGCTGGGTGAGTGACTGCAGTTACCCAGGGGGAGATGCTTGGCCAGCACCTCAGGTGTTGCTGTTGGGCAGCCCTTTCTCTGGCTGCTGGGTGAAGGGGGGTGAGGAGTGCTCCCAGCTGGCCAGGGCAGCTCCCTCCTGTCCCTGGCTCCTCTCTGCAGCCCTTGGCTTTGCCACTGCAGCTCCATGGCCTCTGAGCCCAGTAACTCTGTGGCTTTGAGCAGTGATGAGAGGGAAGAGGTTCCTGAGGGAACCTGTTCCAAACCCCCTCCCACCCTGGGGGCCCAAAACTGATCTTCAGAAGCCAGACAGTGCCTGTGCCAGCAGGGCTGAGCTGAGAGCCTGCAGCAGGGTGTTCAGGGGACACTGGCTCTAGTGCTCTGTGTCCCCTCCTAGCACTGCAGCAAGAGAGAGGTTAATAATGCAAGATGCCTGCCTGTTGCCCTTGGCTCTGGGCTCATTTGTTTCTGCAGGAGGAGAACAGCTATGTAAACAGTGTTTCCCAGGGGATGAGGGGAAGGGTTTTTCAGTTCCCTGCATAAACTGAGTTATTTGTGCTTCCAAAGAGAGCAGGACCAACAGCCTGCTCTGGCCAGACCCTGCCAGGATGGAGAAGGGCTGAGGTGCTGGGCTGTGGCTGCTATGATCCCTTCTCTGCTTCTCTGGGACTAGCTGCAGTCTGTGCTGCTTGAAACGTCTCCTCCCTTGAGGCAGGAGTGCAGACAGGCAGCCGGGAGCCAAGGGGGAGTGGGGGATGCCCCCTGCGAGCTGAACTGAGGGCTGGAAGTGGTATATTGTGAAGGAAAAGAGGTGAGCTCCTGGGCCAGAGGGTGTTGGCAAGGGAAGAGGAGCTGCTGGGCCACCCTGGGAGCAGAGATGGCTGTGGATGTCCTCAGCAATGGAGAGAGGGGGCAGGGAGGTAACCCCTGTCCCTCCTCTGAGTCCTGAGCACCTGGGGGGGGTGAGTTCCAGCTTCTGGGCTCTTCTGGAAAGTGTGGGTCTCCCTTTGGGGCAGAGATGGCTGAGGCTTCCTTCTCTGCCTGCCTTGCAAGCTGCCTTTGAACTGCTGAGCCCTGCCCTGAGGGAGAAGCTTGGCAGATCCTGGTTCTTGCCTCCCCTTTGCTGTGCCAGCTGCACCTGTCTGTGTGGGCAGCAGGCTCTGGGGAGGGGTGGCCTGGCTGATGATTTCCATCTCCAAGCATGGGGCAGCCCAGGGCTGAGTCAGGAAGTGGTGGCTGCAGCCCTCTCCAGCTTGCAGGGGGTGTGTAGGCTCTGCGAAGTGTGCAGACCCCTGGGGGTTTTCATGTTGGCTCCATGGGGGCTCAGTGTGGCACTTGGCCAGGCTGCCTCTGCTCTCTGCAGCCATCCAGAGCCATGGTGCTGCTGAAGGAGCTACAGGATGAGCTGGCTGTGGCCTCCCACTGCCCAGCTCCCAACACCCTGGCTGGTGGCTACAGAGGCAGTCAGATCTCCCTGTTGCCTGGCAGTGGAGAGAGCATTCCTAGCCCTGTCCTCTGCTGCACAGGTCCTGCTCTGCAGTGCTCCCCTGCCCTCAGGAAGGAAGCAGTTTGGGCAGGAGCTGTGTTTTGCAGGAAGCTGGAGTCCCCCAGGGGCTCTGTGTGCAGAGGAGAATCAGTGGAAGCTGCTGTCTGCAGAGAGCACTGGGGTCTCTGAGCTCCCCCTCCCCAGGGCTGCCTGCCAGGGGACCCTCTCTGGGTGTTTAAGGCCCTGGCCAAAGGGAGTTTGGTTCCTCAGGGCTGGCAGAAGGCTTTGCAAGGGTTGCCAAGGCTCTGGCTCTGCTGCTGGGCACTGCAGGGGGGTTATTTGGGGATCATTGTGATTCCAAACCAGGGAATGGGTTGGCTTGGGAGGGACCTGTCAAGGTCACGTAGGCCAACCCCTGCAGTCAGCAGGGACATCTGCAGCTAAAGCAGGTTGCTCACAGCCCCAGACAACCTGACTTGGAGCTTCCTGCTGAAAGGCCTGGGCTTCTCTGGTGCTTTCTGGGTCTCCTGTCACTGAGCAGGAGCAGAGGGGCCACAGGCAGCCACCACTGCTCTGGGGGACCAGGTGGTTCTGTGTCCATGTCCTCTCTGCCTCCCTCTTGTCCACCTTGCCCTGTTGCCATAGTGCTGTTGGGGCTGCTGTTGCTTTGGAAACCAGGGAGCAGCCCTGCTGGGAGCTGTTGGGATCTGCTCTGGGAGTGTTTCTGTTGTGGGAGTGGGGCAGCTGGCTGCAGGGATCCAGCATGTGAGTGTGTCCCTGGGCAGGGGGAGAGGTGGAGGGGCCTGGTGGCCACCCCAGTGCTGAGGGGGCAGTGGCTGGCTCCTCTCCTGGCTGGACTCTGAAGGGTGGCTCTGGTGCCTCAGGAGGAGAGGGCTTGGGAGCAGCAGGGCTGGGAGGGGTTGGCACCTGGGGGGCTAGGGGGTGCTGGGCAGGGTGACCTGGCTCCTGCCAAACATCTCCTGGCAGTAGGTTGTGTTTGTGCTCCTGTGGGATCTGTCTCCATACAAGGAAGCAGCTTTTGGGGGAGGGTTTTGGGGGGAGAGGGTCCCTGTGTGCTGGGTGGGAGGCACCTGGAGCTGCAGCACTTTCCATGGCAAGGCCAGGGGGTTGCAGCCCTTTCCCCTCCCCACTGGAGTGGGACAGAGAGCAAGCTTTGGTCCCTGCAAGAGGAAGCTCCTGTGTTTCCCTTTCTTCCCCTGGGCTGCAGATGTGAGTGTGTCCAGGCTGTGGGCTCCTTGGGGAGGGGATGGAGCAGCCTCCCTGCTGCAGATCCTGTCCACTCCTCTGGCACATGGCTTTGGGGATGCTGTGGCCTTAAATCTTGGTGTTGCAGAGTGGAAATGAGGCATGGGATGGTGCTTGCTCTGAGGAGAAGTGCAGCAGATGGCCTAGCAGAGGTGGCTGCAGAGCTCACTCCCCCCTAACTGTCTTTTCCTTGCCTTTGGGAACCCATGAGTGATTTTCTGGGAAGCATCAGTTCCTGTAGGCATGCAGGGGGAAAAATAACTACCCAGTTGCAAGCCTTGATTTAGGAAGCACTCAGCCACTTAGCAGTGGGCTGGAAGAGGGAAGAGATCAGTCCTGGAAATGGGGCTGCTTCTGTCCTGCCTGCCTTGGCATGCTGTTTATGTGGTAATTCTAGTTAAGCAGGTGATTTCCAGGCAGGGAATGTGGCCTTGCTACTTAAGGCTGGAGAGAGAAAGGTGATTTAGCTGCACAGAATGGCCTTTGCTGCAGGAGTTGAGACAGGAGCTCTGCTCAGAGTGGAGCAGGAGCAAATCACCAGTTACTCCATAAAGAGCTGCTTTAGCTTGGTGGAAGGCAGAGGATTTAGTGTGTCTGCTGAAGCAGGAGTCAGCCTCTGCTCTGGGCTTCTCTGCCCCCAGCAGAGCTCGGTGTGGTGTGGTGCAGGGCTGGTCCCAGGCCAGCCTTGGTGCCTGGAGGGCAGGCAGTGGGGGGCAGAGCATGGCAGAGGCTGGGTGCTGCTGCATGGGCACCAGGGACCTGGGGTCCCTTGGAGTAAGAGCACTGGCACATGGCATGGGGACAGCCCCAGGGGCTGTGCAGGCATCAGGCTGTGCCTCTGCATCAGACTTGCTGGGTTTTATTCCATGTGCATGAAGAAATGAGCTGTTCACTCCTCATTCCCTGTCTCTCTCAGCAGGGAGCTGTCGTTGGGCTTTGTTGGACACAGGGAAGCTGTTGGACACAGGCACAGAGGGATTGGGATGCTTTAAGGCCAGATCTAAGCATTCTGACTTCTCCCTCAGCACAGCTTTTGCCAAGCTCACTGGCCCTGAAGGGCTCCTCTGTGCCTCTGGTGCTCTTGAGCCTCCTGGGTTCTCCAGCCCCTGGCACCCTCAGCTTGCCTGGAGCCCTGCCTGCTGCCACCTGGCCCAGGTGGTGTCCAGAGGTTAGCATTGCTGCCCTGGAGAGGTGAAGGTGGTTTTATCTCCCCCTGATGTGGCCCAGCCCACTCACCTGGGGTCAGGCTGATCCTGTGCAGATCCTTCTGCCTCAGCCTGCAGTAGCTGAGAGCCCCCATGGACCAAATCTGTTTCCTTCTCTTTGAAGGTAATCCTGGTCTTTTTGTTCCTCCTGAGTCTGCTGCTGTGTTGCACATCAGTCATTAGCTGAAAGGCTTCAACCCGTGGAGCAGAGCCCACACCCAAGGCTTTCCCTGAGCAGCTAGGCTGCAGGTCAGGCTGTCCCTCACTCCTTCCTCCAGGCAGCAGTGCAAGGAGATGTGGAGGTGACCGTGGCTGGGCTGACAAGCAGGACTAAGGGATGGCTTTGGCTCCTGCCAGCCCCTTGGGAAGGGCAGGAGGGTCTGGACTGGAGAAGTGCCTGAGGAGTTCAATATCAGGAGTGCAGCCAAGTCTGGAAGCAGAGCTGGTGAGGGTGAGGTGCCACAGGGAGTTTGGCAGTGGCTGCTGAGGTCCTTGCAAGCCTAGTGTGGGTTTCATGTCCCTTCTACTCTGCAGCTCCGTGAAGGAACCTTTGCAGCTGGCAGTTGCCCCTGCCAGGCACCTGAGGCTTCTCTGGCAAGTCCTCTGGGCATGAGAGCTGGCTCCAGCTGCACTGTTTGCCTGCAGCAGGCAGGAGTCACTTCTGTGCTGAGCTGGTGAGGCTCTGACCCTGCCTCTCAGGTGCTAGAGCTGTGGGAAGCAGCAGAAGGTGACAGCCCTGTGAGTGCATCTCACACCAAGCAGGAGAGGACTGGATGGGCCTCAGCTTGGCATCTGCCTGCTGGGACAGGGAAGCATCACCCTCCACCAGCTGCCTTTCCTTCCAGCACTCCTGCCTGGGTGCCTTGAGCAGCCAGGGGTGTCCTAGCTGAGGTTTGAGGCCCCCAGTTGGTGGAAGTTTGTGGCTGGACACTGTGTGGCAGGAGAAACTGGCTTTTGGAGCCAGGTTCCCCAGGCTGGCTAGCTGGAGAGCCAGGGAGTTCTCAGAGCTTGGAGCCTCCCTGCCTGCAATCTTACCTCCTCAATAATGAATGATGGCTTTAAACTGAGGCTTCCTGGTTTCCCAGCCAAGCAGATGTGATGAGTTGCTTTGCCTGTGGCCCAGAGTCTCAGGAGGGCAGCTTTTTTAGCCCATATGCTGTGTGCTGGTAATGCATGAAGCTCCTTGGCAGCTGAGAGGCTCCTGTTAGGTGGTGTGTCCTTGGCTGCTGTGTGTCTGTGTGCACAGTTAATTGGAACAAGCTCCTCAGATGGTGTTCAGCAGGTGTCACAACAGAGGACACCCCCAAAGGCATTGTCAGAGCTGCTCTCTGTGGCAGGGATGGAGCTGGGGTCCTCCCTGGGAGAGCAAAGGAGATTCAGTTCTTGCTGTGTAAGCCAGGGGGGAAGCATCTCCTTTGCTCCCTGAACAGAGGAATGATTAGCTTGGCTGTGGTGCTGGGATGAGTTTCTCTGTGGCTCCTGCAATGCTACCAGATGCCATCCCCAGGGGCACTGGGGAATGCTGCTGCCATTGCTCACTGTCTGGTTGGAGGGCTAGGTGTGCTGCAGGCACTTGCAAGGCTTTAGCAGGGTGTTTCAGGGGCACTGTGAGCCTCCAGGGTAAGAGACTAGGCTCTGGCCAGTGCTGGTACTGAGAAGGCTCAAGGCAGAAGGCATGGTCTCCACTCCAGCCTGGAAATCCCAAAGGCACAGATGCTGGAGTCCTGTCACCCTGCTCTGACACCTCTGGGCTTCCTGAGGCACCCCAGGAGTCTTACCCCAGCCCTGGGCACAGCTCCTGTGCTCTTGGCTGCTGTCTCCTGGCACAGCTGATTCCTCCAGCCAGGCTCAGGGCGTCCTGATCTGAACCTGGAGCTGAAGTCCAGAGCTGTCTGTGCCCTGAGCCTGGAGAAGAGGAGGAACTGCAACCCTTCCTGCATGGCTGGGCTGGCCAGGGGCTGTCTGAGGTGTGGGGCAGATGGAGCCCTAGCAGCAGCTGAGCTCCTGAAGGCTCAGTTCCCTCTTGGAGCTCCTGGAGGCTCAGTTCCCTCTTGCCCCAGCAGCAGCTGAGCTCCTGGAGGCTCAGTTCCCTCTTGCCCCAGCAGCAGCTGAGCTCCTGGAGNCTGGAGGCTCAGTCCCCTCTTGGAGCTCCTGGAGGCTCAGTCCCCTCTTGCCCCAGCAGCAGCTGGAGCTCCTGGAGGCTCAGTCCCCTCTTGCCCCAGCAGGCAGGGGGTGGGGGGCTGGAGGAGTGCTGTGCTGTGCTTGCTCCCTTGCCCTGCCCTTGCAGGGAGATGTGGCTGACTCAGTTCTGCTCCCTTGTTCCTAAGCTGGCAGGCTGATCCCTGGGGGACCTGGGGAGCTGTTGCTGTGGGGTTGCCTTGCTTCAGGGCTGGGGGGTGTGGGGAGCTGTAGGGCTGGGATGGGAGGAGGGAGGCTGGAATGGCAGTAAGCACTGTGGGCATGATGAAGAGGATTCATTTCAAGTGAAGTGAAATTCCAGTTAGCAAACAGGAGCAAATAGCCCAGTTCTTCCCCTGGCAGTGCAGATGAATGTCCTGGCATCCCCAGGAGATTCCTCTCTTGGAAAATGCTGATCTCCAGCTCTGGATCCTAGCTCTGGCTGCAGCATGTCCTGGTGGCCCCAGGACAGGGCTTTGCTCTCCTGCTTCTTGCAGGAACAGAAGGAAATGGCAACTGGGTCATGTCCTGGAGCTCTCAAGGGGCCCAGAGCCATGAGCATGAGCAGTGCTGGAGTTGTCTGGGGGCAAAGGAGTGAAGTTCCTGCCTTGCTTGCAGGAGGTGGGTGAAGCTTGAGGGGAAGGGAGTGGCCATCTCTGGGTAGGGGCTGTCTTGCTGCCCACACACAGGTAGTGTGGGATGGTTGGAGGCAGGAGGGGATGTGATCTGTGGTCAGGAGGTAAAAGGCTTTAGGGTAGAGCTGTGTTTGAGGGCACTGTGCTGTCAGGTCCAAGAAAAGAAGCAGGAGCATCTTCAAGCCAGCTGGTCCTGGGAGCCAGGAGAGGAGGAGGAACTCCTTCTAGTCCAAAGTAGTGCTTGGGAACTGCTGGAGCTGTTGGCCTTTGGCTTTTGGGCAGTGCTTGAGGCTCCTCCTGGGCTTGTCTTCTTGCAGTTCCTTTGTGTGAGATGAGCAGAGGCTTGGTTGGAGCATGCTGGGGAGCAGAAGGATGCTGGAGAGGAGCTGCCAGGAGGATGAAGTCTCAAGTGGCTCTGCTTGCACATATGTTGCATTTGAGTTTCAGCTAATTGCTCATGTTCCTTTAATGGCTTCATGCAGTTGCAGCCTCCCTAGTGCCTGCTGGGAGCCTGCAGTCAGGGTGTTGATCAGGGAAGATTGGGGCTCTCATTCTCCATGGAGCAGTGCTCTGGGGCACTTTCATGCCTGCAAGGAGTCATTTGCTGGATCATTTCTGTGGCTTCAAGCAACCAAATGAGCCTTGAGAAACTCGAGTTGCTCATCAGGGAATGGAGCTCTCTGTCCCTTAGTTAGAAACATCACTTGGCTCCTTTCACAGAGGGTGGACATCTGGTTTGCAGAGGAGGAAAGGGATCTGACTGTCACTGCTGAGGGCAGCAGCCATCCTGGGTTTATTCTCTGAGAATAAATATTCACCTCCAGCTGCCTTGGGAATCTTTCCACACAAGGAGACTCCACAGCCTCTCTGGGCAACCTGGGCCAGGGCTCCAACACCCTCAGCACAAAACATTTCTTCCTTCTATCTGGTCTCCATCTCCTCTTTCAGTTCCAAACCATCAGCCCTTGTCCTGTCCCAACAGCTCCTGCTGAAAACTGTCCCAGCTTTCTCCTAGGTCTCTTGAAGCCCTGCAAGGCTGCATTCAGGTCTCCCTGGAGCCTTCTCTTCTCCAGCCTGGAGACACAGGAGCATGCTTTGGGTCTGCCAGGACCTGGGATTCTGGATGTTCAAAGTCCTGTTGTTGCTCCTTCCAGGTGAGCAGGGCCATGGCCACTGGCAGGACCCAGCCCTCCATGGGCTCCTCCAAAACAGGGGCTGGACTCTGCAGAGCAGTGGCAGCACCTTCTAACCTGAAGCTGGTCAGAGAGCCAGAGGAGCCTGTGACTGTAAGTACCTGCTTGTGACCAGCTGTGGAGGCTGTAGCTTCCCCTTCTCCCTCCTCTGCCAGCCCCCTCCTGTTGGCCAGCAGCACTGAAGCTGGTCACCACCTCCCCAGCTCTCTGCCATGCTGCTGCAGTGTGAGATGGGCCATGTGCTGCTTCAGCAGCAGGCCAGAGTCTGGAGTCAAGTTAAATGAGTGCCCTGAGCCTTACACTGGACCAGCTGCAGCAGGAGCACTTGCTCTCCATCCTCTGTCTCCTGTCACACTGCTCTCCAGGCAGCTGGGAGTCTGTGGGGCTGCTCAGACTCTGCCTGGTCCCAGCTGGAGGTTCCAAAGCAGTTGTTAGATCCTGTGTGGAGCACAGATCCAGCACAGATCCAGCACAGATCCAGCACAGATCCAGCACAGATCCAGCTCTGCAAGCAGCCCTGGAGTCAGGGCAGTTCCTGCTTCCCCTCCACAAAGGTTCTTGCTGCTGACTGGAGGTGACCTGGGCTGAGGAGCATTCTCTGTCTGTGTGCTGCTGTGGAGGGGGCTGTGAGGCCAGGGCAGAGAGGAAACAATTCCTCATGAAAAGGAGAGGACTCAGAACTTGGAGCCATTCCTCCCCATCTCAGCCCTGGCACAGAGCTGCTCCTCTGCTCTCCTCCACCTCAGCCAGCAGTGACCTCTCCATCGGGGGCAGGATGCAGTCAGGGGGGTTCTGAGAGCCCTTCCCCCTTCTCTGCAAAGGTCACTGGCTCCATGCAGCAAAACCGAAGGGGAAGCAAGTGCCTGAAGAGCCAAGCTGCCCCCAGATGTCACATGGAATCAGGAGGAGGCTGAGGGGACAGAGCCACTCAGAGCCTGTGTTCTGCTCCAGATCCTTCCCTTCCCCAGCTTCAATATTTCAGCAGCTAACTGAGGGACTTCCAGGGCCATGCTGGTGCCTGTGAGCACGAGTGATTCATCAGGGGCACTTGAACAAGAAAAGCCTTTCTGAGGAGAGGCTGATGCTGCTGTGTTCTCTTTCAGCTGACTCCCTCTGCCTTCCAGAGGCAGCTGGCTCTCAGCACGGAGCAGAGGCTGGCCAGCACCCGGGGGGGGAGGAGGAGGCCCCAGATCCTCCAGCTCCTAGACATTGCTGACACCTCCCATCAGAAGGTAGCCTTTCCCCTGCCCTTTTCCTTGCTGTCTGATGTGACATTTGAAGAGGGTGCAGGCTTGTGACAGCCTTGCTTGTCTAAATGCCTCCCTGGATGCATCCTTTCCTCCCTTCAGCCTGCTGATGTGGTGCTGGAGTTCCTTCTGCTGGGGGAGAGGTGAAACATTTTTGGGTCCCTCACTCCCCCCAGCAAGATGCTGAAGTCCTGCTCTGGGTTAAGCCAATGCAGAGAAGCTCTGCTGAAGCTGCTTGGGCTTTGCTGGGGGGGTAGCTGCCATCACTGCAGTGGGAGGCTGGGGCAGGAGCCAAGGGAGACACTAGCCAGCCATCCTCCATCCTCCTGCTGAAGCAGCCACTTCTTGCTTTGCTGTGGTCACTGCCAGGTGCCTAGGGCCCTGACTTCCTCCCCTTCCTTTAAAGGTTTATGGTAACTCCAAGATTCAACAAACCCAATGGTGTTAATGTTTTGGGTGGGAACAACAGACTGGGGCCCCTGGCAGGGTTGTGAGGGCTGCAGGGGAGTCTCCCTGTGTGCAGGGTGTAGTGGATGTGCTTTGTCTGGATCACTGGTTCCTCAAATGGAGCTTTAGAGCTGCTGCTCCTGCAGGGCTGCTCCATGGAGCACACAGCCCAGATGGGCTGCTAACTGAGGCAGGCTGCTGAGTGGAAAATTGCCAGCAAGAGACCTGTCACAAATTGGTTGAGGGTTGCCCTAGCCAGCCCAGGAGGCTGGGAAGGCACCAAGTGAGTGCCCAAATAACTGGCAGTGTGCTGCAGCTGCTAGCTCCAGCCTGCCCATGACTGCTGGGGAGAGAGGCAGGAGACCTGCTTCTGCCTGCTGAGGGGGAGAAGGTGCAGCTCAGAGTGAGGCCTCTGCTCTGTTAGCTTCTGCTGCTTGGCTCTGCTTTCAGGCATGCTTCTGCAGTGGTGTTCAGCCAACCAGCAGCAGCAGAATGCAGTCAGGCATCCATTGAAAGCTCATCTTAAACTCTCCAGTCTCACCCAGGCTGCCCAGCAATGCTGAGGGGAGAGCTGCACCTTCTCAGCAGGCAGTGTCCCCCTCAGCTGTCATTTCTTCCTGGCCTGACCTCTTCTGCTACTTTCCTTTTCTTCCTGGTTTCTGGGTTCTGTATCAAAAAGGAATTTGGGGATGTGTAGGACTCAATCTCTCTGCCTCTGGGTACAGATCAGCCCCCAAATGCTGCCCATGGAGTCTCTTGGGTTCCATGTGCTCCAGGAGTGCTCCTGACTCCTTCAGGAAGTGCTCTGGGGCTGTGTGACCACATCAGCACAGGCTGCTTTGGAGAAGGATGCTGGGGAAACACCTGCCCAAAGAGCTGCTTAGCTTGAGCTAACTCAGCATGGCCCAGACCCTTCTGATCAGCCCAGAGCACAGGTGGAGGAGCTGCAGCTTCCCTAGTGCCAGGTGTTCTCTCCAAGAGACTGGACTGGAGATGCAGGTGGGAGGTGGGATGGAGCCTTCCCCAGCAGCTGAACCTCTCCCTGCTCCTCTCTTTGTGCCTGCAGTTCTCAGCAGTTGAGCTGGACCAGAGCTTGTTCCAGCCTTTCCCATCAGAGGTGGTGTTTCAGAACTACATCCCCTGGGAGGTCTATGAGGTGCCCCTGGTGCTGAGGAACGAGGACAAGGTGAGTGCCTGAGCCCCAGAGCTCTCAGCCTCTGCTGGGGGAGGAGAGCAGGGGAGTTCCCCTGGGGTACAGCACATCCAGGCACCTGCAGCACAGCACATCCAGGCTGAAGCAGCTCAGCACCTGCAGCACAGCACATCCAGGCTGACAGCTCACCCCCTGCATGCTGGGAATCAGCCCACACTGGGGATTCTTCCCCTGAGTTTGGCTCTGTGTTGGTGGTGTCTACCCCAAAGGAGCTTTTTCCAGTCAGCATCCTTCCCCTGGGCTGCTGGGAATGCTGAGGGCTGTGCAGTGCTGATCTGCTCTCCTGCTTCAGAGTGTGTGCACCAGGTCCTGGGGGCAGCTGGGTTACAGCTCTGCCCCTCTGCAGCTCCTTGCCAGAGCCCCAGGGTTGAGTCTTCTCCACTTTCTGCTGGAACAAGTGATAACTGGAGGCACTAGCACTCCAGGAAAGGGGTTGTGAAAACAGCAGTGGATGCAGACTGCTTGAGCAGAAGCAGTGGGAGGCCTTTAGGTGCCACTTCAGGCTCCTGCTAAGCTTGATTCAGCGTTGCTCAGGTTTTTCTGAGACACCATGGCTCTGCTTTCCCTTTGGAGAGCCACAGCAGCACCAGAGTGCTGTGCTCTTGAAGGTCTCCACCTTTACTTGAAGCAAACTCTGATCATTTTGAGACTTCCCCAGAAGGCTGAGCAGGGAAGAGCTGACAAATGTCAACAGTGTTGTTTCCACTGCAGGGAGGAAGGTGGAGACCTTTAGAGTTTTGGCTGGGGAGAGGTTTGCTGAAGGGGGGAGGCAAGTGCCAAGAGCCAGCTGGTGGGAAGGGAGCTGGAAAGAGGGCAGTGCTCTGGGGGAGAGCATTGTGCACACAGGGGCTCCTCTGGATGTGTAACCACAGTGTACTGGAGAGAGGGAGAGAGCTGGGGGGAACCTCTCCCTTGCCCCAGTGTGACACAGGCTGGTTTGCCTCCTGATGCACTCCCCCTCCAGAGGCAGGACTGCATGGGTGTGTGCAGACTCTCTAGGCCTGCTGACTATGCCACTGGCTTGGTTCAGCTGCTAGATCTCCACGCTGCCTGGTGGTTCCTTCAGCAGCAGCAGGGCTTTGCCCTGCCTGTCTCTGGCCCCAGGCAGAGGGGGTTCCAGTCCACCCCTGGGTCCTGTGCTTGTACCTCCAGAGCTGAAAGTGCTTTGGGAATGTTGGAGGAGGAGGAAGGATGTCACCAGGGCTTGGCTAGGTCTCTCCTCATGCTTCCACAAGTGGCAACACTCCAGGGTGTGCTGTCTGCCCTGCAGGTTCCTCGGCTGCTGAAGGTCACCTTGGAGGACTCCCCCTACTTCAGGCTGCTTGGCCCCAGTGAGCTGTGCCAGAAGGTGGCACCTGGCATGCTCTCAACTTTCCACATCCTTTTCACCCCTCAGGAGAACAAGGTGAGACTTTGGGAGTCCTGCTGTGGAGGACAGAGCTCAGAGGATCACAGTCAGCAGTGCAGGGTCTAGTTGCAGGCCTGGAGCTTGCAGGGTTGGGCTCAGTCTTGTTCAACATCTAGGGAACTAAAGAGGAAATGCCCTGTGGTCCCTAGCTCCCCTTGCTTGTGAGAGAATCTTGTTCCAAGGAGGGACTCAGAAAGTATTGAACATCACTAAAAGCTTGGGTGGAAATGATGCTGGCCTAGGGCAGCTCTCCAGACTACTCAAGGGGCACAGGAACCTCACCTGGCTGAGCCAGGCTTTGCAAAGTGCCCTGCTGCTTTTCAGATGTGCTCTGCCAGTGTTCATTCATGCTCAGTTTGGGGGTGGAAGAGGTAAACTGGTGCCTGGGAAGGGCAAGCTGCTGCTCTTCAAGCTGAGAGAGGCAGCAGAGCACCATGTGCCCATCCCCACAAACAGAAGTGGGGTGAGAGAACCCTGGGCAGCACTCAGGTCCTGTGCTGCATCCCTTGGCTTGCCCTTGACCTGCTGAGTGTGTTGGGAGCAGGGAGCTCTGCCAGGAGAGCTCCTCTGCACAGCTTCAGAGACACCCTGGCATCCTGCTGAGCTGGGCTTTGTGCTTCTTGCAGGGCAGCAGGAGGGGGGGGTGCTGGGTGAGCAGCACCGGGGATCTGTGCAGCAGAGGCAGAACCTGGTCCAGAGGGAACAGTTTGTCTCCTGCCTGGGGTGGGAGGCAGGGAGCCAGGCTGGGTGCCACTCCCTGACACCTGGGCAGGGTGAGGGCTGGGGGAGAGGAACCTCAGGAGGCTCAGCAAGGACAAGCCTAGAGCCCTGCCCCATGGGGTTATCCCTCCCCAGGTTAGGGGTTGGCCTGCTGGAAGGCAGCTCACAGAGAAGGAGCTGGGAGTGCTGGTGGGCAACAAGTTCCCCATCAGCCAGCAATGTGTCCTGTGGCCAACAAGGCCAGCTGGCTCCTGGGGTGCATTCAGAAGTGTCACCAGCAGGGCTAAGGTCTTTTCATAGCTCTGGCTGGACCCTGTGGGTCTTCTCCTGCCTCCCCATGGCCCTGCCTGTCCTTGCATTGTGCTCTGCAGGCTTTGCCTGGCTGGGAAGCACTGTGGAACTGGCTGGCAACTGAAGAGCAGAGAGGAATAGGTACAGGTGTGTGTCCTGCAGGCTTGTCAGGGGCTTATCTTCAAGGCAGAAGGGAGCAAGAAGCATAGCAGAGCTCCTTCTGGCCTGTCCTCCTGCTCTCTGCTCTGTAGCACTCCAGTGTTTTCCAGCAGTACAAGCTCAGCCTGTTGGGTTTGCAACATTCATTACTGATGCTCAGTGGAGGCTGAATTAATGCTCCCTGATTAATATGAGATGTGACAGGGCACTGAGTTACTGCACTCCTGGAGTGAGCTCCCTGGAAATGCAGCCCAGCCCTGCTAGAGGTCTTGTAGCAGACAGAAGCTGTTCCCAGTGTGCTGCAGGGGTGGCTCTGGGGGTGGGAAAGGGGCAAGAGCATCAGGGCTTGGGCAAAGTGAGCCTGGAGCAAAGAGACAGCCTGGAAGGCAAGAGGCACCTTTCTCAAGGTGGTGCTTGACAGGTCCCTTTCCTGGTGCCTGGCAGAGCCCCAGTGCCCCTCAGCAGCAGAGCAGCTGGAAGGTGGCCAGAGCTTGTTTTGGGGAGGGTTTATCCCTTGGCCTCCTATTTACATCCCTGCTGATCCACTCCCTCCTTAACAGTGACCAAAGGTTTAAACAACAGCCAAACCCCTTCCCTTTTCCTTCCCTCCCCATACCTCTGATGGTCGAAGCTTCTCTCCGTTACCTTTCCTTTATCCCCCCTGCTGATCTGAACCCCTTGCCTCCTCCTCTGCCTACCTGGCAGCTGGAAGGGAGAGATAAGGAACTCTGGCACGCCAGGGTTTAATAAGGCACAAAGCTTTCCCTCGGATTTACAAAGCCTTTGTTACAGTAACACAGCCAAGGCAAAAAGGGAGAGTAAATAGCATCCTTCCGTTGCTCATGCAGCTGCTGAGGAGCCAGAGGGGCCAGGACTCCAGCACCCAGATCATAGGTGCTTTAAATTCACAGGGGCTGCTGCTGGCTTCTCTTTTGGAGGGCTCAGGCTGCAGGATTGAGAGCAGAACTGCTCCTTCAGAGAGGCCTGCTGCAGGTGAAGCACTCCCCTGAAATGGGAGCTTCAGGGCTGGAGCTTGGTTGCTGCTCTTGGCCTCCCTGGGACTTTTGCCTTCCACAGGAGAGAGGCAGAAGCTCTTCTGCAGGTTGCAGGGTGAAGGTTTGAGGTGTCAAGAGAAAAAGATCCTTTTGTGTTCCTTCTCTTTCCCCCTTGGAGCTGACAGCAGCTGTTAAGGCAGCCTTGAAGCCTGGCTGAGCAGCAGGCACTGGGTGCTGTGTGTCTGCCCCTTGCCTCAGCTCCCTGCCAGGCTGGGAGGGGGCAGCTGTGGGAGCAGGGAACCTCGAGCCTGGAGGGATCTGGGTCGGTTCTGGCTAAGGGAACTTGCTGCTGCCTGGGATGCCTAAATCAGATTGTCTGCTTGCTGCTTCCACAGCTATAAACATATCAAAGGAGCTAAAAGCAGCCAGGAGATCAGGACAGCAAGGGAGTGATAAGAGGCAGAGCTTTTATCAACTCATCAATAAGAGAGCTGCTGGCTCCTGGCCCTCCTGCAGCCCTTCTGCCACTGATTTACAGGGAGGAAGGCAGTGCTTGCAGCCCAGGGATGCCACAGCATCCATCTGGAGATTGATCTGCTCATCCCTCCAGTAAAATGATGGTGGTGATTTGATTTGCCCTCCCACTGCTGAAGGCCAGACAGCTGGGGGGGAGCTGTCTGGCTCCTCTGAGCCAGGCAGGCACTGGGAGGAGCAGAGTGAGGGTTGGTCTCCTGGGGGTGTCAGTGTCTCCCGTTTGCAGCTCCTGCCTCAGGTGGGGGGTGCTAGCAGGGCAGCCAGTCACTGCTGCTTGCAGGAGAGAGGTGCTGAAGGCATCAGCTGTGCAGCAGAGAGGAAGCAAAGCTGCCTCCTGTGTCCCCTGAGGGCTAGGAGATGGGAAGGGAAACGGAGATCAGGCACAGGTAGAGCTGGAAGAGGTTGCTGAGGGCAGGGCTGGAGTTGTTAGGGCTTTTAAGTTCATGCCAAAGGTCTCCCAAGAACAGTTTGGGTACAGAGCTGAGGCAGTTCTGGGGGGAGAGATGGATCAGGGAACCTCTTCAGAGTGTGTGTGTGTCCAGCCTTGTCCCTGCAGTGCTCTGGGAAGGGGCAGGAGACACTTGTGCCCTGCACTCACCAGGGGTGGTGTCCAGCTGGATCCTGGCACCCAGAGACCACTCTGGCTGCTGCCTGTGGCAGAGTCCTTTCAACATCTGCCTCAGCTTCAAGGAGCTGCCAGCATTGCTGGGGCTGGAGTTAGTGCTGTGGCACAGCTGGGCTCTTAGGGGTGCCTGTGGTGGCCTGCAGTGGTGATGGAAGGAGGCTCTGGTACCTCTGCCACTCTTGGTGCCTCAGAGGCCCACTGCCAGGGAAGCCTGGTGCTGGCAGCTTGCTGCCAAAGCAGGGGGATCAGGGAGGTTCCTTCAGACATTGAGTCCTCTTCAGGTGATGCTGCTGGGCTGAAGGGCCTCTGAGGCAAGAAGTACTCTGCCACAGAATCAGAGGGTCCAGAGTTGGAAGGGACCCACGAGGATCATTGATTCCAGCTCCTCTTTATGCACAGGACAACTCCACAGTCACCCCATGTGTCTGAGAGCATTGGCTCAGTGCTTCTGGAGTTCCCTGAGAGCTGGTGCCATGACTGCATCCCTGGGGAGCCTGTTCCAGGGCTCCACCACCCTCTGGGTGATGAATCTTTGCCTAAGATCTACCCTGCCCCTGCCCTGGCCCAGCTTCATGCCATTCCCCCAGAGTGCTGGTGACCAGAGAGCAGAGATCAGCTCCTGCCCCTCCTTCACCTCTGATGAGGGAGTTCCAAACCACCATGAGGTCTCTCCTCAGCCTCCTCTCCTCCAGGCTGAACAGCCCAAGTGATTTCAGCCTTTCCTCATCCTGACCTCCCCCTCCAAGCCCTTCAGCAGCAGGGATGCTGCTGTCAGAGCCCTGGCAAGGAGCAGTGTTGCTCAGGGCTGTTCCTGCANCTAAGATCTACCCTGCCCCTGCCCTGGCCCAGCTTCATGCCATTCCCCCAGAATGCTGGTGACCAGAGAGCAGAGATCAGCTCCTGCCCCTCCTTCACCTCTGCTGAGGGAGTTCCAAACCACAATGAGGTCTCTCCTCAGCCTCCTCTCCTCCAGGCTGAACAGACCAAGTGATTTCAGCCTTTCCTCATCCTGACTTCCCCCTCCAAGCCCTTCAGCAGCAGGGATGCTGCTGTCAGAGCCCTGGCAAGGAGCAGTGTTGCTCAGGGCTGCTCCTGCATGCAGCGTGCTGAGGTGGCTGCTTTCCCTGCAGGATTACTGCCACCAGCTCACCTGTACCACTGAGAGGGAGAGGTTTGTGGTGCCCATCCGGGCCATAGGAGCCAGGGCTCTGCTGGACTTCCCTGACCACCTCAGCTTCTCAGCCTGCCCAGTCAACTACAGCACCCAGAGGACCCTGCTGGTTCGCAACGTCGGCACCCGGGAGGCTCGCTGCTCCCTCAGCACCCGCAGGTAAAGGGGCTCAGCACCCTCAGTGAAGGGGCTCAGCACCTCCCTGGGCAAGGCCCTGTTGAGGAAAGGGGCTCAGCACCTCCCCCTGGGCAAGGCCCTGCTGGGGAACAGCTAACAACAAGGAACCAGAGTGTTTGAGCTGCTGTGGCTGCAGCCAGAGCTGGAAGCAGGTAGGATACGAGGGGGGCTGCAGTTGCTTGGTGCTTTCAGGGTGATCCAGCCTCTGATGGGACTCTGCAGGCTGTAGCCAAGGGTTGTTTCCTGCTGCAGTGTTGTCTCCAGCACAGCCTCTTGCAAGAGTGATTCTGTTGGGTTGAAAGAGCCAAGGCATCAGGCTTGCAAGGGACACAAGTGAGACCAAGATCAGCTTCCCTCTTCCCCTCTGCAGGCTGTCCAGACCCATCCATCTCCCATCCATCTCAGCACCTCCAGCTCCTAGGGGCCTCTCCTAGAGGAATGCTCTGTCCCACCAGTGCCCAGCCTCTGCTTGGGGTTATTCCATCCCTTTCTGCTCTCACCCTCAGGCCATTTTCCAGCCCATCTCCAGTCCTGACCTTTCCTCTCAGCTCCTCTCTCTGCTCCCATCATGAGGATCTTCTCTGCTTCTTACTCATTCAGCTGAAGCCTTGGATGTTCTCTCTTGCACACTTCATTCCAGGGAAGAGCTCTTAAGTGACTGCTTGGGGCCAGCTGAGCATCCTTCTGCTGTTCCCTGCTCAGGGCTCTCCTTTACCATGGTATCTCCCAGAAAACACAGCCAGATGTTGCCCCCTTCCTAAAGGAAAGACTCCCCCCAAAGCTCTCCCCATGACTGTGCAGCCTGGCTTTGTGCCTCCCCTCCCTCTCCATGCCCATCCCCAGCTCCTGACTGCAGGGCTTGGTGATAAATAATAACAGGATAAACAGAGAAAGCCTCTTGCTCCTGCTCTCCCTGTTGAGGCAGGTAATGAGTTTCTTCTCCATGACATTCACAGAGATAAATGTCATCCCCAGTGCTTCACAAGTGGAGGTGGTGTCTGGGAGCAGCACTGGCATCACAGACTGTGCTGTGCCATGCTGTGAGGCTGGAGAGGATCAGCCCAAGAAAAGATTCACTTTAGGAATGTCCCCAGCCAGCTCTGAAGGCTCAGGGGATGAGCTGACAGGGCACAGTGCTTGGAGCACACTGGCATCCCTCTCTGTAGCACCCAGGGAGGTGTGGGAATTACCAGAGGAGGCAGAAAGCCCATTCAGGGCTGGGTGCAGTGCAGGAGGGGAAGGAGACAGAGCCCTGGGTGCAGTGGATGAGGGGAAGGCCCTGAAGCACCTTGCAGCCTCCTTGCACACTGCCTTTACCAAGGGGGTGGTTGCAGAGGGTGATTTGAGAGCCTGAGTCCCAGGCTTGCCAGCTGGGTTCCCTTGCCAGCTGCCTCAGGAGTACCTGGCCCTTGGTATCCTCCTGGGCTGTCACTTTGGGCCAGCTCCATCAGGATGGAGATGCAATAAAAGAGGTGGTTATGAAGTTGCCCCCAGCCCAACAGCCATGGTGCTGGGGTTGCTGACCCCTCTAGGGGTGCTCCCTTTCTGAAGGCAGCAGGAGGCAAGATCTCAGCAGGTCCTGGGGGGGGGATCTCTCCTACCATGCTGTGGCTGGATGAGTTTCTAGGAGCTGGGGGTTGCAAGGTGCCCTTGGGAGGTGGAGAGCTGTGGGAGTGGAGATGTTGCCCCACAGAGCAGACACACAAATGGACAGAGTTAAAAAGCACCTCAGAAGTAAAAACAGCTCTTAAAGCCTTCCAAACCTGCCCTGCCCTGCCTTTCAGGAGCAGCAGTGACTCATGACAAGGGCCAGGTCTAGCAGGATCAGAGCTATCTTAAAGAGCAGCTCCCAATTAGTGCACAAAAGGCCAACCTGGAGCCTGGCAGCTTGATCTGCTGGCAGGGGCTTTCATCTGCCTGCTGCCAGCCTGGCAGGGATGGCTCCATGGCATCTCTTATCTGCAGGGAGCAGCTTTCTGGTGCTGACTGAAGCTCAGAGGAGTGAAGTTTTGAGGGTGGAGGTTGAGTCTTGGAGGAGCAGAGCTCGGGAGGGATGGGTGAGGAGCTCCTGCTGGAGCAGTGAGAGTTGTGCTGTGGGTGGGATGGAGGAGATGGGCTCTGATCTCTGCCTGCTTTCTCAGCCCTGAGCTTGGCTGGCTCCTCCTCTCCTGACACCCTGAATACACAGAGATATCTTGGGCATCCCTAAAGTCTCCTCCAGTTACTTCCATCCTGGTTTTCTGAGAGCAGGAGCATGGAGAGGTGGGGAAGGAGAGCAGGAGGTGGTGGGATGGGAGGCAGTGCTGAGGCCTTGCCAGGAATTCTCCTTCCCTAGCAGCTTTTCTCTCCTGGCAGGGTTTCTGACCACACAAACCCCTCCTGTGCCTGGCCCACAGCAGGCAAGGATCCCCCCAAGCACCAGCAGGGACCTGCAGCAGCCCTGCCCTCAGTGCAGGTGCAGGACCAGTCCTGAGGCTGGTGCTGTCTTCCCTCCTCTCTCTCTCTCTCTCTCCAGAGGCTCAGGTCCAGCACAGACACACTGCAGGCTCAGTGCCTCCCATTAGTCCCTCAGGGATGTTCTCCCTGCCTGTAATGGGAGCAGGGCAGGCTCCTAATTGCAGCAGTGCCTCCTTAATGAGCAGAAACTGCAGCCATTCCATCAGCTGCCACTGCTTACATGGCCCAGGTTCAGCTGGAGCATGGCTCCAGTTGTTCTCATTCTTTATGTGTGTGTTGCAGTCTCTAATCGTGGCCAAGCTCTCCAGAACACAGCTTTGGGCTGGTTTTAGGTGACAAACTGACCACCAGCAGAGCACTGAAGCCAGTTCCTGTGGCTGTCCAAGAGCCACAGAGCCCAGCTGCCACTCTGCAGGAGCATCTTCCCCCTGCCTTTATCCCTGAGCTCTGTGCCTGGCAGCCTGGTGACAGAGCAGAGGACACCAGCCCATGGCACACAACTGCTCTGCAGACAGTCACCCACTTTGGGTTACAGCCAGCTGAACACACAGAGGAGCTCCTGGCCACCTCACCTTGGTCTGTTCCTCTTTAACAGAGCTTCCTTTCCTGAGGGATTTAATTGTCCAGGCTGTCCCTGGGCTGCTCCTCCTGTGTCTGGTGTCCAATGTCACTGCCTTGCTCTCACCTGTGTTTGCTCTGAGCTCTCTGCTGGTTTCTCCTCTTCAGGCAGCTCTCATTGGAATGCTGAGGGAGTCTCTCTCCTCTTAGGCCATGCCAGGATGTTTTCAAGGTTGCAAATGAAGCCCTAATTATTCTCTGGTCTTCCAGAAAAGCTTTTTCTTCTCCCTATCTGATTTCTGGGTTGTAATCTCTCTGGGGCTGATGTTGCTTTGATCTTTGCAGCTCTTGAGGTGAGGTTTAGAAGTGGCAGGAAAAGAGATTCCTGAGGAAGCCAGTGTCAAGTTGTGCATGCAGAAAGCTCTGCCCATCTCTGTGCTCTTCAAACCCCCTTCTCTGGGCATACTGGCAGCTGTCAGAGTCTTGAGCCTGCATGCAGGGAACTGGATCCAGCTCTCCCCCAGCAGCCCTGATGTGTCCCTTCCTCTTGCAGCCCCTTCTCTGTGGATCCCTCCCTGGGGACCCTTGCTGTTGGTGACAGCATGCAGGTGACAGTGGAGTTCCAGCCTCTGAGGACTGGAGATCACTCTGGATCCCTGACAGTTCACTATGACACAGGTAAGTGCTGGGCCCTGCATGGTGCACACACACTCTGCCCTTCCCAGCAGAGCCTTCTGAAGCACAGCAATGCTCCCCTGCCTTTGCATGCTCTTCCAAAGCCTTTTCTCTCCAAGCTTCTCCATGTCTCAGTGCTTAGGAGTGGTCAGAGAGGAGGCAGAAGCTGTGTCTGCCCTTGCAGACGTCCTCTGGGGCTGTGAGGGCCCTTGGGCCCTGCTGTCAGCATGGGGCTCTCCACCCAGCACCTCCCCCTGGCACTCACAGACTCATGGAGTGCTTTGGGCTGGGAGAGACCTCTCAAGCTCAGCTAGGCCAAGCCCTGCAGTCAGCAGGGACATCTGCAGCCAGAGCAGGTGGCTCACAGCCCCAGACAACCTGAGCTGGGATGGTTCCAGGGCTGGGACATCTCCCACCTCTCTGGGCAACCTGGGACAGGCTCTCCCCACCCTCAGCACAAAACATTTCTTCCTTCTCTCCAGTCTCCATCTCCTCTTTCAGTTCCAAACCATCAGCCCTTGGCCTGGCCCAACAGCTCCTGCTGACCACTGTCCCCATCTGCCCTCACTCCCTGTTGTCCCAAGCACCTCAGCCCCCTCTGCCCCAAGGGTGCCCCTCTCCTGCCCCAGCATTGCTGAAGGACAAGTGGAGGATGGTGTTTAGGGCTTGTTCAAATGCATCCCCTCCAGGAGGACTGAGGTGTTTGGGATCCTGCTGGCAGTTGCTGAGTGGAGGGAGGAGGATCCTTGGTTCTCCATTCCAGTGTGGGTATGGATGTGGGAAGCTGGCTTCCCAGGCAGTGCTGGAGGTGGAGCAGGAGGCATGCATGTCCCTGAGGCTCTGCAGGCCCCATGGTGTCTCTCACCTCTGTCCCATGCACTGCAGCCCCTTTCTGTCTTGCCTCTGCCCCCTCTCCATCCCACATCTCCCCACACCAGGTCTGAGGCAGGCAGGACTGCAGGGCTCCTGGCAGGAGCTGCTCTCACTGCTTGCTGAGGGAGGAGAAGCCAGGCTCAGGCCACAGAAGTGCTGTTGGCTTTAGAGGTCACTTCAGGGGGGGGGAAACTTCTCTGGAGTAAAGCAGCAGTAGGAATGGAGGTCAGGATGCAGGGTTGGTAGAGCTGGGCAGGGCCAGGGTCTTCCAAACCTCACTCTTGTTCTTACTGCAGCCCCTGGCTCCTCCAGGGCTAAGCTGGGAGAAGCCCCAGGGGTGGCAGCAGCTGCAGGATCTGAGCTGGGTGACTCCCAGCAGCTACCTGGCAGATGAAGCCCAGATTCCTTCCTGCTGCCAGTCCCATGCTGCTGCTGCAGTTAAACAAACCACAGCCTGAGGGGAGCAAGGGGGCAGTGACAGGGAGATTCTCTCCCTGCCTTTGAAGCAAGACAAACCAGGAAGAAGCTGCTGAGATGAATTGCTGAAGTGAAGCCAAAACATTTAATCAATCAGTCTTAAGAGCTGCTTCTGGAGAGGGCAGGCAGATCCCCAGAGAGCATTAGCCACCTCCTGGGGCCAGCCCTGGCTCAGGCTCCCTGTGCCTCCCCTCCAGCAGCAGCTGGGCTCTTCCTCCAGAGCCACCAGCAGCCTGGGCCCTTAGGAGAGAGCAGCTGGAGTGGCAGGGGAGGGGGTGGGAGGCACTGTGCTGTGTCCCTGGGGCTGGATTGACCTGCTCCCAAGTCAGCCAGGGTTTAGGAGGTGACAGCTGCCAGAGCTGTGCTGGGAGGAGCACCCCAAGCTCCCCAGGTGATCCATGCAGGTGTGGAGGAGGCTCCCAGGGACAGGAGGTGCTGGGAGCTGTGGAAGGAGAATCACTTCTCTGCCAAGAGCTCCCCAGATCCTGCCCCACTGAGGCTCCTGTCTCCCAGAGGCACCTCCTGGGGTGTGCTGGCTGCTCTCAAGGGGTAGCAGCAGATTCTCTGCTTGCATGTGGGTGCCTGTAGTGCCCACTGGGCCTTGGGCTGAGGTGCTGACAGCATGCTTCCAGCCCAGGGAGCCCAGGTGCTGGTGCTGAGGCTGCTCTCTGCAGTTGCCCATCAGTCACCAGCATCCCCTGGGCTCTCTCTGTCAGCACAGGGAACGTCAGTAATGAGCAGAGCCCTGCTGAGCCCCTGCCTGCCTGCCAGCCACTGCCTGGAGTTGCCTTTCTTGCTGTCAGTAATAGGAGTAATTATGCAGATCACTTTCCCTCGGTGGCTGGGAGACTCATGCAGCAGCAGAGGCCTGGGGGCAGGATCTCAGCCCTCTTTGAAGGGGGAGATGAGAGCCAGCCCTCGATGAGGGACTGAGGGAAGAGCATAGCCAAGAGGAGCCAGCCCTCCAGCAAGTGTCTGCTGCCCTGCTGTCCTGTCTCCCCTCGGTGTGGAGCCCCAGGAAGCAGCTCCTCTCAGAAGAGGGAGGTAACATGTGGCTCAGGAGTAGTTCTGGGTGGTTTTAGTCCTGCTGGAAGCCTCCAGCCTGGTGCTGGAAGCCTGCTGAGGAGCCATCAGGGGAGCTGGCAGATTAATACCCTGCTTTCTCTCCTCTTCCTGCTCAGCTTAGAGGAGGCCTTGACAGTTCCTGAGCAGGAGCTCTCCCCAAGCAAATCTCAGCTTGTGTTTGCTGTGGATCAGAGGCCCAGGCTCAGGAGCATCCTTTCTGGCTCTGCACAGCAAGGGCAGGGAAGGGAGAGAGCTCAGCCCCAGCTCCTTGATTCATTCCTTCAAGGGCAGGTGGAAGATGTGGGCAGCATCTGCCTCTGGCTCCATGGCTGCCAGTCAGCCTGGGTGAGTTGTCAGTTAGTTAGCTGATGTTAGTTCCTGGAGGAAGTGGATTCCTGCCTCCTCTCCTGAGCCCTGGGGAGCAAAACCTGCTCAGGTGATCCCTGTCTGGGAGAAGAGAGAGCAGCTAAACCTTTCTCCAGAGGCTGGATACTATATGGAGCTGAGGTTGCCCACCTGGTTTCCACCTGGGAAACACTCAGTCACAGCAGGGAGAGTGGGCTTGGTGCTGAAGTTTGAGCTAGTGAGCTCCTAGGAATGAGTGGGTTGGGAAGGGTCAAAGTTTGGGAGCTCTGGAGATGAGGGAGCCTTTGGTAGGAGCTCTTCTGGAGGGTGGGGAGCTGGCAGGTACTCAGCAGGACTCCAGCCATCAGGCAGCTGGGGTGCACAGCCAGAGGCTCTCTTCAGCTCAGTCTGAGGTGGGAAGCAAAGATGTCCTTGCTCTGGCCACTGGAGAGCCTGGGGATGCTCAGGGTGGACTTGCAGGCTCCAACAGAAGCAGCAGGGGCCAGGTTGCAGCAGTGGGCTGGTGGTGGCCAGGCTGGTGTGGGCCTTGCCTCCCCTGTCTCCTCCTGACATCTCCCCAGGCAGTGAGGACACTGCTTCCCCAGCACAGGGCCAGTCCCTTCTGCACCCCATCTGCTGGGGGCTGGCACTGCACCTCTCCCTCTGCACCTTCTCTCTCTGCCCACCTGCCCCCAGCTATCTGCCTGTCAGCAGCAGGGGGTCACTGGTGCTGTGCTGCAGGAGAGCCTGGGCAGCTGTGGCTGAGGTGAGGTCCTCAGAGCCCCCTGAGTGGCTTGGAGGCAGAGACCTGAGAGGGGAGGCAGCCCAAAGCACATCTGGAGGAAGATCTACCTGTAACTGCTACCAGCTTGGGGGTTAACCTCTCCAGACCCCCCCAGAGATAAGGTGGTGTCCAGGGCATCCTCCTGGGGTGAACGTGCTGACCCCTGGAGCTGCTAGTGCAGCTAGGAGCTGGAACTCTTCCCTGCCCTGTGCTTTCCTCTGTGCCTGGTGGCTCCCAGCTGAGCCAAGGAGTCCCCTGTGCTTTGCTGCAGGTGAAGATGTTCACACAAGCCTCTGGGGAGCAGCTGTAGAGGTCAACATCAGGCTGGAGAGGAACTCCCTGCTGCTTGGCAAGACTTTCCTGGGGCTCTCCAACCACACCACCCTGCTCATCCACAACCAGAGCCAGATCATAGCCCACTTCCAGTGGAAGGCTCTTGCTACTCAGGAGGAGGAGGAGCAGCAGAAGCTGAGGTTTGTTGGGGAGACACTGGCCAGGGGTAGAAATGCTGCATGGCCTCAAGGGGCACTGGTGCCTCTGAAGGGTTTAGGGCATGTAAAGCAGCCCCAGCATCAGGGGGGTGTCCCTGGGCTTCAGGCTGTTGGGGCTCAGCACTTCCCATGCTGGTTCCAGCTGTGGGTGGTGTTCTGGGGAGGGATTGCAGTGCCTGGATTGCCTCAGAGGGCAGCTTCACCTCTGTGGGAGCCACAGGATCCCAGGAGGGGCAGAGCTCTTCCTGCAGAGCACTGAAGTTGCCTTGCACTGCCCTGGTCTCCAGCACAGTGAGGGGTTTCCACCCTTCCTTGCAGAGGCTGGAGGGGGAAGGTTCTGCCCAGGGGAGGACAGCACAAGGCCTGGGAGTGCCTTTGGGCTTCAGCCACCTGGGCCTGTGTGGTGGTGAGAGGTAGGGGCAGGTCCTGCAGAGCTTTGCAATGCCCACTCCAGGGGGGAGAGGAGCACTCAGAGCCCAGGGAGAGGAACTGGAGAGGGCAGGTCAAAGCTTGGGTGGTTCAGGGAACCCTTGTGTGGCTTTGCAGACATGGGTGGATGTAGGGTAGGTATCTAGGAGTGAGTCTGGAGCCATCACTGCTCAGGAAGCTGCCTTCCACTGGAGCAGTGTGTGAGGGCTGCTGAGCAAATGAAGTTCAACGTAATTAGGTCAGAGATGCCTTGCAGGCCAGAACTGGTTTTCCACTCTTCTCTATTTTTAATTACACAGTGTGTGACTTCTGTGCAAGCTCAGTGTGAGGAAAGGGAGGTCTCCTGACCTTCTCCTCCTGCAGGACTCTCTGGGATGCCATGGTGGCATGGTTGTGCGTTGGTGGAGCCTGAGGTGGGGTTTGCTCCCTCTGCCTCCTGCAGGACTCTCTGGGATGCAATGGCAGGATGATGCTGGTGGAGGCTGAGCTGAGGGCTGCTCACCCTGCTGGCTGGAAGCCCTCCTGCTGCCCACCATTGGAGGTTAGCCATGGGAAACCTTTTGGCTTGCCCTCCGTGGGGAGCTAGCCAAAGGAAGCACTTGTGGTGCTGGTGGCAGCGTCTGCCTGAGGCTCTGTGTGCAGCTGCTGACACCCATGGCTCTCTCATTTCCTCTCTCATTGTACCTGAATTTTGGCTGGATGGTGGTTGCTGTCCTCTCTGTCCTGCACTGGCTCTGTTTGCTGCCCATGGAGCCTGCCACTCATCTCCTCTTGCTGGCTCTTCGTGGCCAGGGGGCTGGAGTGTGCAGGAGGAGACAGCAGTGTGGCAGCTAGGGAGCAGCTGCACTGCAGCATGTGTGGCCATGGCTTTGAGGCAGGAGGCTCCCTCGGGGGCTGTTAGCTCTCCCAAACCTGCCCTGAGCTTGTAAGTGTGGAGTTGAAAGCAGGCAGGCAGCAGGTGAGGATAACCTGACCCATCTGGGCCCTGCTGGCTCAGGGTCAGCTCCTTGCTGGGCTGCTGCCCCTGCTCCCTGGGGGCTCCCCTGCCCCTGCCCCCCATCTCTGCAGGTCTCTGCTCACCGAGGTCTCTGCTTGCTTTGTCTCCCCCGTGGCTGCAGGCAGTGTCACAGCCTGCAGAGGCAGGAGCAGGGTGAGCTGCACGCTGCCCTCCAGGAGCTGAGGCTGGACCCTGTTCTCCAGGAGCACCTGCCCCTTCTCTCCCGTGCCTTCCAGAACCAGAGGGCAAAGGTGCAGGAAGATCCCATGCTTTTCTCTGATGAGGTCTTCAGCATTGAGCCTGTGGTAAGCCAGAGCTGAGCAGCTCCCCTTCCTCCTCCTCCTCCTCCTCTTCCCTGAGCGAGGTCACTTGGCAGATCCTCACATCTGCTGGCCAGGTTGGCAGGGACCTTAAGCCCCTGCCATGGGCAGGGATGTCACACACCAGACCAGGTCACCCAGGGCCACATCCAGCCTGGCCTTGGGCACAGCCAGGGCTGGGGCAGCCACAGCCTCTCTGAGCAACCTGTGCCAGTGCCTCAGCACCCTCTGGGGAAAGAACCTCCTGCTAATCTCCAACCTAAACTCCCCCTCCTTTAGCTTATAACCATTCCCCCTTGTCTTATCCCAACTGACCACCTAAAGTCTCTCCCCCTCTGTCCTACAGTCCCCTTCAGGGACTGGAAAGCAGCTATGAGATCCCCTTGAAGCCTTCTCTTGTTCCAGGCTGAACAACCCCAACTCTCCTGGCCCCAGCCTTGCAGCCTGTCCCCTCCTGACCCCAAAGGGGCTGCTCTCTTCCCACTGCTCCCCCAGGATTCCTGGGGGAGGGAGGACCACCAAGTGCCTGGAGGAAACAGTCCCTGCCAGAGGCTGGGGAGCTGCTGGAGGGCTGAGCAGCCTGGGAAGCCCCTGGCAGGCAGGGTGGCTCTGCAGGGCTGGTGCAGGAGCTTGGCAGTGGCAGAGGACCACGGGCTGCCAGGGTTTTCAGGTGCTGCTGTGTGTAGAAGCTGCAGCCAGGTCCCTTCAGCCTGCAGAGGGTTAAGTCCCTGATGGAAATGAGACCACAAGAGAGGAAGCAGGGATGTTTTGGGGTTACCATGTGACCAGGAAGGCTCTGAGCAGCCATCCAAGCCTGTGGGAAACAAGCTGTTATGCAACTCTGGCTTTCCCAGCACATCTCAAAGGGGATGGAAAGTCTTTCCTGGCAAACCCACCTGGTCTGTCAGCAGAAGCAGCCATGCTAGAAGCCCAGGTGGCTACCAAAGGACAAAGCCCTTGCTGCTTTTCCTTTTGCTGCATCCTCCCCAGCAGAGCCCAGCTCTAAAGTCACATTGCAGACACGTGGGAGCTGACTGCTTGGAAATGGAAACCAGAGGACAAGGATTTGTTAGCATTGCACTGACCTTGGCAAGGCACAGATCAGAGTGCCAGGGGTTGGAAGGCACCTCTGGAGATCAGCTAGTCCAACCTCCTGGCAGAGCAGGGTCACCCACAGCAGGTTGCCCAGGATGGTGTCCAGCTGGGGTTGTAACCCCTCCAGAGATGGAGACTCCAGCACCTCCCTGGGCAGCCTGGGCCAGGGCTCCACCACTCTCCAAGCCCAGAAGTTCCTCCTCCTGTTCAGCTGGAGCTTCCTCTGTCCCAGTCTGTGCCTGTTCCCTCTTGTCCTGTCCCTGGGCACCACTGAGCAAAGCCTGGCCCAGCCTCCTGCCCCCCAGCCATGAAGCATTGCTCAGCACTGAGCAGATCTCCCCTCAGTCTGCTCCTCTCCAGGCTGAGCAGCCCCAGCTCTCAGCCTTTCCCCAGCAGAGAGATGTTCCAGTCCCCTCAGCATGTTTGCAGCCCTTTTCTGTTCCCTCTCCAGAAGTTCCCTGCCCTTCTTGACCAGGGGAGCCCAGAACTGCTCCTCAGTGTCCTATCTGGTGCTCCTCAGTGTCCTGTGGTAGCTCTGAGCTGATGGAGAGTGCTCCTCAAGGTGTCCAGCTTATGAAACTGCTGCTGGTGCTGGTCCAGAGGTTGGCCCAGGAGGGATCAGCATTGTTTGTTCCTGCAAATCTCCACCTGAGCTGGGGAACCAAGCTGCTGCCCATCCAAAGGAGAGGTAACTGCAGAGCACTTTGGCAGGAGGCCCCATCTCCAGTGGGAGCTGTGCTCCAGCTCCCTGGGAGGGCAGTTATTTCTGGAAGGAGGCAGATGTGAGCTCTGGCACTGCCTTTCTCCCAGTGCCCTGGCCTGACAGGATGCACTGTGGGTGTCATCTGGTGTCCTTCAGTTGCCAGCTCTTCTGGGCTTGGTTCTGGTCCTCTCTCAGCAGTGGTTCCCTCCCCAGGGTCTCCTGCAGAGCCAGGGGGGAGATGTTGGCCAGCAGCTGGTGCTGCTCCCCTTCCCCACACCAGCTTTCCTTCCTCAGGCTGCTGGAGGTGTAGCAGATTCTCCCCAGGCAGGGGCTGGAGGAGGGGAAATGGGGTCTGTGTGTGTTTGTGTTTGGGCTCTGGCCCAGAGGTGACCTCTGTAGCTCAGAGTGTGTCATCCCCTGCCAGGGTGCAAGAGCTGGAGACACCCCCCCAGCTGCCAGGCAGCCTGAGGTATCATGCTCCCAGCCCTGCCTAGGTGTGTTTTCTGTCCTGCAGTCCTTCTCCATGCTCTGGCTCAGCTGCCATCCTGGAGAGAACGTGGTGCTGCTGGCTTCTGAGGTGTCCCCAGGCCTGGAGCAGTGGCTGCAGAGGCCGTGTGCTGGAGCATCTCCTCCTCACCAGCAGCTCTTGTTTTCCTGGAGGGTGGCAGGGCTGTGAGCAGCCTCCTCAGCAGCCTCTCTTAATTTCCCAGGAGAAATAACTCTCAATCTTTTGTAGCTCTCTGGGCTGCCATGCAGCAGTGATGAAGGGAGCAGTGGCAAAAGCTGCCCAGGATGCTTCTGTCTTTAAGGCATTTGTTTTAGCCAGGGAGGAGGAGAAGGAAGCAGAGCTGATGATTGATTTCCTCTTGCTCTCCACCCCAGGAGTCAAACAATCTGGCTTCTGACTTCCCTGCCAAGGCAGGGGAGCTGCCTGGGGACCTCCTGCCAAAGGTTCTGTCCTGCAGAATGGTGGTGTCAGAGCAGGAGCTGCAGGGGCTTTGAGCCTGGGAACTGCTGGGGCAGCTTTCCTTGGGAGTGAGGATGTGAGCACAAGGCTCCAGTGGTTGGGACTGATCTAGGGAGCTGTGCTGCTCCATCTGGGAGGCTAGAGGCTGCTGCCAGTCCTTAGGCTTGTTTCCTCTGGTGCCTTAGAGGAGTCTCATCTGACTCTGCCTTGGGATCCAGCAGCTCCTTGGATTTATGGAGATGTCTCCTGTCAGGATCCTGGGGAATCACTGAGTGGCCTCCTGGAGCATGGCAAGGCATCATCCCTGCCTGGGGGCGGGGGGAAGGCTGAGAGCTGGGGAGCTGAAGACTGGGGAGAGGAGAAGGCTGAGGGGAGATGTGCTCAATGCTGAGCAATGCTTCATGGCTGGGGGGCAGGAGGCTGGGGCCAGACTCTGCTCAGTGGTGCCCAGGGACAGCCCAAGGGGCACTGGGCACCAACTGGGAGCCAGGAGGTTGCAGCTGAGCAGGAGGAGAAGCTTGTTTGGTGTGAGGGTGTTGGAACCCTGGCCCAGGCTGCCCAGGGAGGTGCTTCCAAACTCTCTTCCACACTGTGCTGCTAAGTGCTGCTTGCTCCTTGCTCCTGCTTCTTGCTCTAAAGAGCTGTGGCTGGACATGAGGAGAAGAATCAGAAGCTAACTGGTTTGCTGTCTCTCTCTGCCTTAGGAGGGAGAAGTCTGGCCAGGTTCTTCAGCTGAAGTGACTGTGACCTTCAGACCCCAAGAAGCCAGAGTCTATCAGCAGACAGCCTACTGCCACATCTCAGGTACAGCTCCTGCTGCATCTCCTCTCAGCCACAGGGAAGGCAAGGCCCACAGGAGCCCACTGGCTCCTCGTGTGGTGGCTGGGAAGGGCTGGTGGTCAGCAGGGGCAGTGCTGCTTGCCTGGTGGTCTCCTGTCCAAGCCCAGGGCTCTGGGTTGCTGACCCCAGAGCAGCCAAAGCAGGGAGGGGATGAGTTTCCATGCCATGGCTTTGGCAGCATCTGCTCTGCTGGGAGGTGTCTAAAGGGCAAGGAACTAGAGAGCAGAGCAGCTGGAGTGGGTGAGCACCAAGCTCCTGCAGCCCATCCACCTTCCAGAGGAGACTAAGTGGATGTCCTCACTCCTGGGGTGGTGGGAGCCAGGTTCCAGATGTGCTCCCAGCCCCTGGATCACCTCCCCCTGCTCAGACACTGCCAGCCCTTGGGTGGCTGAGCCTTGGAGTGTCCATGAAAGGATCATCTCTGGCCAGCACATGCTTCTCTCCCTGCATGGGAGTTGTCACCTTGCATCCCCGTGTCTCTGGCTCCTCTGGGCAGCCCTGTGCAAGGTCTTGCTGTGCTCAGCAGGTGAACACCCTCCCTGGAGTGGGAACAGGAGTCCCAGCAGGCTGCTGGGCAAGCTTCTGCTCAGCCTGTGCTTAGCAAAGTGCTGTCCAACCTTGTTCTGGGAGCAGTGTTCCCTGCCCCACCTGAGCTGCAGCATCCTTGCCCTCCCAGAGGTGATGCCTTTGCTGTGCTAGCACACAGCAGGGAGTGCTTGCAGCAAGCTTTGGGTTACTTGTCCTTCCTCTCACCCCTGCATGCTGCTGCTGAAGGTGCTTTTCAAGGATCACAGAGTGGGAGGGGGTTGGAAGGGACCTCTGGGGATCATCCAGCCCAACCCCCCTGCTCCAGCAGGGGCACCCACAGCAGCTTGCCCAGGGTCACCTCCAGCTGCATTGGCAATCTCTCCCCAGGAGGAGACTCCACAACCTCTCTGGGCAGCCTGGGCCAGGGCTCCAACACCCTCACACCAAACAAGCTTCTCCTCCTGCTCAGGGGGAACCTCCTGGCTTCCAGTGTGTGCCCAGTGCCCCTCGGGCTGGCCCAGTGGCTGGGAGGTTGCTGTCAGACTCCCATTTACCCAGGGAATGCTGTGATTTTCCCCATCCCAGAGGTATCTGATTGTCCTCTAGCAGCCAGATTCCTCTTCTGGAGAGCCTGGAGATACCCCAGCTGCTCTGGTGCTTTCCTTCCTGCTCCAAGCTGTCAGATACAAGTGGCATGAAGCAGCTTTTCATTTCTGCAGTCTAATGGCTCAGGGTTTCCTTGGCAGATGCCACCTAGGGTAACTACCCAGAGCTTGTGTGAGCCAAGTGTCTTCTGCCCACCAGCTGCACTTGCTGGAGCTGTGGCAGGAAAGGAGGGCTTTAAAAAGCTGCTCCTGGGGGATCCCTGGCTCTGGGGTGTGCTCCTGGCTCTGGGGTGTGCTCCTGGCTCTGGGATGTTGGGCTGTGATCACTACCCTGGGCTGGGTAGAGATTAGAAACCAGCCTGAAGGCAGAGCTGCTGAGGGAGGAGAAGGATCTGCTATCTCCTCCTGGAAACATCCAGAGCTGGTCCCATCCAGCCCAGGGTGAGGGCCCAGCCCTGAGATGGCCAAGCCAGGGTGGCAAGGGCTGGGCTGACTGGAGCTCTCCTCCCCAGGCCGGGAGCTCAGGCTGCCCCTGCACATCCAGGCTGAAGGCATTGGGCCCCAGCTCTGCTTCAGCTTCCAGCAGCTGGACATTGGCAGTGTCTTCATGGGCTCAGTGCACAGCTATGAGGTGAGCAGCAGGGCTTCACTGGCCTTGGGGGTGCATCCTGGTGCCTCCCAGGGCAGTGGTGAGCCTCATGGCCCTGGGGGATTGCTGGCAGCTTGGGCAGGTGTGGGCAGGGGATGTTGGACATGAGTTAAACCTGGGAGGGCTCAGAGACTCTGGAGGCTTTTGGGTGGGGGCTGACAGGTGTCTGGGTTGTCTGTGAAGCCCTGCTCTTTGATTTTTGAGGATGGTTCAGCCTGGAGAAGAGAAGGCTCCAGGGAGACCTGACTGCAGCCTTTCAGGACTTCAAGGGGCCTAGAAAAAAAGCTGGGGACAGAGTTTTCAGCAGGAGCTCCTGGGAACCTCTCCTGGGAACTGGGGGTGCTTGCCCTTGCCCCCTGCTCTCTCAGCACACTGCAGGCTGTGGTGCACCTCTGGCTCTTACAGAGCAGAGCATTCCTGGCAGGGAAGCCAAGGAACATTTTATCTCTCTGCCTCCTCCCAACGGTGTCAAGTCTGCAGCAAAACAAAAAATGAGCTAGAGCAACCCAAAAAAGGTAGGAAATGAGGCAATCCATCATGGCAGGCACTTCCAGAAGCTTGACTGTGGCAGAGAAGGACACATTAAGGTGTTTTCTTCCCAAAATATTGTGCTCTCTCTGCATTTTTAATGCTGATACTTTATTTACTCCCTCTCCATTTATTATTTTCCTTACTGAAGGAGATGTGGATTAGGTAAATGAGGCTGTTAGTGCTGTCCTAAGCAGCCCAGGCTGGAGGTAAAGCTCAGCTCAGAGCAGAGTCCCTAAGCAGACTCTGTGGCTAAGGTGCCAGCAGGGGAGGAGAGGGGGAGCAGGTCTCAAGCTGCCATTGTGGGGCCTGGATATGTGAATATTAACCAACAGCAGCTGCAGAATGAGAACAGAAAGGACATCTTCTCCCTCCCTGGAGGGGCTGAAAAGCCCTGGAGATGTGGTGCTGAGGGCCATGGGTTGGTGGTGACCTGCCAGTGCTGGCTGAGTTGGACTTGACCTTAAAGGTCTTTTCCAGCCAGGCTGATTGTCTGGCTCCAGCCCCCTGCTCCCACCTGGCAGGCTTTAGGGAAAGGAAAGGAAAGCAGGTGCTGAGTGCCATGGAGTGGCAGGGTTTCAGCCTGCAGCCAGCAGAAACCTTCCAGCTTGGCTTGGGCTAGGGCTGCTGGTGCCTGGCAGCATGTGGGTGCTGGAGTCTGAGTCTCAGCTCCTGCTGGAGGATGCTGTCAGCTCTGGAGCATTCAGCAGGATGCAGCTTGGGTCCAAGCTTGTGATGGGAAGCTCTTAGATGGTGACTGAATGGTGAGGAGTGATCAGGTCTTCAGGAGAGGCAGAGCCCCTCAGCACCTCCCTCATCCCCAGCTGGTGTTTCTGGTTGAGCAAGGACTGGGAAACCATCAGGTGAAAGAGCAAATGAAAGGAACCTGAATTATCCAGCAGAGGAGAGTTGGGGAGTGCTTCTGAAGCTGCTCCTTGTGCTGGCCTCAGCTGTCTTCTCTGGGCAGTGAAGCTTGTTGGCTGCACTGGAAGCTGGAGATGCTCTGCCCCTGGCAGGCTGGGACTCAGCTGGAGCAGAGCTGGGTCACTAGGGATGCTCCTAGGGGTGTGGGGGTGGGTGAGGGTCAGCTCAGTGATGCTGAGCAGCTGCTCTGTGGCAGGGGAATAACCCTGGAGTTGACTGCTCCTGGGAAGTTATCCCTGCCCTAACCCAAAGGCAGAACTTCTCTCTGGCTTCTGCCAAGCAGCAGCCCCCAGCACCTTCTGCCCCTTGTGGGTGCTGGTGTTGGAAGGAAGGAAGCTTCCTCACCTGATCTCCACCTCACTTCCTTCTGCTGCAGGCCATCCTGTGCAACAAAGGACTCCTGGATGCTCCCTACCAGTTGGTTCCTCCAGCTACACCTCTGGGCTCCTGCTTCACCTTCCTCCCCCGGGAGGGGGTGGTGCTTGCCGAGGACCTCACTGTCATCCAGATCTCCTTCAGCTCCTCCCTCCTGGGGCAGTTCCTGGAGGAGTTCAGGTTCAGTGTGCATGGATCCCCTGAGCCTGTGACCTTGACCATCAGGTGAGGAGGGTTGCAGGAGCTCAGTGGGCACCTCTGGAGCTGTCTCTGGGTGATCCTCTCCCACCTACCTGGCTTTGGGGTGGAGCAGAGGGGGATAAAGGTGTTGTCTGAGGCCTCAGTCTTGGCTCTGACCCTAGCACCCCCACGCTAGGTGTTTGTTACCTGGGCTCCAGTCTGAGCCTGGCAGTTGCAGCAGTGAAGGGAGTGTGGTTCCCTGGGAGAGGAGCCCCTGGGGTGGTGCAGGTGGGAGGGGACCCCTGGATAGCCTCTGTTCCCAAGCCATAGGAGATGGGGTGGCAGCAGCCTCAGCAGCATCTCCCAGGCTCATGCATGGGGATGAGATGTTCTCCTGGCTCCTGGGCAGCCCAGGGCTGGGGAACCTGCTCTCTGCAGCCAGGAAAGTGCTGATGCAGGAGGTGGGGAACTCTGCAGCAAGGCTGTCACAAGGACTTGGGCATCATCCCATGGGCTGGGGCCACTGCAGGAGAGAATCCTCCCTGAGCAGAGGGGAGGGAGGAGGAAAGGCTGGTGGTGGGAGAAGCAAAGTTGACTTGTGAGGAGCAGAGCAGAGAGTGAACTTGGCCCAGCTGGGCTCAGCCACGGGCTGGTGGGATGTTGGGGTGTAGGCAGGAGAAGGCTTGGGTGCTCTGGAGCTTTGGGGCTGGCTGTTGGGGAGCACTGGGTGAAGGCAGTGGTCAGGGAAATGGGTGCAGAAGGACAGCAAGGTCCTGACTGTGCAGCAGAGTGCTGAGAGCTGTTGGCCTCAGTGGTGGAAGGATTCTGTTGGCTTTGTGTTTGGAGGGAAAGTGCTGCTTTTTTTGGATATCAGGAGGGAACATTTCACAATCCAAGAGTTTTCTCCTCTCTCCCTCCCCCAAACTGGTCAGGGGATGTTACTGCATCAGCAGCTTTCTCCTTCAGCAAGGGCAGCTTTCTCTTGTCCTAGGTAGGACACAGCATTGCTTGGACAGTGTCCACAGCCTCTGCCTTGCTCCTGGGGAAGGACAGAGCTCCTAGCAGGGTTGGTGTCTGTCTCCTGCCTTCCCCACAACCAAATCAAGAGGCTTCTTTTTTCCCCTTGGCTCCCAGTGCACAGTTCCTCCTCCCTTTCTCTGTGGCCACTCTCTGCCCTGTTTGTGCCAGCACCACCCTGGGCTCAGCACAGGCCTTGGTGAACCTTCCTGGGTCGTTTGTGGTGTTCTTCCCCATCCTTGTACTCCAGTGTTGGAGGCCTGGCCCAGGCTTTGCAGAGAGGCTGTGGAGTCTCCTCCTGGGGAGAGATTCCCAAGGCAGCTGGAGGTGACCCTGGGCAAGCTGATCCTGGGCAGGGTGCCCCTGCTGGGGCAGGGGGATGATCCCCAGAGGTCCCTTCCAGCCCTCCACCATGCTGGGAGCCTGGGATTTCTACCTTGCCTTTTCCAAGGATCCCTATCCAGCTTCCCTGCCTCTCATCCTCCAGCCCCTCAGCTCCAGCTGTATGTTTCCAGTGCCTCTCTGACGCCCACCCCCAGCTCAAGCTGAGCCTTCTCCTTTGGGAGATTGTGTGCTGGGTTTAGTTCTCCATGGAGGAAAAGCTCCCAGCTCTCTGAGAGGAGGTGAGCTGGCTGGTGGGATCCTGGGCTGCAGGGGAGGTGTCGAGCTGGTTCCTCTCCCACCTTGTGCTGTCCTCCCTGCTCTCCCTTCACAAGTGCCTTGTTTGCTGCCGCTGGAGCAGACAGTTGTTCCCGACCCCACTGCATGCTGCCCTGCTCCCTGCAGGGGTGCCCAGAGCCTGGCTCCTTGCCTAAGCCTTCTGGGCAGGCATTCAGGCTTAGCTTCCTTAAGCACAGCTGTGGTGTGCTCAGCAGAAATGGAAATCCCTGCCCCCCTGCCTGGCCAGGTTCCTCCCTGGCAGTGTCCCAGAGTGATCCCCAGCTGTGGTTGCTCTGGAGGTCGATTTCCATCATCTCCTGGCACAGTGCTGTGGTGGGAAGCACGACTCCTCCCTCTGCTCCATCCAGAGGGAGCTGCTGGGGCCTGGGAGGTTAAGTCTTGATTATGTGAGGTCCTTGGAGAGGGGAACTGCAGCAGCAGCAGGAGGGATTTGCTACCTGACTTGTTCTCAGGAACTGATTCAGCTCCAAGAACTGAGAATTAGCATTGGGTTGAGACTCCCCAGAGCCAGGGTTTGACTGCAGTTTGATGCCCAAACAACCAGAGGTGATTATTCATCCCCTGGAAACCCAGCCTTATGGGGTCCTGCATGCTTGTGGCATCCTTTGGTGTTTAGAAAGTGATCCTGGGACACTGTGGATGGAGGTGTGCTGGGGTCTGGTGATGTGCAGAGCAGAGGCAGTGAACCAGGAGGCACTGCTGGCTCTGGTCCTTGGCTGCTCTGAGAGGCAGAGCTGGCAGCGATGGGCATCAGCCATGAAATCATGGAATGTTGTGCAGCTTCAAGTGGCTCTTGCTGAGTTTTGAGGTTGGGAGTCTGTCTGCTGGGTTGAAGGCTGGGCCAGGGGATGTGGTGGGGCCAGGCTGCCCATGTTTGGTGGTGCTGGATGTGTCCAAGAGTCAGTTGGTCCCTCCTGCACTGCTGACAAGCTGCTGTTTTCCTCCCAGGCTTCAGCTGTAGAACTGTTGCTGCTCTTCTCAGTGGATGTTTGGGGCTGCCCTGCTTTCATGCCTTAGAAATCCTCCCTGCATCATGATGATTGTGTAGGTCAGGGGCTGCTGAGGGAGATGCCCACACGCTCCATGGAAACCCCAGAGCAGGGAGCCTGTGGCTGGGGAGGCTGGTTACAGTGAGTCAGCTGTTGTGTGGACACCTCTGTGCCCACCACATCAGATGGGGAAACTGAGGCACAGCCAAGTCACTTGTTCAGGGTCCTTCACCAGGCCAGCAGAACCCTGGGGGCTACCCTAGCTGTCATGGTGCCCTGAGCCACCTCAGGCAGCTCTCAGCTGCCCACCCCTGTGTGTGGCTGCTGTGCTGAGCACAGGGGGTGGGGAGGATGGGTTGGTTGGAAGCCCACTGGGGTTCTGAGCAATGATGGAAGATGAAGGCTCTGCAGTTGTCCTGAGCCAAGCCAACAGCTGCTCTCTTTGTCCTCCCAGGGGCTGTGTCCTTGGACCAACCTTCCAGTTCAGTGTCCCCTCCCTCTGCTTCGGGGACGTCTCCTTCGGTGAGTGTGGCCTGGGCTGGGACCACAGCTTCAGGGTTACCCAAAGGGGCCCAAATCAACAGAACCATCATCTATCCCTGCTGTTCCCTCCACAGCAGCCTTCAGGGTGTTGACAAGCAGAGCTTGGGCACCGCTGTGCCATCCTGAGATCAGCTAGGAGCAAGGCAAGAGGAAGGCAGGGTTTCCTGGTGCCCCTCATGGTCTGCTCAGTCCCAGCCTCCCAGCTGCTGGCAGCAGAGGGACTGTGGAAGTCCTTGTCTCAGGAGGGCCCAGGGGATGGGACAGCAGGAGAGGATGCTAGCCTGTAGATGCTCCTGTTGGACACCTTTCAGCCACCTGAGCTTGAGTGTGAGGTGTTGAGCAGTGTGAGGGCACCTCCTCATCACTAGCCAGATAACGTGGCCAAGCAACAGCTCTGCATCAGGCACTGGTGTCCTCAGAGACATGGGCTCCTTCTCCTTGCCTACCTTGGCCAGGGATGACACCCACTAGACCAGGTTGCCCAGGGCCACATCCAGCCTGGCCTTCAACACAGCCAGGGATAGGGCAGCCACAGCCTCTCTGGGCAACCTGTTTCAGTGCCTCAGCACCCTCTGGGGAACGAATTTCTTCCTAAGATCCAGTCTAAATCTTCCCTCCTTCAGTCTGCAGCCATTCCCCTTGTCCTGTTGCTTTCTACCTGGGTAAAGAGTCTCTCCCTGCCTTCTGTGGTCCCCTTGAGGTGCTGGAAGGCTGCTAGAAGGTCCCCATGAAGCCTCCTCTTCTCCAGGCTCTCTCAGCCTGAACTTCAGCATTGCCCAGGAAGCAATCTGTGGTCAGCATGAAAAGGACCCGAAGTGATGCTGAATTCCTCCCTTAGCTTCTCAGCTGGCTGTGGCTCAGCCTGCAGAGTGAGGAACCCAGCTCCAAGCATGCTTCCAGCCCAGCAGGAATCGTGGCATAAGGAGTGCCTGACTCCTTCTGGCTGCCTCCTTCTGCCCTAGGCTTCCCTCACACCTTGTCCTGTCGCCTCACAAACACCTCCTTGGTGCCCATGGCTTTCAGCCTGCGTGTCCCTGGGGATGGGCTGGGAGAGGCCAGCGGTAGCTGCTGGGACCTGCTGTCGGGCAGCACTCGCCCCCTGCGGAGGAGCCGGGGTCAGCATCGCCTGCGGCCGGCAGAGTTCAGCATCGCCCCCAGCACCGGCACCGTCCGTGCCCAGGGGGCTCTGCAGATCCAGGTAGGGCCAGAGGCCACCCCCAAGAGGCTCTGCAGCAGGAGAGCTGAGCTCTCCTGGGGAGTGAGAGGCTGTCAGCATGAGGCAAGGAAGTTGCCTGCAGCAGGGGCTGTCAGCATGAGGCAAGGCAGGTGCCTGCAGCAGGGGGAGCTGAGCTCTCCTGGGGGTGAGAGGCTGTCAGCATGAGGCAAGGAAGGTGCCTGCAGCAGGGGGAGCTGAGGCTGTCCTGGGGGATGAGAGGCTGTCAGCATGAGGCAAGGAAGGAGCCTGCAGCACCTTGTTAGAGTTACTCCATGGCTTTCCTGAAGGAGCACTGCCAACATCAGACCATGTGTGGTCTGGGAAGGTCCAGAAGCCAAGGGTGGTGGGAGCTGCTTGGAGCCGTTTCTTTGGGGTGAGGAAGCAGGAGGGCAGAAGGTGGCTGTTTAAAGAGATGTGACTGGGTGAAGCAGTTTGCTGCTTTTCTTCTCAGTTCTGTTTCTGTTCCCCTCTTGAGCAAAGTTTCCACTCTGGTGGTGATCTCCAGTGGGGGACTGAAAAGCTCTGGGAGCTGTGACCAGCCCAGCATCTGCTGGGCCACACACAGGCCCTCCCAGAGTGCTAGGGGTTGGAAGGGACCTCTGGGGTCTAGTCCAACCCCCCTGGTAGAGCAGGGTCACCCACAGCAGGTTGCCCAGGATGGTGTCCAGCTGGGGTTGTAACCCCTCCAGAGATGGAGACTCCAGCACCTCCCTGGGCAGCCTGGGCCAGGGCTCCACCACTCTCCAAGTGCAGGAGTTCCTCCTCCTGTTCAGCTGGAACTTCCCCTGTCCCAGCTGAGCTCCCTGCTGTAAAGCTGAGCTCATCCTGGTGAAGCCAACAGATCTTCCCTGGGTTTATGCTATTGTAGTGGAGCTGAAGGCCTGGTTCCTTCAGCTGCATGGTGGTGAGTAGGGAAGTAGTCTGGTTGGGGATGACTTTGGCTTCCACATGCCCTGGTGTCTCAAGGGGTGGCTAACACAGCAGATCTTGTCAGAAGCCTTTTGTTCCTTCCAGGGCCTGTGCTCTGCACAGGGACCAGCAGAATTAGGGCAGTAATCCTCCCTTTCCTGTGGGGTGAGCCTGGAGGGACCCCACAGATGGGTGCTGGGTGCTCTTCTGTCCCCCCAGGTCACCCTGTGCTCCAACACTGTCAGGAGCTACTCCCTGGCACTGGTGCTGGACGTGGATGGTGTTGGCAGGGAGGTGTTTGCACTGCCCATCACAGCCAGGTACAAGCTCTTTCCTTGCCCCTTATCCCTCACATGCTTTGTTGTGATCCTCACTCTCAGGGTTTGCTCCTCCTCTGCAAGAGGTTGTTGGGTAAAGAGGCTGAAGGCCATTTGTCACCCTAGGGTGCCTGTGGGGCAGTGACAGATGTCTCCTGCTGACTGGGGAGCAAACAGATTCTGTCCTCACAGCATCTCTGAGTCCCTTTGGGTTCTCTCTGTGCCTAGATGTGTGGTTCCTCAGCTGCAAGTGCTCAACCCTGTCATGAACTTTGGGCAGTGCTTTCTGAAGTTGCCTCAGCAGCAGCTGCTGACCCTGGTGAATCCCAGCGACCTTCCAGCCTGCTACAGGCTTATTCCTCAGGTTTGGCATCACACCCACCTCCTGCCCTCCAATGTCATCAGCAAAGGGTTCCTTAGGGGGGGAAAAAGAGGTTGGATAAGACCTTGGTGGGTGGTTTCTACCCCAACCTAAAGGTTGGCTGTGAAGAGGAACCTGCCTCCATAGCAGCTGTAGGAAGGAGTTCAGTAGGAGCATGCCTTGAGGAAGCAGTTTCTAGTCTAGTCCTTGGGGTGCTTTCATGAGAGCTTAGAGGGTTGTGAAAAGCTGCTGCAAGGAGGCTACCAGCACAAGAGTGGGGGTTTTGGGGGGTGCAGCAGCTTTTGGACCCCCTGAGGATGCTAAGCTCACCCAGGTCTTGCATCTTGTTTTCTGCCTTTCTGCTTCCTCCAAGGGACTCTGAAAGAATGTGTGAGTTGCTGCTGGGGGAGAGGGTAAGGAGCCTAGAGCTTCCTCAAAGGTCACTCTGAAGTTGCATTTGAGTCCTGGTGCCAGTCCAGGCTGGGGGTGAAGGGCTGGAGAGCAGCTCTGGGGAGCAGGATTTGGGGGTGCTGGTGGCTGAGAAGGTGGCCATGAGGCAGCAGTGTGAGCAACCAGCACAGAAGCCAACCCTGGCCTGGGCTGCAGCCCCAGCAGTGTGGGCAGCAGGGGAGGGAGGGGATTGTGCCTCTGCTCTGGGGAGAGCTCAGCTGCAGTGCTGGGGCCAGCTCTGGAGTCCTCAGCACAGCAGAGACAGGGACCTGGGGGAGCAGGGCCAGAGGAGGCCACAGCAGTGATCTGAGGGCTGGAAGCTCTGTGCTGTGAGGCCAGGCTGAGAGAGTTGGGGTTGTTCAGCCTGGAGAGGAGAAGGCTCCAGGGAGACCTGACTGCAGCCTGTCAGGACTCCAAGGAGCCAAGAAGAAAGCTGGGGACAGAGTTTTCAGCAGGAGCTGTTGGGCCAGGCCAAGGGCTGATGGTTTGGAACTGAAAGAGGAGATTGAGGCTAGAGAGAAGGAAGAAATGTTTTGTGCTGAGGGTGGTGAGAGCCTGTGCCAGGCTGCCCAGGGAGGTGGGAGATGTCCCAGCCCTGGAACCATTGCAGGTCAGGTTGTTTGGGGCTGTGAGCAACCTGCTGTAGCTGCAGATGTCCTTGCTGAGTGCAGGGCTTGGAGTAGGTGACCTTGGAAGGTCTCTTCCCACCCCAACCCACTCCATGTCTGTATTGTTCTGTCCCTTCCAGGAGCACAGGGAGGGTGCTGCTGTGTGGTATTCCAGCTCCAAGCCCTGTGGGATCATCCAGCCTCACAGTTCCATGGAGGTCCCAGTCAGTCTGGAAGCCCAGGTGACAGGAGGGCAGGAGACTGTGGCTCACCTCGTGGTGGTTGGGAATGAGGGATCCCCTCTGGTGAGTGCTGGGGCTGATGTCTGCCCTTGGGTGACTCCTCTGGGGGAGGCTGCTCCAGGGAAAAGAAGAGCTTGGGAGGTGGCTGGTGTGGGGAAGGAGAGAAGGGATTCATGGTAGCAGCAGCTAGTGGCTAGAGAAGGAGGGATGGGGTGGGGTGGGATGGTCCAGGTGGGGATCTGTCTGCCAGTGCTTAGCTGGGGATGCATGGGATGGGATGCCAGGCCCAGTCTGAAGCCCAGCACAGTCCCTGGTTCCTGTGCCTTGCTCTTAGTAGATCAAGAGCAGCTGCTGCTCCATGAGGACTGTTGCTGAGGAGCCCCTGGCTGGGACCACCCCAGTGTCCTGCTACAGCAAGTGCTGGGGAGGAAATGCCCCTGGAGATGCCTGGCTTTAAGCTTTGCTGCAGGTCAGAGCTATCCCACCTGAGAAACCTCCTGCAGGTCTTTGCCACAAGCCCCAGCCAAAGACACCTGAGCCTCCAGAGCTCCTGAAGCACAGAGACCAGGCTTGGAGATGGCTGAGGCAAAGCCTCCTCTGAGAGCTTGTTCACCTTCAGGCATAGGCAGCAGCAGTGACAACAACCAGATGCAGGCTGGAGACTGCTGGGGGTGGTGTCCTGGCTTCATCTAGCTGAGCTCAAGAACCCATTTAATGACACTTGAAGTGGAACTGATAGGGAACTTGGGAAGCAGCTGCTTTTAAACTGCCTTGGCATCTCTCTGAGCAGGGATGAGGATGGCAGAGGGTTCCTGGGACCCTTGAGCTTTCTGTCACAGAAAGGGAGGCTGACATTTGGAAAGGAGCTGCAGGGATTGGAACTTTCCTTCCAATGAAGGGCAATGGTGCTGCTGAAATCCCCTGGCTGCCACTGGAGATCCCAGGCCAGGCTGTTGGGGATGAGGCTGTGAAGCAGCCAGCAGGAAGGCTGGAGTTTGATCAAGCAGTTGCTCATGAATACAAAGCAGGAGAGTGAAAGCCCTTGGAGAGGAGAGTCTGTCCCCCAGAGCTGCTGCTTCTGGAGCTCTTACCCTGGGGTTAACAGTCTGGCTTCAACTTCACCTTCCCTTAGTCTTTGTCATTTGGAGATGAAAATGTCAGTCTTCCACAGACTCCCAGCATGGATGGGGCTGGCAGGGACCTCTGGGGATCACCCAGCCCAACCCCCCTGCTCCAGCAGGGGCACCCACAGCAGCTTGCCCAGGGTCACCTCCAGCTGCCTTGGGAATCTCTCCACACAAGGAGACTCCACAGCCTCTCTGGGCAGCCTGGGCCAGGGCTCCAACACCCTCACACCAAACAACCTTCTCCTCCTGCTCAGGGGGAACCTCCTGGCTTCCAGTTGGTGCCCAGTGCCCCTTGGGCTGTCCCTGGGCACCCCTGAGCAGAGTCTGGCCCCAGCCTCTTGCCCCCAGCCTTCAGCTCTTGCTCAGCATTGAGCAGCTGCCCTCTGGGGCTGCTCTTCTCCAGGCTCAGCAGCCCCAGGGCTCTCAGCCTTTCCTCCTGCCAGAGCTGCTCCAGTGCCCTCAGCATCTCCCTAGCCTCCCCTGGACTCTCTCCAGCAGTTCCTTGTCTCTCTGGAGCTGGGGAGCCCAGAACTGGCCCCAGAACCCCAGCTGTGGCCTGAGTAGGGCAGAGGAGAGAGGGAGGAGACCCTCCCCTGACCTGCTGCTCACACTCTGTGATGCCCCCAGGAGCCCTTTGGCCTTCTTGCCCCTGAGAGCACATGGCAGGCTCACAGTGAACATGTTGTCTCCTCTTGAGCCATTGCTGATGGCTTGGGCTGGTTTTCCAGGTGTAGGTGTGAAAGTGTTAGGGAAGCTGCTGTCCAAGGATGACTGTGCAGCAGCAGAAGCCAGGGAGGGTGGCTTGGGGCAAGGCTGAGCAGTAACAGGGCTGAGAGCAGGCCCAGGGGTGGAGGAGCAGACATGGGAGGCTGGGTTCTTCACCCCCTGCTAACAACAGGAGCTTGTGGCTGTTCAGATGAGATCACTCCAGACCCCACACTTGCTCCAGGCCTCCTGTCTTGGCCTTACCCCCCCAAAAGCTTGGCACTGCCATAGTTATCCCCCAGCTTAGGAGTCCCCTTAGTGAAACTACCCAGAGTTAACCTTTCCCTCTTCTTTTTCTCTTCCCTCTCTGCTTCCTGGAGCAGAGAATCCTCTTGGTGAGCACTGGAGAGGGCCCAGTTGTCTATGTGCACCCAAGCAAGCTGAATTTTGGCAGAATCCAGGTTCTACAAGATGCTGTCCAGACTCTTTACCTCTCCAACCAGAGTCTGATCCCTGCACCCTTCAGGGCAGAGATGGTGAGTACCTGGGGGGGGTTGCTTTCCAAGGGAGAGAAATCAAGAGGTTCCATCACAGGGCAGCAAGAGCAGCCTGGCCCTGGGGGGGGGGGGGGTCAGCCTGATCCTGGGGGCAGCTGTAGCTAGATCACCCCTCAGACTTTGCAGAGAGTTTGGGTTGGTTTCACAAGTTCTCCCTTTGTGTTGGGCAAGGTTCTCTAGCTGGAAGAGGCCTGGGTTTGGAGCTGTGAGGTGGAGAGAAGCCTCTGGTGCTTTGTTCCTCCAAGGGCAGGGATTTGGTGTTGTTCCAGAAGGGTGGTGGATGCCCCATCCCTGGCAAGTGTTGAAGGTCAGGCTGAGATGGGGCTTTGAGCAAGCTGCTGTGGTGGGAGGTGTCCCTGCCCATCCAGGGGGGTGGCACTGGATGATCTTCAAGGCCTTTTCCAACCTCATCTGATTCCCTGTTTTTCCTCTGGTAACATCTGCATGTGCTTTGTGTCCAGCTGCTGCTAGGGCTGTGAGGCCAGGAGTGGTTTGGGTGGGAAGAGACCTTCCAAGCTCAGCTAGTCCAAGCCCTGCACTCAGCAGGGACATTTGCAGCCAGAGCAGGTTGCTCACAGCCCCAAACAACCTGAGCTGCAGTGGTTCCAGGGCTGGGACATCTCCCACCTCTCTGGGCAGCCTGGCACAGGCTCTCCCCACCCTCAGCACAAAACATTTCTTCCTTCTCTCTAGTCTCCATCTCCTCCTTCAGTTCCAAACCATCAACTCTTGGCCTGTCCCAACAGCTCCTGCTGAAAGCTCTGTCCCCAGCTTTCTCCTGGGCCCTTGGAAGTGCTGGAAGGCTGCAGTCAGGTCCTGCTGGGGCTCCAGGTTCCTTGCATCTTGACCCATACCTTGCATGGGTAAAGAGGAGGCTGGCAGTGCAGAGCACAGGCTCCCTCCCCTCAGGGCTGCCAGGGCTCTGCCCAGCTGGTGCAGGCTGGAGGTTTGTTTCCCCTGCATCTGTGACCTCCATGGGGAGCCCTGGGTGGGAATGTTCTCCCTGGAGCTGAGCCTTGGTCAGGGGCAGCTGCCTTCCAGAGCGACCTCTGCCTCCTCTGCCCCTCCTGCAAGGCCAGAGTGAGCAGGTCACTGTAAGCAGCTGCAGGAGAGCTGGGTCTGGGGGCTCCTCACCCATCCCTCCACCTCAGCTGCAGCTGGTGTCCATTGTAGCCAAATTTGGGCAGCTCTTCACCACAGATCTACCTTGGGAAGAGCTGATGATGTCAGAGTTGAACTCCCTGCTGAAGTGGTTGCTCCCAAGCCTTGCCTGGAGCTCAGGGTCTCTGACACCCAAGTGCAAGCTCCTACAGGGACCAGAATAGCAACTGTCTTGGTCCTTGCAGGGCTTGCAGCTTTACTGCATCACTTTCTGGAGCATTCAAGGATAAAGAAGTAGCAGGGATATTACCAGGGGTGAGAGCTTGGTCTTCAGAGTGTGTGGGGGATGTTTTTAGAGTGGTTCCAAGAGGTTTCTTGTCTCTGGGGCACAGCCTGGGTTGGTGCAGGAAGAGGCTGACCTAGAAACCTGAGTGCATGTGGCCTGGCAGAGCCTTGGGTCCTGGCAGAGCCTTGGGTCCTGGCAGAGCCTTGGGTCCTGGCAGAGCCTTGGGTCCTGGCAGGGCTCCCTTCCATGGAGCCCTCTGCAGCTCCCTGGACCTGCCCCAAATGCTAACTGAAAGAATGAGGACAGGGTGCAGAGGCTGCTCCTCCAGAGTGGGCTGTTGGCCTGGCAGGGCTTGGTGGGTCTGTGTGGGGTCACCCTGGGAGGGTGGGAGCTTGGCTCCACCCAGGCAGCCTCTCATTCCTCCTCAGGAGGAGTTCCTTGGGTACAGTTGGCTGCCAGGCTGGTTGCCAAGCTGTGATAAATGAGCTTTGTCAGGGAGCAGGCTTGCAGATTCACCTCTGGAGCAGAGCTATCAGGTCTCCTTTGCAAGTGAGCTGCTCTGTGTCAGCAGGGATCAGAGGAGAGCTCTGCAGTGATGTCAACACAAGCCTAACAGCCACCAGCTTGGCAGGGGTGTGCTGGCTGGGCTGGCCCTTGGCTGAGGGGTGCTCTGAGGCCACACGTGGGATGCAGGGACAGCAGAAGAGGCTTGGTGGGATCCTAAGACAGGGACCTGGTGGAGAAGGTCCAGAAGAGGCCACAACAGTGATGTGAGGGCTGGAACCCCTCTGCTGTGAGGCCAGGCTGAGAGAGTTGGGGTTCAGCCTGGAGAAGAGAAGGCTCCAGGGAGACCTGACTGCAGCCTTGCAGGACTTCAAGGGCCTAGAAGCAAGCTGGGGGCAGATCTTTCAGCAGGAGCTGTTGGGACAGGCAAAGGGCTGATGGTTTGAAACTGAAAGAGGAGACTGAGGCTGGAGAGAAGGAAGGTTTCCCCCAGGGCATATCTTGCAGTTTTCTTTCTGCTTCTGGCTTTCCTGCCCCCACCATCAACATTTAGAGCTGACTTATCCAGAGCAGAGATGAGTGGTGGGAAATGAGTGCTCCAGACCTGCAGGGGCTGTCAGGAAACACTGCATGGCTCTTGGGGAAGAAGCCTTTGGTGTCAGGGTTTAGACCAAGTGGTGTAGCAGAGTTATTCTTCAGGCTCCCAGCAGCCTCCCTCAGCCCTGTGCCTGCTGCCATGGGATGGGAGCAGTCCTGGCTTTGAGCCTTCCTCCAGGCCCAGCCAGCAGAGGATACAGTAGCTTCCCTTGCTGTGTCCACCAGAGACTGGAGGGGGGAAGAGCCTTCTCCTGAGGATGGGCAGCCCTGGGGCTGGGTGGAACTGGGGTCATGGAACCAGCCTGCTGGAGGAGAGGAGCACACAGCTTGGGAAAGCTCCTCCAGAGCTGCTGTTTCCTGACAACAGGAGATTAGATTTGGGGAAGTGAAGCCTGTCAGGTTATTTTTCACCCTCCTGTCTTCAATCCTTCCTCCTCCTGCCCTCCTGAAGAGTCCAGGCCCCCAGGGCTCCCATCCTAAGGCAGTGTCTGACTTCTCTCCCAGGCTGGCAGAAGCTCCTGCTGGAGGGTTGAACCCCAGAGAGGGGTGATCCCCCCTGAAAGTGAGGTGGCTGTGGCTGTCATAGCAAACCTGGATGACACAGTGAGGTTCCAGGAGCAGGTGAAGCTGCTGATAGAGAACAGCCCTGGCTGGGACATCCCAGTGCAGGCTCTGGGGGTCGGCACCACCATCGTCACCGACAGAGCCTTGGCCCCAGAGTTCAGCCTGGGAACTCACTTCTGGTAAGGAGATCTCAGCTCCTGCTTCTCCTGGGGCTTCAGCAAGGAGCCTAGCTGTAGTTCTGCAGTGCTGAAGTTCCTGGCTCTGTTTCACTGGAGCTTCTGTGCTTCCACTGGAGCCCAGCAGGACTTTGGGCTCCGGGATCGTGCTCCTGCACCCAGCGCTGCTGGGGTCACACCTGGAAGCCTGGGGGCAGTTTTGGGTCCTTCACTGCAAAGAGGACACTGAGGTGCTGGAGTGTGTCCAGAGAAGGGCAAGGAAGCTGGGGAAGGGTCTGGAGCACAAGTGTTGTGAGGAGCAGCTGAGGGAATCACTTAGGCTGGAAGAGACCTTTCAGATCATGGAGTCCAACTGTTACCCAGCACTGTCAGGTCACCACCAACCCATGGCCTCAGCACCACAGCTCCAGGGNACACACTCCAGCACCTCAGTGTCCTTCTTGAAGTGAGGAGCCCAAACCTGAGCCCAGGATTGGAGCTGTGGCCTCCCCAGTGCCCAGCCTAGGAGGCCAATCCCTGCCCTCACTAGTGCAGCTCCAAGCCAGATGATGTTCCTCATGAAGCTTTTCTTTGCTGTCTGCAAGCAGACCAGCTGCTGGGTGGTGATAAACTTAGGGGCAACCAAGACCTGGCTCTTGCCAGAGCTTTGAGCTAGCTCAGCTAGGTTTTCTTGCTGGGTGTGTGCAGCCAGATAACCCCATCAGGACACTGAGGCTTGGGTGACCCTGGGAAGCAGCAGCTCCCCTGGCATGTTCCACCTCTGCTTCTCTCCTAGCCTGACTCACTGCTCAGCCTGCATCAAGCTGACAAACAGGGGACGCCGTCCCCAGCAGCTCTACTGGACCACGGAGGGTTCCTCCCTGCCTCCCCACAGGCTCTGTGTCCCTGCCAGCATGAGAACCAAGGGCAAAGGCTCCTCCCAGCACCCCAAAGCTGCCTGTGCCCCTGTCTTGAAGCTTCAGCCACTCAGGATGGAGCTGCTGCCAGGCCAGATGGTGGAGATGGTGCTGGAAGGCTTCTCCAGCACCCCTCAGGTGAGCTCTCTCTCAGAAGAGCTGACCCTTCCCCAGCAGATCCCCACTGGGACTCCTGCAGCCCCTGCAGATTTGGCAGAGAGAAAAGGAGCAGGAAACTGCTTGAAGGCCCCAAGTTCCCATGGCAGCACCAGTTGCTTTCCTTGCTGGCCCCCAGCAGTTGCCCAGGCTTTGCTTTCTCTGTGTTTCCATAGCTACCATAAACCCAAGCTGCTGATCCCAAAAATCTGCCCTCAAGGAGATGTTTGCTACTTGAGGAGCAAGCAGCAGGTGATGAGCAAGTGTCTGGTGCTGAGGCAGGAAGGGGAGGGCAGGGAAATGAAGTTGCACTTCAACTAGGAGCACCTTTCCAAATGCAACTGGGATCTGTCTGCCTGCTGGGGGGGTGGGGAGCAGTGGATGAAGCCAAAAGCCCTGGGAGAAGGGAAGGGGAGGGTCTGGGAGCAGCAGTGTCTCTCCTCTGCAGCCAGGCATGGGCAGGGAGGGTTTGCCTGGCCCCCAGTGCTGGAGGAGAGGAAGGAACAGAGTGCAGCAGCTCTGCCCAGCAGGGATGTTCCCCCGGGGGAGAGCATCCCCAGGGGTCGTTAGCATCGACAGCTTGGCTTCTGTCCATGTTTCCATCACAGCTCAGCCAGTCCCAAGGGCATCTAGGTCATGGATAGTAGCCAGTGCCTTGGGAGGGGGTCACTGGATGCTGTTCTCCCTGGATTCATCCTGCCAGGAGGAACCCAGCCCTGCAGGGAAGCTGCCAGCTGAGCCTGGTCTGCAGTCCCTGCTTCCAGGGCTGCTGGGCTCAGGTGGGGAAGTGAATTCCCATCCCTGGGCCTCTGAGCAAGCAGCTGTAGTTGCAGAGGTCCCTGCTGACTGCAGGAGGGACCAGGTGACCTCTGAAGGTCCATTCCAACTCAAACGATCCTGGGGTTCTACGTGGAATAAACCTGCATGAAGCCTCTGCTGCTCCTGATGTTTCAGGGGTAGCCTGAGGGAGGTTGAGTTACTCCAAGAACCCTGGAATGGTCAGAGCTGGAAGGGAGCTGAAAGATCATCTAGTTCCAACCCCCCTGCCTGCCAGGGACACCTCCCACTAGAGCAGGTTGCCCACAGCCCCAGCCAGCCAGGGATGGAGCTTCCCCAGCCTCTCTGGGCAACCTGTGCCAGTGTCTCCCCACCCTCACAGTGAAGAACTTCTTCCTAAGACCCAACCTAAATCTCCCCTCCTCTAGTTTGCATCCATTCCCCCTAGTTCTATCCCTTCCTGACCTCCTAACCTTTCCACTGAGCTTCCAAGGGAGCTGTTGCTGCCCCTGTGGCCCTTCTGGCTGCTGACAGAACTCTTAGGGGAGTTAGATTTCTCTCTTTCCAGTCAGTTCCTAGAGCTTTCTGTGAGCTGGATGCCTGGCACTGGGACACATCTCCCCAGGGGCAGGGGTTCTGGACAGGCAGCATGTGCTCACAGGTGCTTGTTGTGGGCCTTAGGGGAGCAGGATGGACATGGGAGTGCAGAATAAATAGAGTGCAGCACAAAAAACGTGGTGGATGAGAAAACATCATGGGGGAGAGCAGTGACTGGGGCCTGGGGGCAGGAATAAGGGTCCAGGGGTGGTGGCCAGCAGCTGCAGGGGGACAGTGAGAGCTCTTCTTGGTGCAGGTGGTGAAGGAGAGGCTGCTGTGTCATGCCATCGTGGGGGACAGGGCAGGGAAGGTGCAGATCATGCAGGTGGATGTCAGCTGCCAGTTCATTGCTCCTGCTCTGCAGATATCCTCCAGGGAAATCACTTTCCAGGTGCAGAAGGTAAGGGTTGGGCTGGGGGCTGGGAGCTGGGGCTTGGTTCTGCTCATCTTCAGGGGAGGAGCTTCAACAGCTTCCCCAGGTCCCCTGGGGCTCTTGGGCTGTTGGTTTTGAGCAGGACCAAGCTTTTGCCACGGGGGACAGGCTCAGCTCTGCCCTTCTGGATGTGGAGACAGCAGTGAGGTGCTGAGCCCAGGCCTTGGGGTGGGGTGGGGTGGGTGAGAGCCACAGAGCAGTGTGGGCTTTGCACAGCCACCTCCTGTGCTGGCTGGGAGGGGAGGGGAGAGGAGAGCAGAGCCCAGCCAGGGAGTGATGCTCAACCCAACTCCTCCTGCCCCCTCCTGAGGCACCTGGGGAAGGGAGTGAGGCTGCTCTCAAGAGATGGGGCTGGTTTCTCACTTCATCAGAGTAAAGCTGTGATGCCTCCTGTTCTGCCAAGGGGGATGGCAGCCACCTGTAGAGAGGCAGCAGTTTCCCCCCTCAGCACAAAGGGAAGCTCTGGGGGATCCTCAAGGCATGCTGATGTCTGAACCCTGATCTTGTAGGGAGGCTGGGGAGACCTGGCAGTCCTGTCAGCTCCTCAGCCTGATGAGGGAAAGCTGTCACCTCCTGCCTCTCTCTCCTTCCTCTGCTGTTGGTATGGCTGCCAGCTCTTTGCATCTCCTCTCCCAGACCCCCTCCAGCTGCAGCAACGGTGACACCACCACACAGCAGGTGCCCTTTAGTCTCTGCCTCCTGTCTCACCTCTCCCTCCCCTGCCAGGGGCCTGGGAAGGAGAAGAGGTTTCATTAGCGAGCTGCTGTGTTTCCAGGGCTCTCCTCTGGTCCCCAGGGAAGCTGAGCACCCTGTGAGCAGTCAGAGGAGATTTAATGAGCAGCTCCTGGGCTCTCCTTGGTGTCTGCTGGTGCTCTGCCTGCTGCCACGTGCTGTGCTGTGGCACTGCAGCCCTTTGAGAGCAGCACATCCAGGAGGAGCTTCCCAAACCCTCTCTGGTTTATCTAAGCCATGCAGGGAGCCCAGAGCAATGTGTGAAGAGGGAGAAAGCTTAGGCTGAGCTTAGGGTTGAGGCTGCAGACACCTTGTCAGTGTGGCAGGGCTGGCAGCAGACACGTGGCCACCAGGCTGGAGAGGCTTCTGGCTGGCTGTGTGTGCATCGAACTGTTGCAAGCCAACCTTGGGCTCCTGCAGGCCAAATCCTGCTTGCTTCTCTCCCCTGATCAACAGTCATGGCCTTTGGGAGGCTCCTAGAGCTGGTGAGGAAGCCCTGGAGGTGAGTGAGGATCATCTTGTGCCGTGCTGCCCCAGGGAGGATGCAGAGCTGGAGCTGAAGGATCTGGGTTTGCTTTCTGGTTTTGGTCTTCTTCAAGCAACTGCCTCCTCATCTGTGTGTGAGGCTGATGCCCTGGCCCCTGGGGGATGCTGTGGCTTGTAATCATGAGAGGCAGCTGATGGACTTAGGGAGAGGCCCCCTAAAAGGGTAGAAACTACTGCCAGCAGTAAACAGAGGTGGATGGGCTCTGGGGGCTCACGTTGGGAGTGCATTGGAAGGGGAAGGGGGGCCATGGTCCACTTCAGGTCGTTCTTCCCTTGTCTCCTGTTTCTGTAGCACCCTGGTGATGTCCTGACTCTGCAGCACAAGCCTCTTTCTCTGAAGAACATCTCCTCCCTGCCCCTCAGCATTGTCCTGAGCTTAGAGCAGCCCTTCTCAGTCTGCCAGCAGGACCAGCAGCCCCTCCCTGCAGGTGGCCAGGTGAGCAGCCAGGGGCCTTCCTGCTGCTGGCCCTTGGGGAGGGCAGAGTGTGCTGGTGACTTCTGTAGGCAGCACTCCACTGGCCTCAACTACATCAGATCTGGAGCTGCTGAAGGAGACAAAATATCACCTGGGCTGGGAACTAGAGGCATAGAATCTGCTTGGTTGGAAGAGACCTTGAAGGTCATGGAGTCCAACTGTTAACCAGCACTGCCAGGGCACCACTGAACCATGACCACAGCTCCAGGGCTTTTCAGTCCCTCCAGGGATGGTGACTCCACTGCTGCCCTGGGCAGCCTGGGCCAGGCCTTGACAGCCCTTCTGGGGAGGAAATTGTTCCTCATGTCCAACCTAAACCTCCCCTGGCACAACCTGAGGCTGTTTCCTCTTCTCCTGTCACTTCTCCCTTGGGAGAGAAGCCCAAGCCCCCCCCCTGGCTCCAGCCTCCTTGCAGATAGCTCTGGGAACAAGGAAGCAGGCAGCTTGGTCTGGGCAAGCCATGTATTAAAGATGTCTCCTAGAAACCATCCCAGCTTTCCAGAAGCCATCCTCAAATGGTTAGCTGGCCCTCCAGGGGCAGCTCAGCTTTCAAGAAGGGTGAGGATGCTCCTCCAGCTGCTGCCTGGCACCTGCCCCACTGCTGGTGGGGAGGTGTTGGACACACGGTCATGCCAGTGACCAGCCGCTGCAGGGGGGAGGCTGCAGTGCCACATCCCTTGTGCTGTGAGGACAAAGGAGTTCCTGCAGAGTTAGGGCAGAAGAAGACCTTGGTGTGCCAGGGAGCAGCTCTGGTTGTGTGTTTAGGGCACCTGCTGAAGCCTGAGGTGGCCTCAGGCAAGTGTGCAGTGGTGCTTGCAGTCAGGGACACAGGGTGGAGAGGAGGAGGGATGGACTGAGAAGACAGCCCTGGGGCTGACCCATTTCATGCTGCCAGACCTTGAGGCTGACCCAGACCTTGGGGCTGACCCATTTCATGCTGCCAGACCCTGGGGCTTCATCACACTGCTGGTTAAGACTCTTGCATCTCCTTGCAGGCCATGAAGCTGGAGGTAGGAGAGGAACTGCCTCTCTCCATCAGCTTTAACCCTGCTTATGAAGAGGGCCTGAGGAGCTGGGTGGCAGAGAAGGTTCTGCAGATAGAATGTGTCGAGTACCCTCACAAGGAGCAGGTCCCCATCCGAGGAGAGGTCTATTTCCCCAACCTCCAGCTCCAGCCCACCCTGCTGGACTTTGGCTGCATCCTGAACGACACAGAGCAGCTGCTCTGCCTGGAGATGAGCAACTGCAGCCCTCTGCCTGTGCAATACCACTGGGCCTTCCTGCCAGCCAGCCAGCTGAGGTAGGGACACCTCTCCCCTCCCCTTCAGCTCTTCTCCCCCCTGCTCTCCCCTGGTGCCTTGCAGAGACTCCTGCAGCTGGGCTGAGGGACCCTTTCCCTGGGGGAGCAGCACCCTGGCCAGGCTGTAGCTGCCCAGGGAGCAGGGGAAGGAGGCAATGGTCCTTCTGGAGGCACCTCTGGGAACAGGACCCTACCATGCAGAGGGAAGCCTGCAAGAGGAGGGGGAGAGGGAAGGAGGAGCAGCAGGGCTGTAAGCTTTGCTTGGAGAGGCCCCTGTCCTCTCCTGGCAGATGAAGTTGGGGTTGAATTAGAAGCTACAGGGAGAATCTGACGTTGATGCTAGCACAGTGCATGCATTCCATAGCAGCAGAGGAACAGGCACACCACAGGGAAGCCTGGGTGGAGTTGATTTCCTCTGGGGCCACTTGCTGGCCACTTGCCTCTTCATCTTCAATTGAGTTTGGTTGAGAACCAGGTTGGGTTTCTGGAGCTGCCAGTGCTGAATCAGTTTGCAGCTTTTCATGACCCTGTCTCCACCTCAGCTGGAGCTGAGCCTGCCAGCTGCTTTGTCTTCCAGGGGGTGCTGAGTCACCCAGCTCGGTGCTGGTAGCAGCTGAGGCTCCTGAGCTGCTGGCAGGGGAGAGCAGCCTCTGCTCCAGAGGGGCTGGCACTGGCCCTGCCCTGGCTCCTTAGCGATGGGGAGGCTCTGACAGCTCCCTGCCCTGCTCTGCATGTTAATTAAGCAGTAATCTACTCTCCCTGGGTCCCTCAGCAGCCAGCATGTGATTCTCCCTGGCAGAGCTGGAAGGGATGATGGTCTCCAAGCTATTAACACCTCCAAAGGCTCATGAAGAGCCCAGCAGAAGGGCAGCAGGGCAGAGGAGTCTTCCTGGTCCCCAGGAAGCACTGCTGCTCTTCTAAATGATCAGCTCAGACTCAACCCAGTCTGACAGCAGGGGAATCAAACATCAGGTCTGATGAAGGTGAGATCAATAGGGTTTAACCATCCCCACATCTAACCTGGCTGGAGCTGAGCAGCAGAGGCTCCCAGACACATTTCTTTGGGCCAGGAGGGAGATGTTGTGTCTCTGCTTGGACATGGCTCTGTGGCCTTAGAGTTTTTGTGGTTTCTTGTTGTTTCTTCCCACTGTTCCTCTTCAGCTCTTCAGGTTTTCCTTGGATCAAACAATCCCAGACTGGGTTGGAAGAGACCTTCCAAGGTCTCTAGGCCAACCCCCTGCACTCAGCAGGGACATCTGCAGCTAGAGCAGGTTGCTCACAGCCCCAAACAACCTGAGCTGCAGTGGTGCCAGGGCTGGGACATCTCCCACCTCTCTGGGCAGCCTGGGACAGGCTCTCCCCACCCTCAGCACAAAACATTTCTTCCTTCTCTCTAGTCTCAGTCTCCTCTTTCAGTTCCAAACCATCAGCCCTTGGCCTGTCCCAACAGCTCCTGCTGTAAACTCTGTCCCCAGCTTTCTCCTAGGCTCCTTGAAGTCCTGACAGGCTGCAGTCAGGTCTCCCTGGAGCCTTCTCTTCTCCAGGCTGAACAACCCCAACTCTCTCAGCCTGGCCTCACAGCAGAGGGTTTCTAGCTCATTGTTCAACACACCTTTTCCTCCTTCCTCTCTAGTCACTGCTGCTCCTCTGAGCATTTCAAGCAGCACAGCCCAACTGCTGCTGTGTGGTTGGACCTGCCCAGCTAATGCAAGCCAGGCCCTTTCTCTGAGCCATAAATCCCTCATGGTTGCTCTCTTCCTAGACCCATGTGGCTGGAGACAGGCTGAGGCCAGGCTCTCCTCACCCCTTGGACCTTTGGTAGTTCAGAGCTAAACCTTTGTGTTGCCTTGGATCTCCAGAACCATCCAGCAGGAGATGGCAGCATCTGTGGGGCCAGCAAAGGCCAAACTGTACTGCCCCAAGGAGCTGATAGACCTGGGGAGGGGGTGGGGGGTGAGAAGGGACATGGTCTGCTGCCACCCCTCTGGGGCTGGCCAGCATCAGGGGCATGGTGCCTGTGTGTGGCTGATGGATGCTCCCACTGCTGATGTTCCCAGCTCCCTTCTCCTCTCTGCTGCCTGACAGAGCACTGCTGTCAGATTTTTGCCTTGCTCTGTTTTTCACTGCCTGCAGCTTCCATTTCCTCCTTGTTAGAAGAACAACAGAGCAAAAACTCCATCACACAGAGCAGAGTTGGGTTGGGTTTGTTTGCCTGGGGTGGGGGGAAGGGGCAGTAGCAAGGCTGGGGTGTGGCTGGCAGGGTCCCTGCAGGGCTCTCAGCCTTTCCTCCTGCCAGAGATGCTCCAGTGCCCTCAGCATCTTCCTAGCCTCCCCTGGACTCTCTCCAGCAGTTCCTTGTCTCTCTGGAGCTGGAGAGCCCAGAGCTGGCCCCAGGACTGCAGCTGTGGCCTGAGCAGGGCAGAGGAGAGGAGGGGAACCTCCCCTGACCTGCTGGCCACCCTCTGCAGATGTTGTTTGTCCTGGAACTACTCAAGTGGTTGACAAACTGCTCTTGCTGGAGCATCTCCAGCAGTTCCCTGTCCCTCTAGACAAGCATTTCCCTCTCCCTCCTTGTCTCCTCAGAGCCACAAGCCCAGGCAGTAGGTGTGGGCCAGGGGTGCTCTGTCAGGACAGAGGGTGAGGAGTGGTGACTTCATCTGTGCACCGTGTCTGTCAGCTGCTTTCCTCTCCACCTCCCCCTGAGCTGGCATCTCTGCAGGGCTGGGCTGCCTCCCACCTCTGCTCACACAGGAGCAGGTGACTTGTCCTTGCCAAAGAGCAAGGTGGCAGTGAGGAGAGAGGATGGAGCCTGTGCTGGAGCAGCCTGGGTGAGGAGCTGGGGCCATCAGAGATGTCCAACCACAGATCTCCATCTCCTGGCTCAGGGCAAGCCTTGGGCTCTGCACAGCACAGCAGCCTGGGGAGGACTTGAGCTCTCAGGGAGGTGGAGTGGGGCAGCCCAAGGAGGTGCCCAGCCCAGAGCTGGAGCTGTGGGATGGTGTCAGGGTTGGAGTCCCCAGGGGTCCCAGCTGCCATGCCTGTTCCTGAGAGCCCCCAGCCTCCACCAGTGCTGCTCTGCCCCCAGCAGAGTCATTTCTCCTCTGCAGGAAGCCTTTCCAGGGGTGACCTTGCTCTGCTTGCTTCCTCCTCAGCAGTAACCATCACCTCTGCCCTGCCTCCACCCCTCCATGCGTGTCCCCAGCTGTCCCTGCACCAGGCCCATCCTCTCTGGCTGTCCATCAGCCTGTCCCCAGCCATGGGGCTGTCAGCTCCATGCTTGTCCCCTGCTCTGGGAGAGCAAGAGGTCAGGATCCTGTCCTCTGTGGGTCACCTCTGAGGAGTGCTGAGGGCAGAAGCCTTCAGCCTGTGGTTCCTGCTGCTGTGAGGAGCTCTGCTGCTTCTGGCCAGGGGTGGGTGGTGATGGTGGTGTCCTCAGCAGGGTGCAGCCTCAGGGTCTTGGGATACAGTCCTAGGAAGTGCCTGAAACTGGAGCTTTTGGGGGTTGGTTTGTCCTGTGCTCGTTGTTATTGCTGCTTCACCTTCTCCTGCCTCTCCTGCTGGTGACCCCACTGCAGAGCCCCATGTGGAGGGGGGAGAAGGGCTCTGCTGGGCTGTGGCATCCCTGCCCACCCAGGATGTGCCAGGCAGAGCCTGCCTCAGCGTGGGCTGGTGGAGACACCTTCTGGGGGGCAGCAGAAGCTGTGGAGAGAGGCAGGGATGTTGCCTTCTGGGTGAGGAGTTGAGGATCTGCTCTGTCCTTCATCTCCCTCCTCTCCCTCTCTCTGCTCTTGGCATGGAGGAAGGACAGGGATGCTGGCAGGGTTCAGGTGTCCTACAGTGCAGCTGCAAGCCCTTGTTCTCCCAGGGCTGGGAGGTCTCTGTGTGCTGCTGCAGGGACCTCAGGCACTACTCTTGCCCTCCTGGGGGGTGGCTCTGGTGCTGGGGGCTCTCACCCAGCCTGAGCTGGCAGACTGACACCTGCCCATGTGAACCTTCACGTTTGCAGCAGCAGGGTGGCTTCTAGCTCCTCTATTTTGGGAGGCAGGTGTGGGGAGCAGTGTGAGGCTGTGTCCCTGGCAGGCTCAGACACCAGGAGGCAAGCTGAGAGATTTGTTTCTCCTAACCTCCCCAGGGCTGGGGGCAGGAGGTGGCACTTGTGTCTCAGCCCTGGCAGGAGGGGCTCCTCTCTCCCTGGTGTCTCTGTCCATGCTCTCATTGCATCCCAGCTCTTCACTCCTGGGTGCATTTTGTCTGCTCTGAGGGGTGCCAGGTTGGGTGAGATGGACCCCAGAGAGGTTAACACCTTGCTTTCAGCCCCTCCAGCTCCAGGCAAGAGGCTCCTTGCCTCAGCTCCACAGTGGTGGAGGCATCTCCAGAGCCCTTTGGCCCCTCTGGTTTGGGATGGGTTCTCTCTGCAGGTGGAGGAGCTGCCCTCTGCCCCTTCTCTTCCTCCTCTGCACTCACAGCCTTGGCCAGGAAGGTGCTGGAGAGGAAGAGCTGCCTAAAGCTGCTGTGGTTTCCTCTCCTCACAGCACCAGTGACCACCCAGGAGCTGCCTGTGCAGCCTCCCCTCCTTCCCAGTGCAGGTCCCTGATGCAGGTGATGTTCTGTTCCAGGTTCAGTCCTCCAGCACCTAAATTCTTCACCAGCCCCCAGTGGGCAGAGTGCTCAGTGTCTGCAGGGAGCAGCTCCATGGCTGGAGGTGTGGAGGAGCCAGCAGAAGGCCTGGTAGCAGCAGAGGATTCTACCCCAGGGTCAGCAGGTGAAGATGACTCCCCCCTGGAAGCAAAGGTAGATGGCTGGCCCCCTCCTGCTTGCCCTGCCTCCTGCTTTGCCCCCCCAAAAGCCCTGCTCCTGCCAAGCCCCCTCGTTGCTGCCCTGCTCTCGTGTGCCTGGGGGCACAGGGCTCCTGGGGAGGGGCACACAGGAGACTTCTGGCTGGAGAAGCCTCCTCAGATCCTGCTGACCTGTAGTGGGTCTGGGATGGTTCTTCTGCCTTGGGGTTTCTTTTTGGCCATGTAAAAGGTGGCTTTTGTCTGCCTGCTGCAGTTTCCTTCTGCATCACTGCTCTGCATCTGCCACCACCTCCAGCCCAGCTGGAGCCACCCCAGCTTCACCCCTCCTCACCCAGGAGCCAGTGCTGCAGCTGTGGCTTCTGAACTGAGACTCTGCAAGGTCCCTGTCCCTCCTCCTGCCATGGCAGCCTGGTGAACCCCAGGGCTCTGGACCTTGCTCGTGGTGCTGGGGGGGAATCAACAGCTGGTTCTGCAGCATGTGGGGCAGGGAGGGATGTCAGCAAGCACAGGAGGGCCTGAAAGCTCCAGGGTTGGTCTGAAGGTCAAGGAGAGAGGAGATGCATCTGCTCCCATCCAAGGAGCAGTTGTTTGGGTCTTCTAACTCTGCCCATTCTTCCTGAGGGAGGAGGAATGATGCCCTGTGGGCAGGAATGTGTGGCAGTGTCCTGGGGAGGAGCATGGAATCATCTTGGGTTCCTTTCTGTTGCCATGTGTGCCCAAATAAAGCAGGAGGAGTCAAATGGACAGGGCTGAGTGGAACCCAAGTCACTTGTGAGGAGATACATCACTTGTAAGGGATATATCTGCACTGCAGCTTCATCTCCTGCTGGATCTGTCTTCTCCCTGTAGCCAGGCAATGTCCATGAGCTCCCTGGGAGCTGGAGGCCATGGGCTCAGGGAAGGTGGCAGCTAGCATCTTGGGGAATAGCAAGGTGTCAGAGCTTGGCCAGGTTTGCAGATGAGGAGGGGACTGCAGGAGCAGAGAGATATGAGCAGCCTCAGCCCTCCCCACTGCTTCGTCTCCTGGAAGGATGCAGCCTCTGATTAGGGTCCAAGGGTGTCAAGGCCCCAGCACAAACACCACTCCTGGTTCCTGGACAAGCAGGTGCTCAAGCTTCCAGAGCTCTCACTTGTAAGCAGGGGTCAGAAGCTCAGGGACCAGGCTCCTTGTGAAAGATGGCACCTCTGAGGTTAAACAGCAGCTCTCAGCTGCTGCAAGGCAGAGAAACACCTTAGCTGCCTTCTTCAGGAGGCTGTTGTTAGGAGGAATGAGCTGCCTGGAGACCCTCAGCTCTTCCAGCATGAGATGAAACCCAAGCCCCATCTGAAATGGCACAGTGGTGCCCAGCACTGCCTACCTCCTGGGTTGGATACTTCTCACCTGCAGCTCTGCTCCTGTTTCTGTCCAGGAGAGCCTCACCTGTGCAGCCATGGGGCTCTCAGATGTTCCCTGGGCAGGAGCAAGCACAGCCAGGCTGCCAGAAGGCTGCAAAATGCTCTGGAGGTCTCTGGCAGGAGCCAGGGCTGGGTGCCCCCCATGGCCTCCTGCAAGGCTGTGTGCAGGAAGCAGAGGTGAAGCCTGTGTCTCCCCTCTGGGTGGGCTTGGACCCACACTCAGCAGATGGCATGGGCAGGTCCAGGGCTGCTTTGCAGCTAGGTCCCTTCTCAGCTGCTCCTGGCCTGGAGGGGTGGTGGAGCCTGCAGCAGAGGTGTCTCAGCCAGCCCAGCTGTGTCCTGCAGCTCCTGGTGCCTGTTTTCCAGCTGCTGCCAACCCCTTCTGGGGAGCTGGAAGATGCTGCCAAGCTGGAAGAAGATGCTGCAGAGGCTCAGAGCCCAGGGATGACCAAGGAGCTGATGCCCTTTGTGGAGACAGAGCCCCTGGGCCTGGGAGTGCAGGAGGTGAGTGGCAGTCTGTCTTGCTTCCAGCATGACAAGCAGCTATGAAGCCCTCCCCTGGAGGGGCACTGCTGCTGGAGCAGGCTCAGGCCCCTCCCAGGACACTGCACAGCACTGCTGAAGCAGCTGGCCCCCAGAGAGGCCATGTCACAGGGCTGGCCAAGGACTCTACCTGGGCAGCAGCTGTGGAGGGCAGTCCCTGCATGGTGGGGGTTGGAAGGGAGCTCTGGGGATCATCCAGCCCAACCCCCCTGCTCCAGCAGGGTCACCCACAGCAGCTTGCCCAGGGTCACCTCCAGCTGCCTTGGCAGTCTCTCCCCAGGAGGAGACTCCACAGCCTCTCTGGGCAGCCTGGGCCAGGGCTCCAACACCCTCACAGCAAACAAGCCTCTCCTCCTGCTCAGCTGGAACCTCCTAGGTTCCAGTTTGTGCCCAGTGCCCCTTGGGCTGTCCCTGGGCACCACTGAGCAGAGTCTGGCCCCAGCCTCTTGCCCTCAGCCTTCAGCTCTTGCTCAGCATTGAGCAGCTGCCCTCTGGGGCTGCTCTTCTGCAGGCTCAGCAGCCCCAGGGCTCTCAGCCTTTCCTGCTGCCAGAGCTGCTCCAGTGCCCTCAGCATCTTCCTAGCCTCCCATGGACTCTCTCCAGTCGTTTCTTGTCCCTCTTGACCTGTTGAGCCCAGAACTGGATCCAGGACTTCATCTGTGGCCTGAGTAGGGCAGAGTGGAGTGGGAGGAGAACCTCCCCTGACCTGCTGCTCACACTCCTCACATGCTATTTATCTTGGAGCTGCTCCAGGGGTTGATAGGAAGCTTCTGCAGTTGCTCTTGCTGGAGCAGCATGAGGGAGTGAAGATCAGCAGGAAGCAGAGGTGCTGGGCTGGAGTTCCTCCCCTGGCTCTCCCCTCTGGATCTCATGTGTCTCTGAGGGCAGTAAGAGCTGTTTCTAAAGAGAAGTTCTGCAGCAGAGAGAATTTTTGGCTGCCAGGAGACAAGCTCCATCACTTGAATGGACTCTATTAATGAGTGCATTAATTAGGGAGTGTGGGAGAAGGTGTTTTCCCTTGTTCCCTGCACTGGCAAGTGGAATGGGTGCAGGGTGAGGTGGGGATGGTTCCTGCCTGTGTTGAAGGAAGAGCTCCCTCCAGCCTTTGTCTGTGCTTTGCCTCAGGCCATGGCTGCTCTCCTGCATCCATGTCCACTCTCAACATCTCAGTCTCTTCTCCCCCACCTCCAGGTGTTTGATGTGCTGCCCCTGCATGGGGAGCTGCAGCCAGGTGAGAGCCAGGAGGTCACCTTCACCTTCTTTGGCCACTCCAACATCGTTGCCTGTGCCACAGCCCTCTGCAGGGTGGAGGGAGGCCCAACCTATGAGCTGATGCTGAGGGGGGAGGCTTCACTCATCAGCTACCTCCTGGATGTCAAGGAGATTGACTGTGGGCTGCAGGTATCACCTGGCTTCTCTTGGCAGAGCTCCTTGTCTTGGAACCTTCACCTCTGGGTTGCTGCCCTCCTAGGCCTGGGGCTCTGTCCCCTCCCCAGCTGCTCTCTGGCTTGGGAGCACAACCCTTGAGGGGGAGGTCCTGCATCCCAGCTGGCTTTTAGTGGTCATCTCCACCCCTTCCAAGCTGAGAATTCCTCCTCTTGAAGGCAACTCCTGGTTCCCCTGGGACAGGAGGTGTTCTCCAGAGGAGCACATCCTCCAGGCACCCAGCCCCTGCTCTGCTCCTGAAGCCTGAGGCCCAAGGAGCTGAATTAAACCAGAGGCTTAATGCTCTTGGTTCCTCCACCAGCTAGACCAGGAGGAAGTTAACTTGAGCTTCCCAGACACTGTAGCTGCAGAGAATGTCCCAGAGCAATCCCCACTTCCCTTCTAGCTCACTTAAGAACCCCACAGATGTTTCCAGCTGTTGGCCCTGGCCTCCCTGCTGCTGGCACTGCAAGCTCTCTGGGTGCCTTTTCTGCTGCAGTGCCTTGATGCCAGCTCCTCTGTTCCAGCTGGGTGTTTGATGACACCTGCAGGTGCAGAGAACCTAGATCCTCTTGTTCCCCAGAGGTGTCCTGTGGCCTTGGGTCCCTCAGGTTAACCTGGCAGAGCCCTGTGCCTGCCTCTCCTCTGCTGTGAGCTGGGTCAGTAACTCCCCACTGCTCTGCTCTCTCTCTCTCCAGCTGTTCCATGAAGTCACAGAAGCAGAGGTGACCCTGAGGAACAGGGGCAAGGTGACCTTCAGCTTCGTGGTGCTGAGCCCCAGCACAGCCCCTGCAGACAGCCCCCTGCCTGGTGTGCCTCTGGTCCTGCCCAGCATGGTGAGCACAGAGGAACCACAGAGGTGGAGCCTGGCCCTGTCTCAGCCTGCCCAGGGGGAGCTGAGGGGAGGGAAAAACCTCACTGAGGGCCAAAGAGTCATGGAATTGTTTTGGCTGGATGAGACCTTGAAGGTTATGGAGTCCAACCATTAGCCAGCACTGCCAGGGCACCACCAACCCGTGGCCCTCAGCATCACAGCTCCAGGGCTTTTCAGTCCCTCCAGGGGTGGTGACTCCACCACTGCCCTGGGCAGCCTGGGCCAGGCCTTCACAACCCTTTCAGGGAAGAAATTGTTCCTCATCTCCAAGCTAAACCTCCCCTGGCACAGCCTGAGGCTGTTTCCTCTTGTCCTGTCACTTGTTCCTTGGGGGAAGAGCCCAACCCCAACCTCACTCCAGCCTCTGCTGCATGCTGGTGAAGGACACTTCAGCTTCTGGATGCCAAGAGGAGGGAAGGAGCTGTCTGACATTCTCTTGGATGTGAGCAGCTGTCTTCTCTGTGTGTCTGGCATCTCAGGCACACCCCCCCCNGCTCTGCAGGGTGACCTTGGACCTGGGAAGGAGCAAGTGCTGAAAGTCTATTACCTGCCAGGAGTGCCTGGAGTCTTCTGCAGGACTTTCCAGATCCAAGTGGGTCACCTGGAGCCAGAAGAAATCTCCTTGAAAGGAGAGGGGAGCTTTCCCAGGATCTGCTTGGACCTACCCAGGCACATCCAAGGTGAGCACTGCCTGTCTGCTCCCCAGGCAGGTCCTCTGGTGACCCTTCCACCCTGTCACCCAGGGCTGCTCAGTCACCTCCACCAAGCCTGGAGCTTTCAGGGCTGTCAGACCAACGCTGGTTGCTCCCTGTGTCTCTGGAAGCAAAGCTCCTGTAGAGCCAGCCTGCATTGCCAGCATGTCTGCTGGAGCCCTGGGGAGGAGATGCCCAGACAGAGAGGGTTGGAAAAGGGATGGTGGCAGGGTTGGGCTGGCAGCACCTTGCAGAGGATGAGCTGCTCCTGTGTGGGGAGGGAGAGGGCCGGGAGTGAGGCTCAGGGCTCAGAGGAGCAGCAGCATCCACTTGCCCAGGATTGCTGCTCCTGGGAGAGGCCAGTGTGCAGGGAGCAGCTTCCCAGTGGGGGTGGGAATGGTGCTGGGCCCACTCCTGCTATTTGTGGCTCTTTGCTTCCTCCAGGGAATGAGAAATATGAGAAGATCCTCCAGGAGGTGAAGGCAAAGATGGGGAAGGATAGTGAGAAGGAGGAGTGTGTGGTTCTGGAGGAGGCTGTGGCCACAGAGCCAACCGTGGACAACTCAGACACCATGGTGAGAACAACTGCTGCCCTGTCCAGCACCTGCCACCCTCTCCCTGGGTCCTTGGGCTCCTTGCACCCCACAGCAGGCTTCCTGCTGCCCTGCTGCCACTTGGGGAGCTCCCTGCCCACACCTGGCCATGACCATCAGCAGCTCAGCGTGGTCCCAGGGGCTGCCCACCTCTGGCACTTGTCCCTCCTTCAGACCCTGGAGCTTCCTGGCTGCCTGAGGGAGAGATCCTGCTGCCCACGCTGGAGTGGCTGAGTCTGTGGTGCTGCCTGGTGGAGATGCAGCTCATCACTGGGCTGTTGGTTGCTCACAGCCCAAGCCCTGCAAGTTTCCAGAGCTGGGCAGCAGCAGCCTGGGTCTGTGCTCTGTGCTCATCTCCAAGAGGCTTCAGCTTCCTTGTGGTTGTCTTTTCAAGAGAGCTTTTGTCCCAGCTGCCCTGGCACTGGCTGGGCAGGTGCTTGGGGCTCTGGAAGGTTCCTGGCTTCTCTGTTTGGCCAGATGAGCTTTTACAGCAGTGACTGAGCAGGCAGAGGTGGTGGAGTCCCTTTCCCTGGAGGGTTGGGGTCCTGGCCAGGAGAGCAGGAGGTGTCAGAGCCTGAGCAGTGAGACAGGAGGCCCCTGTCACCTCTCCCAACAAGAGCAGGGTGAAATCCTCTTGCCAGAGCTCCTCTTTCAGGCCCATGCCTTGGGAAGGACCTTGGCTACCCAGCTGCTGTCTCTCCTCTCCTCAGCTGGACACCTGGCTGCAGATGCAGGTGGAGGAGCTGCTGCTGGAGGAGCATGCCCTGGAGGAGCAGAAGGCTCTCAGCTCTGGCCTGCCAGGGGACATCACCTTTGACCAGCAGGCTCGTCAGAGGCTCCTCAGGTGAGGAGGGGCTCTGGTATCCTGCCCCCAGGTGCTCTGAGTGTGACACCCAGCAGAGCACCCTGCTCCTGGGAGCTCCTGGTGTCTGCAGAGCTGGGATAGACTCCAGAAAGGGTCTGATCCTGGGAGGTTTGGTGTTTGAGCTGGCAGCAGCTGAGTGTCTTCACTTCCAGAGGCCCACCCTGAGCTTTGGAGGGGCTCAGCTCCTCAGAGGTGCTGGGCTCTGTTCTTAGAGCTGGAGGGGGGCCCAGTGCAGACCCCCAAGCCCTTCCAGACAGCACAGACACCACCCCTGCTGACCAGCTCTGCAGAGGCAGCTCCAGGCTGGCATCTTTGTGCCAACCAGCAGAGCTCAGGAAGCAAACAGAGCAGGTTGGACAAACCCAACATCAGGTGGCTGGGATGCTGCAAGCTTTGCCTGGGTAGCTTGGGTTCCTCCTGCTCCTTCAGGATGAGGCTGCTTCTCACCAGGTCCTGAAGCAGTTTCAGGCTTGGGCTGTACACCAGGCTCAGCAGTGCCACTGAGGCCAGTGGAGGTGCAGTGGGCTTCTCTCCAGTGGCCCTTAGAGCACAGGAGCTGTGGCCAGTAGCCATGTCAAACTAGTTGAATTTTAAGGTCCTGTTAGGTAGCTGATGAAACCTAGGACCTGCACCCCCCCTGTGTCTCCTCAAAGCCTCACCACCAGGTGGTCAAGCCTTGGCTTTCCCAGCCTGGCCTTGGCTTTCCCAGCCTGGCCTTGAGCTCTTGCAGCAGTGCATGCAGAAATGTTCACTTGATTTGCATCTCCCACCTGCTTGGAGATGGAGCCAGGCTGTGGCTGAAGGACTTCTGCTTCCTCCTCCTCCTCCCAGAGCTGAGCTGCCTGAGTACCTCCTGGACTTTGGCTATGTCATTCTTGGTGACATCCAGACACACATTGTGAAGGTCACCAACACTGGCCACTTCCCTGTGTCCTTCCAGGCCAAGGGACAGGTCCTGCATAAGACAGGTAACTGGTGCTGGAGAAGGCTTCAGGTGCCTCTGACACATCAGCTTAAGCCACTGGGCATGGGGAGGTTTTGGAGTGCTTTGCTTGTCTGGCTTTGTCCTCTTTGGGACCTTCTGCCTGGTGCTTGAGAGCCTGGAGCTCTCCTGGCCTGCCTCTGGCTGCTCCAGCCCTTCCCTGCAGGGGCTGCATGGGCTGATGACCTCAGTCACCTCTCAGCATCTTCTGCATCAGCTGAGTTTCTCTGTGGGCTTGTGTTGCAAGCCAGATGGACCCTTGGTGGTTTGGAAGTGCTTTGGTTGCTGTTCATCATCTCAGAGCACTTCTGCTCAGCCTCTGCTGGGGTTCTCTGGCCTGTCAAAACAGGCTTCCACACCAGAGCTCCAGGGGAGGCTGCAGGGCCTTTAGCTGGGTGGTCAGATGTCTCCTTGAAGTTGATTCCCAGGGAGCAGCATGGCATGGGGGGGAATCTGAGCTGGCAACTCTCCTTTGGGGAGGCCTGGGATGCCTGCCAGAGGAACTGCTGGTGCCCCTCAGCTGACAGCTTTGCTTGGGACCCCCTGGGGCTTGGGTTCTGCCTGTGGAAAGCTTTTCTCCTTGGGTGCTGACAAGGGGCAAAGAGCAGGAGACTTCTCTGGAGATGCCAAGAGGTCCCAGCCAGGACACCTCCATGTGCTTCTGGCACACTGGTGCCCCTCAGCTGCTTTATTTCCCTCTGCTGAAGGTTTCACTGTGGAGCTGGACCGGGTGAAGCAGCTGCCCTGCTGTGAGACCCAGACCTTCCAGGTGCGCTGTGACCCCCAGGGAGCCAAGCTGCCGCTGGGAGAGGTGGATGTGCTCCTGCCCATCAAGGTACCTCCTGCCTCCTCACCTCCCTGTGCCCACACCACCTGTTGGGGCAGGCAGCAGGCCCAGGAGAGCAGCAGATGTCACCTGGGCTGAGAGTTGGCTGCTCTGGCCCTCTCCAGGTAGCAGGGGGTCCCACCTTCCACGTCCGTCTCCGTGCCAGCGTGACCATGCCAGCCCTCTGCCTCTCCAGGGACAGCCTGGAGTTCTCCTCTGTCCAGTGTGGGCAGTGCCAAGAGGAAACCCTTCGGCTCCACAACCAGCTCCAGGTGCCCTGTAAATGGTTCATCACCCTGAAGGAGCCTGTTCAGAAGGTAAAGCCTGGACAGCATGTCCCTTGGGTGGGCTGCCTTGGCTTCTCTTGCCTCTCCTGGCCCTCTGGCTGCCTGAGCTCGTTGGAGGAAGCTTTGGAGAGCACAGAGCAAGGCTGGTTCCACCTGGACCTGGTCCCTAGCTGGTGCTTCACTCCTCTGCCACCTTCACCCACTCCTCCTCTTCTGAGGACAGTGCCTCCCCACCTGCCTTCCTTGCCTTCCACCAGCGTGTGGCCACCTCTGCTTTGGCTGTGGGTGCCCTCAGCACCCTGAGAGCATCTCAGAGCCCTGCAGGAAGCATGGCTGTGTGCTTGCAGCCCAAGCAGAGACCTCAGCCACTTGTGTTCTGTGCCCAGGTGGACAAGCACCTGCCGCTGTACGTGCGCCAGAGGCTGCTGCGGGAGCTGAGGGCCAAGCCCCCGGCCTTTGAGGTGCTGCCCCCGGCTGGAGCCCTGGCTCCAGGGCAGAGATGCGACCTTCGAGTCAGGTTCTCGCCCACAGAGGAGGTGAGATGGGCAGGTGTCACCCCTAGGGGGGCTGGGAGAGCTCAGCACAGGGAGCAGGTGGCATCTGCCTCCACGTGGAGCTTTTCTGCAAGCCCCATACAGGCCATGCCTCAGTTTCCCCTGCACTTTCCTGCCCTCCTGAGAGGGACTCTGAGAGCCAGAGGCTGAGCAGAGGACACAGCCCTTGTTTCTGGCCAGGGGAGAGCTCAGCTGCCCCTTCTGTGTGGCTGATGGTTGCCTGATGCAGCTGTGCCTGGGCAGGATAACCCTGAGGACCTTCCCTAGGAGCATTGCACTCCCTCTTGGCCAGGGGGAAACATCTGATAGTGCATCTGAGATCCCTCTGATGCCCCAGCACTCAGTTGTGCTTCACACCAGGAGTCATCCCAGAGCCAGCATGCAGATATTGTAGCCCCTGCTGGCAGTGAAGATCCTAGAATAGAATCACACAGTGGGTTGGGCTAGGAGAGACCTTCCAAGGTCAGCTAGGCCAGCAGTCAGCAGGGACATCTGCAGCCAGAGCAGGTTGCTCACAGCCCCAAACAACCTGAGCTGCAGTGGTTCCAGGGCTGGGACATCTCCCACCTCTCTGGGCAGCCTGGGACAGGCTCTCACAACCCTCAGCACAAAACATTTCCTCCTTCTCCCTAGTCTCAACCTCCTCTTTCAGTGCCAAACCTTCACCCTTGAGCCTGTTACCCATTTTCCATTCACCTCAGAGGTACTGGTGACATCCCTGAGCTTGGCACAAGGGTTGAATTTGAGGCCTTGCCACCTGGGACTTCACAAGGAGCTTTCTGTGCCTCTCCCTTTTCAGAAGTCCTACAGAGGTGACCTGAAGATTAACATCTGCCAGAGCAGCCAGCACCTCCAGCTGCAGGTCAGGGGACAGGGGCTGGAGCCACGGCTGGAGTTCAGCCCCCCAGTGCTTGACCTGGGACCTGTGCTGCCATCCAGCCAAGGGGCAGAGGGCACAGTGGTGGTGAAGAACCCCTGCAAGTTCCCCATTGAGTTTTACTCACTGGAGTTTGACCAGCAGTACCTTGCTGAGGAGCAGGTGAGAGGAGAGGTCTGGTCTTCGTGTCCATGCTCCTGGAGCTGCACAGTGCTCCAGCAGTTCCCAGACTGGTGCCAGGGAGCATGGAGGGTAAAGCCTGGGGGCATGCCAGGGATCTGGCAGGCTATGCAGGGGCTTGGGGAGTCCATACTGGTGGGAGGAAGGAATGAGGGAGAAGATAGGCTGGCTGGGGAGGCTGCTGAGGGGATGGAGGTCAAGTCCACCCCTGTCCATGGCTTCTCCTCCCCACGTGCTCAGATCCTGCGGCTGCTCAAGGACTATGACTCCAACAACACCTTGCTGCTGCCCCCACGTGCCCCGGGTGAGAAGCTGCCCCCAGAGGTTCTGCAGTTCTACCAGGACCAGAAGAGGCTGCAGGATGAGCAGGCAAAGCCCATGACTGGGGAAGCAGCAGGGCAGGACAATGGTGAGGGTTCAGCCTTGGCTGTGTGCTGAGTGTGGACACAGGAGGGAGCCCAGCCCGGCAACACTGAGCTCTCCATGACCACCTTCTCCACCTGGTCATGGCAAGGAGCAGGTAGTCTGACCATGGTCATCCTCTTCTCACCTCCCCATGTCCTTCCTCCTCAGCAAACCCTGAAGATGCCCAGGCTCTGTTAGACCAAGGAGGAAGGCACTCTGCTGGGGTGGCTCACAGCTCATCTCGTAGCTCGCTCGTCCGCTCCTCCCTCCCTGATGGGAAACAGTCCAAGGTGGGCTCTGAATGTGGAGAAGAGGGGGAGGAAGGTGCTGAGAAAAGACCCAGGACAGGTAAATAACCCCAAGCTCTTCACCTCTTTTATGCCCACTGTGGCAAAAGGGCCTCAGTGGAGGGCTTCAGTGTCACCTCCATCGCTTCAGTGCAGCCTGGTGCCACCTTTGCTCCTGCAGGCCCTCAGTCTGCTCTTCTAGGTGGAGTCTGTAGGATCTGGAGAAGGACCTGGGGCAGGGACCAGTGAGAGGCAGGGGAGGTTTTCTCCAGGTTTGCCAAATGAGCACCTTTGCCCCCAGGAGCTGCTGGGATCAGGATGGTGGTGGTGACCCCTTAGCTAGGCAGGGCAGCATGCTCTCTGCCCTACCTGAAGCTGCAAGCTGAGATGGCTTTGGGTGACCGTCTAAGGGCTGGAATGGTGAATTCAGAGGCCAGCCACATCTCCTGCTGTGACATTCCTAAAGCACCCAGCTTTGGGGTAATCACTTGATCCCCAAATGGATCTCTCCCTTGGGACTCTCTAAACTGCTTGGTTCTGCCTGGCCCTGGCCCAGGACCTAACTCCCATGAGGACCATGTTGACAGTTCATGGAAGGAGATTAGGATAATGGCATCCTTAAGGTTGGACAAGATCTCCAAGGTCATTGAGTCTCACCTTGAACCCTGCCAAGCCACCACTAAACCATGGCCCTGAGTGCCACAGCTACAAGGTTTCCTAGGGATGGTGACTCCAGCAGTGCCCTGGGCAGCCTGGTTTTGGCCCAGTCCTTTTAGGTATTGCCAGATGTTTGTTCTTTCCTCCTTCTGCCACCCCATTCACTTCTGGACAGGCAGCTTCCCCAGCACCTGATCTGCACCAGCCTAAAGGGAGGGCAGGGGGAGACCCTCGGTGTGAGGCTGGATCCCAGGGGGATGAGGGTGACAGGTGGGCAGGAGGCTGACTGTTCTGCCTGGTTCTACACAGCAGGGCATCAGCAAAGCAGCAGCAGCAGCAAGGAGGCCATGGGGGAGCTGGATGAGAGCCCTGTCTCCAGGGCCATCACTCGGCACCTCGGCAGCCGCAGCTCTCCAGAGGGACGCGCCGCCCGCAGCCGCAGGGGCATCATCCTCATCATCCATGGGGCACCCCTGGCAGGTAGCTGAGCAGCAGCCTGTGCCTGGCAGGGGAAGGGGAAAGCAGGAGAAGATCTCTCCTGGTGGATCACGGTGCTTGGTTGACCAGTTGAAGTGAAGCAAGGGGAGTGGCAGCTTTGCCAGGAGGTGAAAGGGTCCCAGGCTTGCACCTTGTTGGGGCAGGTGATGTGGTTCATCTTGTGTCTGTCCAGCTGGGCTCTCATTCCCCCACCCAGGGTGACCACCTGGCCTGTGGGGTCAGTCCCCAGTCTGTGCTGACCCCTGCACCATGCCCAGAAGTTGCCTGAGGCAAGAGCAACCAGTGAATGGTGGTGGGATGGGGCTGGGAACAGCATCCCGGGCCCAGGATTGAGGTCACCACAAGGGATGGAATTCCTTAGCTGAACACGGGGTGGAGGTGATCCACCTGGCTCTAGAGGACATGTCCTGGCCCAAAATTGAGGTCAGCACAAGGGACACAGTCTTCAGCTGAATGTAGGGTGGAGATGATCCCCCTGGCTGTAGAGGACACCACCTCTAACCCTGTTCAAGCTGCCTCCCTCATGGCTTTCCCTGGAGGGACCCTTGCTTCCCAACTGTCCTGGAGACTTCAGAACCCTGTGTGGGACCTTCTCAGAGCCTCTCCCTGACCATGCCTCACCTGCAGGTGTCACCCAGCAGCCTCTCTCTCTCTCTCTCCAGGCAAGACACGGACAGCAGTCGCCCTCTCCAGGCACTACGGTGCTGCCTGCCTGTCCCTCGACGCCCTGGTGACCGAGGCCATCGCAGACAGGAGCAGCAGCGCAGGGCTGCGTGCCCGGGAGCTCTGCCTCAGAGCTGCCATCCAGCAGAGCTGCAAGGAGGAGGCAGAGGATGCTGGTGAGGAGACATGCTGGAGCCAGAGCAGTGCTGTGGGAAGCCACCGTGACTTGTCCACTTCTGCTCCACAGAAGAAAGGGGACAGCCCTTGGGGATGGAGAAAGGCAAAGCCACTTCATCTCTGCTTATTCAGTCTGTATCTGAAGGGCTCAGGCAGGGACATTGCAGTGCCCCTGGGCTTCTGGGCATGTGTTCCTTTCCTAGGAGCAGTGGAGTCCACCCCTGTCTTTCTCAGAGCTTTTGTGTTTCCTCCAAGCTGACTCCAAACTGCTCTTCGTGGCCATCAGGCAGAGCTGCTGCCCACTTTTAACAAGGACAGAGCTCTCTGAAGTGGCTCATTAAGCACTAGACGACTGACTCTGTGGCTTCACAAACATGAGAGGAAGGGAGGAAGAACCTCCCAGAGGAGTTTGAGATCAGAGACACACTGCAGATGAGCTCTCTTCTCCAGAGATTGTCCTGTACACAGTCAGGTCACACAGCTCCTGTGCTGGTCTCCACGTGAGACTGGAGCCTTTTAGGAGCCTTCATGGGGTAGCTGGTGCCCCTGAGCTCTGCAGGAAGCTCTGCTGGAGGAGGTTTTGCATCGGTTGGGTTGGGAGCTGGTGGAAGGGAAGGCAGGGAGGAAGGGGTGAGCTGCAGTGAAGGGGTGGTGCCCCTGGGGCAGGGCAGCATGTTGCATCTCCACGGGAGAACACAGGATGGGTGCAAGGCACTGCGAGAATGGGCCTGGAGGATGAGTCCTTGGCTTGATCCACAGCAGAGCTGCTGTGCCAAGTGTCACCTGCATGCCTGCTTTTGACAGGAGGCACCCAGGGGCACCCAGATCTCTCTGGCTTTCAAATCCAGCATCAGCTGCTCTGGCTTATCGTGCTAAGGAGAGAGGGAGGGAAGGAGCTGCTTCTGCAGAGCCTGCTGCTAGCCCCCCTGAGCCCTCTGTCCCCTCTGCAGGTCCCAATGGAGAGGTGTCCCTGGGGGAGCAGCTCAGCAGCGAGGTGAAGCCCAGCCCCGAGGGCAGCGCCGGGGACAGAGGCAGCCAGCATTCCGTCAGCTCCCGCAGCCGGGTGGCCAGGGGGAGGGGCAGTGGCCACGGGTCCCAGGCCCAGAAGCACCTGAGGGATCCCCCAGGCTCCCAGGTGAGGCATCTTCTGCCCTGCCCCATGCCAGGGACCTTGCTGTTGCCTTGGAGAGTCCTAGAATCATAGAAACACTTTGAAAGAGACCTTGAAGATGATGGAGCCCAGCTGTTAGCCAGCACTGCCAGGTCACCACTGACCCATGGCCTCAGCACCACAGCTCCAGGGCTTCTCAGTCCCTCCAGGGGTGGTGACTCCACCACTGCCCTGGGCAGCCTGGGCCAAGGCTTGACAACCCTTTTGGGGAAGAAACTGTTCCTCATCTCCAATCTAAACCTCCCCTGGCACAACCTGACGCTGTTTCCTCTTCTCCTATCACTTGTTACCTGGGAGCAGAGCCCAAGCCCCAGCTGGCTCCAGCCTCCTCTCAGGGAGCTGCAGAGAATGAGAAGGTCTCCCCTGAGCCTCCTCTTCTCCAGGCTAACCAAGCCCACTTCCCTCAGCTGCTCCTCACAACACTTGTGCTCTAGACCCTTCCCCACCTTCCTTGCCCTTCTCTGGCCACACTCCAGCACCTCCATGTCCTTCTGGGAGTGAGGAGCCCAAAGCTGAGCCCAGGATTGGAGCTGTGGCCTCCCCAGTGCCCAGTCCAGGAGGACAATCCCTGCCCTAGCCCTGCTGCCACACCAGTGCTGATCCAAGCCAGGATGCTGTTGGCCTTCTTGGCCACCTGGGCACTCTGCTGCCTCATCTTCAGCTGTGGTGGGAGAGCTGCAGGATGCTGTGCTGGGGGCTTGCAAGCTTGGGTCTCTGCTGGCCAAGGGATGTGCTCTCCAGGGTTGTCCTTTGGAGCTGCTGGCCTGCAGTTTTGTTGTAGTCTCCTGCTGGTGAGAGACCTCCCTCAGCTCCATGCACAGCAGTTGGGAGTGTTCAGAGGTTTTCCAGAGTGCTTTGAGGCTCTCCTGGTGTTAGGTGGTGATGTGATGTTGATGAACCTTGCAGGAGTCATCCAGCTCTCACCTGGCCTGGGCCCTTCCCCAGCTTCCTGCCCAGCAGTGGCTGAGCATCAGCAGCAGCACAGCAGGGCAGCAGAGTTTCAGGAGCTGTGTGCTGCCTGAGGACCTGCTGGTGGCCATCCTCTCTGAAAGGCTGCAGGTAGGTGGTGCTGGGGGCAGATATTCCCTTCCTGCTGCAGAGAGACAGGCAGTGAGGACCAGTTTGGAGAGGAGGAGGAGGACTCTGCTGTTGGAGAAGTCCTGGGCTGCTTGAGGGGTCCTTGAGTGAAGCTGCAAGTGCCAGAAGGTGGCAGAGCCATGGGGAAGGATCAGAGCTTGTGATGGTTCTTGTTCTTTGCCATGGGAGTATCCTGATGAGCTGAGAGCTCCTTGTTTGCTCTTTGCCTTCATTCCCAGTTGAGTGACTGCTACCAGGGAGTGGTGTTTGATGGCCTGGAGACCCTCTTTGCATGCAACATGGCATCTGCTCTCCTCTGCCTGCTGAAAGCTGTCAGAAATCGACCTTACATCTATTTGGTGAACCTGTTCCAGGATTATGCAGTTCTGAAAGCCAGGGAGGCAGCTGCCAAAGAGCAGGAAGGTGAAGACTCTTCCTCTCTGCACCTCTCAAGGGTTCTGTCCCTCCAGCCCTCTACCTTATCTCTGTGTGTCTGGGTTACCAGCAGGACTTGTCAGAGGTGTTTTCAGGAATCCTCCTGCTGTAGCCAGCACTCAGCTTAAAATCCAGCAGAGCTGAGGCTGTGAGACTTAGTCTCTGGCACTAAAGCTTGGGCCCAAGTCCAGGCTGCTGGGGCTCAGTAGCTGAGCACATCCTGCTGCCCACCACACTGGTGCATGTGAGCCAGGCAAGGCAAGGGAACAGGAGGGTACTTTTGGGGGTTGTCTGACTGCTGGAGCAGGGCTGGGAGATCCCTGGTGCCTCCTGGCAGGATGGTAGGCTGGATTGGGACAGGGTGGTCAATCCCCCTGGCTCACTGGGGGTTTCTTCTCTGGTCTGTGCTGCAGAACGGGAGCGAGAGGCAGCTGCCCAGAGGGAGAGAGCACGTCTCTTGGAGATGGATGAGGATGAGTATGATGCCCTCTCTGAGGAGCAGAAAGCTCAGTTTGATGACACTGTCCATCAAATCCAGCAGGAGAGGAGGCAGAGGTCTGTATTCTGTGGGGAACTCCCCAGGACAGGGTCCCTGCAGGGTTTGCTGGGGCCTTGGGTGAGCTCAGAAGAGTTACAGAGCAAGGGTCAGCAGTGGCCATTGCAAGTGGCACACAGATGGCCACTGCCACCTCCCTTCCCAACCCTTCCAGCTGAAGGATGCTCCTCTGGTGAGCTGAGGACATCTTCCCTCCATGTTAGCAGGGAGCTCTCTGGCTCAGACACTGGCTGCAGGGAGCTGGGCTCTGGGCTTGCCTTGGCATTGCATCTCTAAGTCTCTCTTGAGTTCATTCTGTCATCTCCATTCCCTTCCTCACCAAACCAAGAGAGGTTATGCTGTGGGTTGGTGTCACAGCTCTGCTGCCTTGATTTAGATACCAGTCCTGCTGTGGGTGAAGTCCTTGCAGTGCTGATCTCCCAGGGGTTTCCTTCCTCAGTGACACCAGCCATAAAAGCTGCTGTCTCTGACACTTACCTTCAGCCACAGCAGCAGGTGAAGCTGGGAGGAGCTCTGATCCAGCAAAGCAGCCCAGTTCAAGAGGATCACAGGGTGGTTTGGGTTGGAAGGGACCTTTCAGGGTCAGCTAGTCAAATCTAGTCAGCAGGGACATCTGCAACTCCAGCAGGCAGCTCACAGCCCCAGACAACCTGAGCTGCAATGGTTCCAGGGCTGGGACATCTCCCACCTCTCTGGGCAGCCTGGGACAGGCTCTCACCACCCTCAGGTGGTTTAGGTTGGAGCTGAGGAACAATTTCTTCCCCAAAAGGGTTGCCAAGGCCTGGCCCAGGCTGCCCAGGGCAGTGGTGGAGTCACCATCCCTGGAGGGACTGAAAAGCCCTGGAGCTGTGGTGCTGAGGCCATGGGTTAGTGGTGCCCTGGCAGTGCTGGCTAACAGCTGGGCTCCATGACCTTCAAGGTCTCTTCCAACCAAAACAATTCTGTGATTCTGAGCATTGGTGCAAGGATGAGTGGTGCTGGAGGTTTGTGAGCTGGTTTCCACTGGGAAACAGAGCTTCAGGCATGAGTGCAGAGCCCTGGTGGATCAGCCTTTGACAGTGTGCTGGTGGTGTCCAGGTGGAAGCAGCACAATTTACACCTTTTAGACAGCAAAGCCTGGATTTGGCTGGCCCTGGAGGTCCTCTCCCACCTTTCCTGTCTTTGGCTGTTCCCAGTCTCCCCAGGCTGAGGGAAGTCCATGGAGATGTGGCACTGCAGGGGCTGATTTAGAGGTACCAGTAGTGTAGGGCTACCAGTTGGACTTGATGATCTTGCAGGTCCTTTCCAACCATTCTGGTTCTATGGCTGAAGGGTTCTGCTTGGCCTCAGGGTTGTGCAGGACCAGTGTGGGGCTGCAGGGAGCCCAGATGTCAGGGGGTGACTCCCCAGAGCTGTGTTCTGTTTGGCTTTCTGAAGGGAGATGGAGCAGCTGGCTCAAGAGCTGGAGGAGCAGCGCCAGCAGGAGCTGGAACGCCTGAAGCTGGAGGAGGAGCTGAAGAAGAAATCTAAAAGGGGGAAAAAAGAGCTGGGAAAAGACAAAGAGAATGCTCCAGGGCAGAAAAGCCAACCTGCAGCCAGGCAGGTGGGTGGCTGTGTCTAGAGCTGGGGCCCTTCCTGCTGTTCTGTACCCTCCATCCCCCTCCCAGCCCCTGCTGGGCAGCCTGGCCAGGGCTGGAGCTCTGCTGGGAGGCAGCAGCCAGTGTTTGGGGATGCTGCTGCTTCAGCAGGGGCCTTCCCAGGGGCTGGGGGGGAGTGCTGCTCTGCTGGGGTCATGCTGCCTTTGAGTCATGGCTTCACATCGCTCCATCCATCCACTCAGAAGCCCTGGAGAGTTTCAGCCCAGAGTTTCTCCCCTCCCTGAATGCTTCTGAGCCATGCTGGTGTCTTCCTGCATGTCTGGCAGGAGATACCACCAGGACTTGGGTATTCCTTAGCAGCCAGACTTCCCAAAGAGTCAGGGACGCTCAGCAGAGCAGGAAGGAGGCCAGAGGACTGCAGAGGAGGAAGGAGGTGGCTGCAGTTGCCTCTTTGGGTCGGGGAAGCTGTTGTTTCTCAGCTGGTTTGCAGGACTCCTCCTCCGCCTGCCTCTGGGCACTTTGGTTTCAGCTGAGCTCCTGAGTGCTGGTGCTGCATTCTGTGAGCTGAGATGTGTAGAGCATTTAGCAGAGGCCTCAGATGAGGCTCTGGGTGCTGTTGCAAAGATCATCACTGCCCCACAGCACTGGAGCTGAGGCTCTGAAACGCTGCTGCCTTTTTCCTCCTGCCCAGAGCACAGCCACCGGCCACCCCAGCGCCTCTGTCAGCACCCGGGCGGCTGGCCCCGAGGTGGGGGAGAAGAGAGGAGGGGCAGAGGAGCAGCCAGACTCTGCTGTGGGGGACAAGGAGGAGAAGAAGAAGAAGCAGAAGAAGACTTCCATGGTGGAAGCCTGTCCAGTGATGCTTGGGCAGCCCTCAGATCCAGAACAGGAGGAAAGCAGAGAGGAGGCTCAGAGCGAGAGCGAGAAGAGCTTGGCTCTGAGGTTTAGGATCTATGAGGCATGGCAGAAGGAGGTTGCCCATATCCTGTCCTCCTGGGACAGGGTTCAGGGTCTCCTGCTGCCCTCCCCCAGCCAAGAGGAGGGGCGGCTCCAGGCCGAGGAGCAGCGGCAGCACGGGGGCAGCAGCCGCAGGAGCCGGAGGGAGAAGAAGGAGAGGCTGGAGAAGGAGAGGCTGGAGAAGCCTCTCCTGTGCTGGGACTCCAGGGTGTCCCAGCTGGAAAGGGAAGGTGCAGAAGGGGCAGGCAGAGGCCAGGATGTTGGGGTGCCCTGCTTGGACATCGATGTGCTGAGCTCTGAAGATGTCCTCAGGGAGATCTTGGAGAGTGGCAAGCTGCCACCAGCAGAGCAGGTAAAGCCTTGGCAAGCTCAGCTGCTGGAGATACCCTGCTCTGGGCCGTGGTGCCTGGTGTCCCAGCAGGTGACAGTGGCACAGAGCATTGCCCAGGCCACTGATGGTGTTCCACAAAGGCTCTGCAGCAGCCACGTGGCCAGGGAGGCTCTCGGCATCCCTCAGAGGGGTGGAAAGAGGGAGTGTCCTCTAGTCAAACATCTTGTCTGCTCAGAGACTCTCTCTCTCCCAGTCTGGAAATCAGTAACAGTGGTCCCAGGGCAGCTCATGGTCATTGTTTCCTTCAGCTGAGTCACTCAGAGGAGAGATTTCTCTCTAGGTCCCACTTGCAGGTCCTGGCTCTGCTCTGGAGCCTGCCCACCTCCCCCAGTGTAAGGTCCTGTGCTCCTCTGAACACTAAATGTCACCAAGAGCTCAGTGCCTTGAAGGAAACGAGGGGCTGGAGGTGGCAGGAGGATGAAGAAGGTTTCCTCTTGTGTTTTAGATCCTGGATGAGCTGGGCCTGGGTCCCTCAGGGCCCCCAATTCCCCCTCCTGCTTTCTACTCTGTCATCCACTACCCGGGGCAGCGAGTGATCCCTGCAGCAGGAGAGGCCCTTGAGCACTTCAGCATTGTGCCAGGAGATGCCCCTGTGGGAGAAGAGAAGAAGGACCCTAAAAGTGTCCTGGATGTCTCTGTTGTGGCCAAGGTGAAGGTTCCTGGGGGTGGGGGCATGAGGGACAGGTGGGATGGGGAAAGGGTCACTGTGGAAGGGCACTGAAGACATGACAGGGCCTCAGGTCTGCAGACATCCTTCTGTCTGTCCAAAAGGGGCAGCTCTGCCCAAGGTGCAGGGTGGCTCTGTAAGAGAAGAGAAGTCACCTAGAACCTTCAACTTTAGTGGCTAAGAAGGTGGCCATGAGGCAGCAGTGTGAGCTCCCAGCACAGAAGCCAACCCTGGCCTGGGCTGCAGCCCAAGCAGTGTGGGCAGCAGGGCAGGGAGGGGATTGTGCCTCTGCTCTGCTCTGGGGTGAGCTCAGCTGCAGTGCTGGGACCAGCTCTGGAGTCCTCAGCACAGCAGAGACAGGGACCTGGGGGAGCAGGGCCAGAGGAGGCCACAGCAGTGAGCTGAGGGCTGGAAGCTCTGTGCTGTGAGGCCAGGCTGAGAGAGTTGGGGTTGTTCAGCCTGGAGAGGAGAAGGCTGCAGGGAGACCTGACTGCAGCCTCTCAGGACTCCAAGGAGCCCAGAAGCAAGCTGGGGACAGAGTTTTTAGCAGGAGCTGTTGGGCCAGGCCAAGGGCTGATGGTTTGGAACTGAAAGAGGAGATGGAGAGTAGAGAGAAGGAAGAAATGTTTTGTGCTGAGGGTGGTGAGAGCCTGTGCCAGGCTGCCCAGAGAGGGGGGAGATGTCCCAGCCCTGGAACCACTGCAGCTCAGGTTGTCTGGGGTTGTGAGCAACCTGATCAACAAGGGGTTGGTCTAGCTGACCTTGAAAGGTCCCTCCCAAGCCAAAACATTCTGGGATTCTCTGAACTTCCCTTGAGGAGAGGGTCCTGGGCAAGGAGAGGTCTGACAGGCAAAGCCAAGTCCACTGAGGAGCAGCAGGTCCATGGGCAGCTGTGGTTGTTTCCTTCCCTGTTGAACAAACCTTCAGGTCTCTTTCCAGGCTGGGGATGTCTCAGGGCAGGTCTCACCCTTCCCTTCTCTCTCTCCCCTGGGTGTGAAGAGGTCAGAGGAGCAGGTCACCCCCACCAGGAGTCGCTCCAGGAAGGAGAAGGCTTCAGGCAGCCGGGACTCCCTGGGGGAGAGGCTGAGCTCTGGCCGGCTGAGGAGAGGGCTCCAGAGGCCAGGCAGCAGAGCACCCACACCCTCCCTTGAGGCTGGCAGTGCTGTAGACATCACCCCATCTCCCAGGAGACCCACGAGGTGAGCTGGGAAGGGGAGCTCATCCCTCTGCTTGATGGCCATCTTGCCACAGAGGGCTGCTCAGGAGCCCTGGGAGTCCCCAGCCCTCCTCCTCCTCCTCTCCTGTGCTCGTTAGCAGCCTCTGAAGTCTCCTCTTTAACTGCCAGGCTGAGCAGCTACCGGTGGATAGTGCCTGCCCAGGGGGAGGTGCAGCTGAAGGTGCACTTCAGCTCCAGGGTGCTGGGTCAGTTTGACCAGACTCTGCACTTTGAGCTCCTGGGGACAAAGCAGCTGTACCCCCTGCACTGCAGGGGCTCCTGCCTCTACCCCACCATCAGCCAGGACCCACGGTAAGGCTGGTCCCTGGCAACCTCCTGCCCTGCTCCCCCTGCACTCAGGGCCAATCCTGGCCCTTCTTGCCCCTGTGACCTTCTGCCTGAGCCACCCAGCATCTCCTCCCATGTCTGGAGCTGGGAACCACTGCTGGGGCCTCAGCCACCCCTCAAGGTTCCTGGCTTTCTGGGCAGGTTTTCTGCATGGAGCAGCTCCCAGCTCCTCCTTGTTCTCTCTGCCCCAGGGTGGTGTTCCCTCACTGGAGGAAGAGCAAGGCAGCTGGTGAGATCATCACCAAGCAGTACATCATGAAGACAGGGGTCTTCCACTTTGGACCACTGCTGTGTGGGAAGTCAAGAGACTGGTATGTGCTGGCCTCCCCCAGTCAGTGTTCTGGTTGCTGCTGCATGGAGTGAGGTGTTGGGCTGGGATCTCCAGGACCTTGTGCTATCCCAGCTGTGCCAGTGGCACAGTTCAGGGCAGAGAGATGGGTTTGGAGGACCAGAGTGGGAGAACTTGAGCAGATAACAAGCCCACAAAGGTTGGAGGAGCTGGGGGGAGCTGGAGCTTGATCTTCCTTAACCTGATGGGTGCCTTGGTGGCCAGAGCCATGTGCTGCTTCCAGCCTGAAGGTGACTGGAGGCAACTTGTGTCCTCCCACCCCACCTTGGCTTCACCACCTGTGAAATGGATGTCATGGAGCTTTGCTGAAGGGCTGTGAGCTCTGCAGGTAGCCTGAAGGAGAGGACACCCTGCTGAGGGCTTTGTAAAGCATTCAGTCACCTGGCATGGGCCTAGGGCTTCAGGATGGGACCTGCCACGGGGGTGTGGTGGGAGAACCTGCAGAGGAAGCCAGGCTGGGAGTTCCCAGGTTCCTGAACCTCACTGCTGGATCGAGTCTGCTGGAAAAAAAGAATTGGCCTTGCAGCTGCTGTCATATTCCTGGGTTTCACCTCACTCTTGGGTGTTTTAGTCCTAGAAGTGATGGGTTTTGCCTCCCTGGGAGCTCTGCAGAGCTTGTGGTGGTTTTGACACCCCGAGGAAATGAAATGCAAGCAGTTTCCAAAGCAGAAGAGGGCTTCCAGCCAGGCTGATGAATGCTCTGGGCTTTCTCTTTGCCTTTTTAACCTTTCCTCTCCACCTCCTGTCCCACCCCAGAGCCCGGGGACAGTTCTTAAACTGAACATTCCTCTTAGGAATGAATCTCTTTTGTTTTTCCTTGCTTCCCTCAGGCCTTGAGCTCCCCCAGGAAACACAAGGCAGCCTCTTGACTTCCTAGGAGGAAGCTAAACTACTTTTCAAACCTCTTCCCAAAGCATTTCTCTATACCCTGCAGGGAAGGAAACCCAACAGGGAAGGGGAAGGCCCCAGGTGCCTGCTGTGTCCTCTGCAGCCTCTTCTCCTTCTGTCAACAGGTACAAGGCTCTGCAGCCCCCCAGCAACTGTGAGAAGCTAACCATCCTCAACATCACTGCCTGGGAAGCTGAGGTGCACTTCTCCTTTGAGCATGATCTGAGAGCAGACACTTTCATCTTGGATCCTCCCAGCATGAAGCTGAAACCTAATGAGAAGCAGGTAGGAGGTGGACAGGGAGACCAAGGCCTGGGAGCTGTAGGCAGGAGCCTGTTCCTCCTGCTGACTCAGTGCTCTCCTGTGTTTCCCTTTGCTAGGAGCTGAGCATTTGGGCCTACCCCACTTCAGCTGGGCTGGTGAGAGACAACCTCATCTGCCACATCAGGGAGAACCCTGAGCCAGTGGTGTTCCACCTCTGCTGCCAGGGGGTGCAGGTGGAGCTGGGGGTCAGCCCCAAGCAGCTGCATTTCAACAAGCTGCTTCTCCACAGGTTGGTCACAGTCACCCCAGGGGTGTTCTGCTGGGGCTGGGGGCTGTCAGAGAGCTGCCCTCCACCTTCTCCTGCTGGCTGCATGGCCAAGCAGCTTGGAGGCTGGGCTGGCAGCAGTCAGCACTCTCCCAGCACTTCCCATCCTTTTCCTCACTGCTCCTTGCTGCCTTGGCTGTCCCATGACAGCCACCAGCTCTGTGCCCCCTCCTCCCCCCCCCTCCCCATCATGCCATGGGATGAGTTTGCAGCTCCTCTGCTGGTTCAGAGAGTAGTCCAGCTGCTCCTCCTGACCTCCCCTCTGTTGGATACCCTCCTAACACCCAGTTCTCCTCCAGGAACCTCACCTCTGAGGCTTGTGGTGAAGAGCAAACATTAAACTGTGGTTTCAAAGCCGGGGCAGGGCTGCTCCAAGCAGCCAGCAGCCAGCACTGAGCCTCCTCTTGTCTCTGCAGGAGGGACAGCAAGAGCCTGCTCCTGCGAAACAGCACCCCCCTGCCCATGGCCTGGAGGCTCAGTGGGCTGGAGAGCCTGGGGGAGGACTTCTCCCTGTCCCAGAGGGAGGGCATCGTTGCTCCTCGGGCAGAGCTTGGGGTGCAGCTGTCCTTCAGGGCCAGCAGGGTCCAGAGCCTGAGGAGGATGCTGCGGCTGGAGGTGAGGGGCACAGGCACTCTGCCCTCCCTGGAGCAGGGGAGTGGGTGGCCTTCTGCTGTTGGGGGTGCAGGCTGTGCTTGAAGGCAAAGAGGGCAAAGGATGAGGCTACAGGAGAGTCCTTTCTAGCCACGTTGTTGGGGTCCTGAGCAGCAAGGGAGTCTCACTGAGGGATGGTGGCTTGGAGAGTAGGTGGCTGCTAGGGTGCTCTTCTAGCTGAGCTTCATGGGGTGAGTAGGTTGTGGAGTCAGGGGGAGAAGAGTCTGGCAGAGACAAGGGTCTGTGACCCCAACTTCTGCTAGCTCTGGCTGGGGATCACCCAGCCCAACCCCCCCGCTCCAGCAGGGGCATCCACAGCAGCTTGCCCAGGGTCACCTCCAGCTGGCTTGGCAATCTCTCCACACAGGGAGACTCCACAGCCTCTCTGGGCAGCCTGGGCCAGGGCTCCAACACCCTCACACCAAACAAGCTTCTCCTCCTGCTCAGATGGAACCTCCTGGCTTCCAGTTTGTGCCCAGTGCCCCTTGGCCTGGCCCTGGGCACCACTGAGCAGAGTCTGGCCCCAGCCTCTTGCCCCCAGCCTTCAGCTCTTGCTGAGCATTGAGCAGCTGCCCTCTGGGGCTGCTCTTCTCCAGGCTCAGCAGCCCCAGGGCTCTCAGCCTTTCCTCCTGCCAGAGCTGCTCCAGTGCCCTCAGCATCTTCCTGGGCTCTGCTGGACTCTCTCCAGCAGTTCCTTGTCTCTCTGGAACTGGGGAGCCCAGAACTGGACCTAGGGCTCCAGCTGTGGCCTGAGTAGGGCAGAGCAGAGAGGGAGGAGACCCTCCCCTGAGCTGCTGCTCACACTCTTGCTGCCTCAGGTGTCAGATGCAGAGGAGATCCTGGGGGTTGTTCAGACTGAAAACATCCAGGTGACTGCTGAGGCTTATGATGTGGCTCTGAACATCAACATCTCTAAAGGTCAGTGCCTGCCCCCAGAGCACTCTGGCTGTGTTGCATTGCCTTGGCAGGTGGGAATCAAAGCCCTTGGGGTGGGATGGGATGGGATTGCTTGCAAACCTGACCCAGGTCCTGCAGGCTGTGTGGAGTAAAGCACTGCCAGGGCACAGGCAGCCTTCAGTGTCCCACCTCTGAACCTTGAAGCGTGCCAGCTCCATGGGCAGATGGATCTGGGAGCTTTGAAGCAGCAGGGATGTGAAGAAGCAGTTGGCAAGCCCCAGAGGCCCAGCACAGCACTTGAAGTTGTTGGCTCTGTGCTTGGAAGCAGGGAGGTGGAAACAGAGCTCTTTAGCTGGTAAAGCCTGCAGGCACTCTGAATAGGAAGAGAAGGGGCAGCAAAGCAGCTAGAGGGAACTGGCAAGGGTGGAAACTTGCTGGGAAAGGGGTTTGTGCCACCTGAGACCTCCAGAGCATCTCTCATCACTTGGTGTAGCCTGCAGCAGCTCACAGACACTCACCAGTTCTCCCCTTGCTCTGTGCTTTCCTGCAGGGGCAGATGGCAGCCTGGATTTTGGGACCCTGAGGGTCCTGGGTAATGCCAACCAAGTGCTGACTCTGAAGAACAAAGGGAAGTATGAGATTGCATACAGGTGAGAGTCCAGCTCCTGGCCTGTGAATGCCTGGTGCCAGCATCTGCCCAGGCCTGCAGCCTCCTCCTCGTGTCCATGGCCAGACCCTGAAGTTTAACCCTCTTGCCTCCCCCTCCTCTTGCCACCCCCTGCCCAGTTTCAGGCTGGAAAGCCCAGATGCCACCATCCCCTCCCTGGCACCCCACTTCACTGTCCAGCCATGCAGGGGGGTGCTGCCTGCCTCTGAGCGCCCTGTCCAGGTCCAGGTCCAGTTCCACCCCAAGAGAGAGCTGCATGTGGAGGACAAACCCATCCTGCAGTGCCAGGTGAGCTGCCTGGGCCAGGCAGGGCCAGCACAGCTTGTCTGGGAAGGCTAAGGAGGCTTCTGGAAGGGAATGATCTCTTGTAGCCACACAGCAGAGTCTTTCAGTTTCCATCAAGGGGCTGGAAGGAAGCTGGGGACAGAGCTTTCAGCAGGAGGTGTTGGGACAGGCCAAGGGCTGATGGTTTGGAACTGAAAGAGGAGATGGAGACTAGAGAGAAGGAAGAAATGTTTTGTGCTGAGGGTGGGGAGAGCCTGTGCCAGGCTGCCCAGAGAGGTGGGAGATGTCCCAGCCCTGGAACCACTGCAGCTCAGGTTGGTTGGGGCTGTGAGCAACCTGCTCTGGCTGCAGATGTCCCTGCTGAGTGCAGAGGGGTTGGCCTAGCTGAGCTTGAAAAGGTCTCTTACAACCCAAGCCATTCAGTGATTCAAAGAGGACTTGAAAATGTGGCTCTGGAGAAGGTCTTTAAGCAGGGAGGGGTGAGCTGGTGGTGCCAGGGGGCAGAAGTAGAGCCTGGCCTCTGCTGTACAGACCAAGCCCTCCTCTGGCTGTAGGTGATTGAGCCCAATGTCTGTGAGGGAGGTGAGACTATTGCCACCATCCCACTGAGGGTGTCAGCAAGAGCTGTGTTCAGCAAGTACAGCATTTCCCCTGCCTCCCTCCTCAACTTTGGTCCCATGATGAATGGCACCAAGAAAAGCTGCAGCTTCACACTGGAGAACCAAGGCCTCATTGACTTCCAGTTCTTCATCAGCAAAGCAGAGCAGGACACAGTTCCACTGAGGAAGAAGAGGTAAGAGAAGACCTGCACCAGCCTCTCTGCCTGAGGCCAGGTGGGGCTTGGGCTCTTCTCCCAAGGAACAAGTGATAGGACAGGAGGAAACAGCCTCAAGTTGTGCCAGGGGAGGTTTAGGTTGCAGATGAGGAACAATTTCTTCCCTGAAAGGGTTGTGAAGGCCTGGCCCAGGCTGCCCAGGGCAGTGGTGGAGTCACTGGCAGTGGTTTCCAAGCCCTGGAGCTGTGGTGCTGAGGCCATGGGTCAGTGGTGCCCTGGCAGTGCTGGTTAACAGCTGGGCTCCATGACCTTAAATGTCCTTTCAACCCTAACAGCTGTGTGATTCTCTGCCCCCTGGGTTACTGTCTGTGTCCTGCCTTGCTAGCAGGGAGCAGAAGCTGCCTCAGGATGCCCATGAGTAGCATAGAGCTGGTGATGGAGTTGATCTATCCCTAAGCTGCAGCAGCAGGTGCCACAGGGAGCCATCAGGAGCAGGAGGACTTTCCTCCACGGGGAAGAAGACCCAGTTTGGCCTCAGAGAAAGGCAGGAGGAGCTCAGCATGAGGAGTGTTTTCTGCTTTCCCTTCTCAGTGCACAGCAAGTGAAATCCATCTGCTCCCAGGAGAGTGAGGCCCTCAGCAAAGCCTCTCCCCCAGGCAAGCAGAGCAAGCACTTGCTGCAGAAGGACCCAAACACCTCCATGCAGGTTGGTGGCTGCTGCTCCCCACCCCAGGCTGCTGCTGGTGCTGTGGGAGGCCTCTGCCCTGCCCAGGCTGTGGGCTCAGCACCACGGGGTGGGGCATGGGCTTGCATGATGGAGTTCCATCATCTCCCAGCCACGAGCAGAGGCAGGAGCTGCTCAGTGCCACTCACCTGGAGCTATTAGGGTCAGGAGAGGGGAGAGCAGGTCCTGTGCCTGGCAGCTGCTCTCCAGATAGGTCTGTAAACAGCACAGCTGCAGGATATCCCTCGTTGAACTCCCAGGTCACAGATAGCAGATGACTTTGCTTTTCCCTCTTCCCCATCCCCTCTCTCCTCAGTCCTTGGAGGTGGAGGGATCCCAGCTACCACCTTTCCCTTTACACCCAAACTCCTTTCTCTGTACTCAAGAGAAGACTGAACCTCCTCCCAGCCTCTTCCTCTCCCCCTGGGGAGATGCCTCTGGGCCCTGGAGTCCTCTCTCCCTGCCCTGGGGGCTTGGACCTGTCTGGAGTGGCACCCCCCATGCTGGGGGCACCCAAGGTGAGGCTGTTAGACATCAGCCTCTCCTGGGCCTCCTCCTGCAGGCTCGCCTCACTCTGGGCATGTTCACAGTCTACCCTGGCTTTGGGTGCATCCCTCCTGGGACCCAGCAGGTGATCACAGTGGATTGCTTGGCAGAGCCCCTGGGGACGTGTGAGGAGCATCTCTCCATCCACATCACCCACAGAGAGCCCAGGGACAACCCCCTGGGCATCCCCTACACCCTGCTGGCAGAGTCCTGCATCCCAGGTATGCCCCATCCCTGGCTTGCCACGGTCAGAGCTGCAGCTGAGCAGCACCTGAGCTTGCTCCTGGGACACAGAAAACACCTGCACCCTCAAGTCCCATCTTGAGGTCCTCAGAGGCTCCAGTCCTTTTCAGGGAGGGAAGGAGAGGGAGAGGCTGGGAGGGGATGTGTGGAAGGGTTATGAGGGTGGCTGAGCTTCGGCCTCCCCCAAGGGAGACCAGCCCAGGGCTGGGTTTGGCAGTGGGCTGGGCACAGAGGGGCTCAGGCAGCCTCCTGAGAGAGGCTTCTGCACCCTCTGCCCTCCCTCTGCTCTCCTCCCAGGCCTTGTGGTCGATGACCTGGAGTCCATCTTCGAGGAGCACCAGCTGTGCAGCAGCAGGAGGCTGTGGCAGAGGCTGGGGGCAGGGCAGGGCCAGGGTGTGTTCCTCAGAGAGGAGAACACCTTCTTCTTCCCCAGCGTCCTGCTGGGGCAGCGAGCCTCAGCTCGCTTCAGGATCCTCAATGGCAGCAGCCTGCCCTGCCCTGTGCTCTTCTCTCTCAAACCCATCAAGGTATGGGCACCAAGGCCATGGTTATAAGGGATGGGCACCAAGGCCCTGGGGGCTCTTCCAGAGGCTGCCCTACAGCTTGCCTTGTCCCCCTGGCTCATTGCTTCCTTCTGCCTGGGCTGGGCCAGCTCAGAGCAGGTGACACTTGGGGGGGAATTCAATGTGTCTCCTGCAAGGTTTAGCCTCACCCCCTGGCTCTTTGATAGGAGACCTCAAACCTTCTGAACATCTCTTGGAAGCACGTTCAGGAGGAGTCTGTCACTGGGCTGATGTGCCAGGGCTCAGAGCATACCACTGTGGGGTGGGGGTCGGGCTCTTCTCCCAAGGAACAAGAGGAAACAGCCTCAGGTTGTGCCAGGGGAGGTTTAGCTTGGAGATGAGGAACAATTCCTTCCCTGAAAGGGTTGTGAAGGCCTGGCCCAGGCTGCCCAGGGCAGTGGTGGAGTCACCATCCCTGGAGGGGGTGAAAAGCCCTGGAGCTGTGATGCTGAGGCCATGGGTTAGTGGTGCCCTGGCAGTGCTGGGCTCCATGATGAACTTGACCTTTAAAGGTCTCATCCAACCATGAGTGCTCTGTGATTTCCTCAGCCTCCCTGCTCTTTCCCTTCTCCAGCAAGGCCAGTCTAGGTTCCTTGCAGGGTTCCCATGCAGTCCCCACCTCCCATGTATGCTCAGCCCTCAAAGCCAGCTTGGTGTCCTCCTGCCCTTGTGGCAGCTCCTCCTTGGAGTCACCCCTGAGATGAAAGGAGCCTGTCCAGGGAAGCAGGGAGGAAGGCAGGCTGTCCCAGTGATGCATAGCCATGAGTAGGACTGCATCCTGCTGGAGGATGCCTCCCCCTCACCCCCTCTCTTCCTCCCCAGGTCTCCAGCCGCAGCAGCAGCAGTGTCTTTGGGGTGGAGCCAGCTCGGCTCTGCCTGCCTGGCTGCTCCCACGCCTTTGCCACAGTGACCTTCACTCCTCAGAAGGTGCAGAGCTACCAGTGTGTCTTTGAGGCTTCCCTCGATGTCTCAGCAAGGTAAGTGGGAGGAGGTAGAGCTCTTGTTCAGCCTGATGCTTTCAGCTGCCTTGGGGCAAGTGCTGAGCGTGAGGGGAGGTAGGGAGCAGGAGAGCAGAGCAAGGGTGATGGTTTAGCCTGTTTGAGTCACTGTGAGGACATGGGAGATGAACACTGGTCCAGCCTGGCCAGTTTGTGATTCCATCCAGTGCTTCAAGGGCCTAGGAGAAAGCTGGGGACAGAGTTTTCAGCAGGAGCTGTTGGGACAGGCCAAGGGCTGATGGTTTAGAACTGAAAGAGGAGCTGGAGACTAGAGAGAAGGAAGAAATGTTTTGTGCTGAGGGTGGTGAGAGCCTGTGCCAGGCTGCCCAGAGAGGTGGGAGATGTCCCAGCCCTGGAACCACTGCAGCTCAGATGTCTGGGGCTGTGAGCCACCTGCTCTAGTTGCAGATGTCCCTGCTGAGTGCAGGGGTTGGACTAGCTGAGCTTGGAAAGTCTCTTCCTGGGTCTGTCCTGGAGCTCTGACCTGCTCTTCCCCAGCTCTTTAGTGGCCAAACTGGGCCAAGAGCAGTCAGTTTTCTGCCCTAATAAGCAGAGTGTCCTTAGAAATCATCTCCACTGCTGCTGTGATTTGTTTTCCCTTGCTTTCCTGGGATGCTCATGCTGTGCTCCTGCTCTCTGCATATGTCTCACATCACCTCAGCCAGGGAATCTGCCACCTCCCATCCCTTGCCTCGTCCCTTCCCTGCTGTGCTGCATGATCCTGTTCAGTGACCTGATTTTAGCTGTTCTTCTGGAAGGCTCTGGCTCCTCAGAGCAGGTGCCTCTAGCAAACAGCCCCCTCCATGGGGAGGAGAAGGAAGGGGGAAGGTGGGGAGCAGCCTTGTGGGGTACAGCAGCACCAAGCAGGGCAGGTGCAGTTAGGTCAGCAGTGCTTCGTGGCTTGCCAAGGGGGAACTGGGTCTCCTCTGCCTCTCCTGCAGCCCTGTGCCAGTTAAAGCAGAAAGCCTGACCTTCAAGATCAGTGGAGATGGGAACCTTCCTCAGGTGGTGGTCCTGCAGCCAGCCCTGCACACCAAGGCAGGAGATCCACTGCTGCTCTTCAGGAAGCTCCTGCTGGGGGAGACCCAAAAACTCCCTCTGGTCCTTCAGAACGGTGGCACTGTCCCTGTCCAGGTGAGGGAGGACCTGCTCTGGGGCTGCCCTGCTCTAGGAGCAAGTGTTTGTCCCGTGGAGGAAAGGTCCCAGAAGACATGGTAGAGCTGCACAGATGCATTGCTACAAGAGGCATGCAGCTGGACCCCAGATGAAACCCTCTCCTTCTGCTCAGAGGAGAGCAGCCCCCTCTGGTTTCCTGGAAGATGCTGTGGCCAGGCAGTGGGAAGAGTCTCATTTCCCAGCCAGCTCCCTCTGGGGAGGTTCCATCAGCCCTTCACCCCTGTCTCCCCCTCTTCTGCAACCACTGCTTCTGTCTTTGCCAGTCTGGAGCCACCCTTGTGTTACCCTGGTTACTCTGCCCACTCTCTGCCTCAGTGACCTGCCCAGGAGCAGGGCTCAGGAGTTCTGTTTCAGTGCAGGACTGAGTTCTGCTCTCCAAGGAGGGAGTTCCTCTGGGAAATGTGATTTTCTGACCCTTTTCAGATCATCTCAGCAACTTTCTGTTGTGTTTTCCCCCCCCTTGTCCCTCTTCTGACTCTGAGGTTCTCCTGTGGGCACCTGTGCTGCCCCAGTTCCAGCAGCTGGCACCTGCTCCTGTTTCCCTGCCCTTGGATGCAGCTCACTTGCAGTTTAATGACATTCTGCTCATTCCTTTTGGTCTCCCACTGCCTCTGAGCTCTTTTCTGTCTGATTCCACTTCAGCCTCGTGCTGGGAGCTGTGATTGAAGCAAGGGAGGTGTGCTGGGCTCCCCATGCTGGCCCAGCAGCAGGATGAGGTCCCTCTCCATGCCATGCTGTGCCCACCCCAGTGTGCTCATGCTCTGTGTTCCTTTTCCCCAGTTCATGCTAGATCTCTTGGATGAAGAGGGAGTTTTCTTCCTGAAGGCCAGGCCTACCACACACTGCATCTACCTGCAGGAGGAGTCTCCTCCAGAAGGGGAAGGTAAATTCACTAACCATGAACCCAGACAGGGCCAAGTGTGTGTCCTGCTCCTGGCTTGGCCAAGATCAGCCAGCTGTTGGACATGGTTTCCCCCCTGGGGCTCTCTCTGCTCCTGGCTTTGCCTGTGGGCTCTGCAGGGTTGGTTTCCTCCTGGCAAGCTGTGAGAGGTCTCTGTTCTTCTGGAGATGGTTGAGTTGTGGAGGACTAGGACCACCTCAGGGGACCCTCTGAGGTCTTTGCTGCTTGGGGGAAGTTGCCAGCCTGAGCAGAGGCAGCCCCTGAAGCCAGGGGCAGGCAGCAAAGGCCAGACCCACTCTGCCTCCCTGGCACCTGTGGGTGCAGTTGGAGTGAGAGCTGGCAGTTAACCTGGGGCTAAGGCACTTGAGCAGGGATGTGCCTGGTGGTGCCATAGCCTTGTGACCATGAGGGGAGGGAACTGGAACCAGGGGTGGGAGAAGCTCTGCTTAGAGTGAGTTTCAGCCTCCTGGACCCTAGGGAGGTGTTTCCTGGGTGTCACTTGCCTCTGGTTTCCATGTGCAGGGAGGAAGCCTCACACTGCTGCCCTGGTCCTGCATCCTGGGGAGCTAGCAGAGCTGGATGTGCTGTTCAAACCCAGGCTGGCCCAGCGTGCAGAGGGGAAGATCCAGCTGGCAGTGGTGGGCAACCCCTCTGGAGACAGCACCATCCAGCTGCTGGGGGAGGGCTGTGAGGATGACTTCACCCTGGACAACATCCATGGGAGAGTGGCAGCCAGCAGGGAGGAGGATGCTGAGGGCAGACTGGAGGAAGACATCATTGAGGGTAAGGAAGGGAGGGAGCTGCCCAGCTGGAGCAAGGAGCAGGAAGATCCAGGTTTCTGCTCATCTTGGGCCAGGGCAGGTGTGGCCCAGCCTTGGCCTTGCTGTGAGAGTTGGGGTTGTGCAGCCTGGAGAAGAGAAGGCTCCAGGGAGACCTGACTGCAGCCTGTCAGGACTTCAAGGAGCCTAGAAGAAAGCTGGGACAGAGTTTTCAGCAGAGCTTGTTGGGCCAGGCCAAGGGCTGATGGTTTGGAACTGAAAGAGGAGATGGAGACTAGAGAGAAGGAAGAAATGTTTTGTGCTGAGGGTGGGGAGAGCCTGTGCCAGGCTGCCCAGAGAGGTGGGAGATGTCCCAGCCCTGGAACCACTGCAGCTCAGGTTGTCTGGGGCTGTGAGCAACCTGCTCTAGCTGCAGATGTCCCTGCTGAGTGCAGGGGTTGGCCTAGCTGAGCTTGGAAAGTCTCTTCCAACCCAACCCATCCCATGCCTCTGTATAACCAGGCCCAGGTGGTGTGAGCATGCCCAGAGGCAGTGCTTGCAGTGCTGCATCTCCTTCTGCACAGCCACAGCCACGGGGGGTGGCCATGGGACAATCCCTGGGGAGAAACATCTCCCAGAGGGGCAGGAAGGCTTGGAGCAAGGAGGAATTGGACATACCTGTGTCTGTAGGTGTTGGAGGGGGCAGAAAGACCTCACCACACACTCAGATCCCTTGCTTTCATTCTCAACAGCTAGCAGAGTGGATCACATCCAGTTTGGGGACTGTCACATTGGGACAGCCTACCCTGTGACCTTCACCATCACCAACCGAGGCAGGGCAGAGGCCATGAGGTTCCAGTGGCTGCCAGCAGCAGCCTTTCACTTCTCCCCCCAGGTGAGCCTTTCCCTGCTGCTTCAGCCCTGCTTGCTGGGGGCCTGGAGGCTAGCAGGGAGTCACCATGGAGAGCTGAGAGCCCCTCTCAGTGCCATGCAGGAGCTGCCATCCCTGGCTGTGCTGGGGGCAGGGCTGCCAGCCCTGCAGAAAAGGCTCTGTTGTGGCTGATGGCATCCTGTGGTTGGACCTGTCTCTGGTAGGCCTCAGGTAAGTGCTCTGTAAATTCACACAGTCCCAGCAGGGTGGGAGGGTTGGAAGGGGCCTCTGGGATCATCCAGCCCAACCCCCCTGCTCCAGCAGGGGCACCCACAGCAGCTTGCCCAGGGTCACCTCCAGCTGCCTTGGGAATCTCCTCCCCACAAGGAGACTCCACAGCCTCTCTGGGCAGCCTGGGCCAGGGCTCCAACACCCTCATACCAAACAAGCTTCTTCTCCTGGGTTCCAGTTTGTGCCCAGTGCCCCTTGGGCTGGCCCTGGGCACCAGTGAGCAGAGTCTGGCCCCAGCCTCTTGCCCCCAGCCTTCAGCTCTTGCTGAGCATTGAGCAGCTCCCCTCTGGGGCTGCTCTTCTGCAGGCTCAGCAGCCCCAGGGATCTCAGCCTTTCCTGCTCCCAGAGATGTTCCTAGCACAACTGCTCACCCCCTCAGTCTCTTTGCTGTCAGTCCTGCCCTTGCCAGTGATCCCACTGTGCTCTTGTCTCTCTGCTTTTCCCCAGGTGGGACACCTCCATGCTGGCTGTGCTAAGGACATCACAGTCACCTTGAAATCAGATGTCCCAGTTACCTTCCAGAGGCACCCTGTGAAGTGTCAGGTGTCCAGGATCACATTCCAGCTGCCACCAGACCAGGTTGCTGACTGGGATGACTGCCTGCACACTGTCAAGTGGGTGGATGGCCCCAAGGAGCTGGGAGCCAGGTGGCCTGTCAAGAGGAAGGTGAGCAGCACAGTAGCAGCAGCTAACCAAGCTTCCACAGAGAGAGCAGTTGATGGCAGCAGGTCACCACCTCTGCTGGCATTTAATCAGCTGTCAGGGTTACCAGCAGTGTGTCTTAGGGGAGAGGTGGATGCTTGGTGACCTGAGAAGCTCAAGAGACATTTTAGCCAGGTTGCAAACTCAGTGTCTGCCCAAAGCTGCAGTGTTGCAGCCTGTGTTGAATGGGAGGTCACAGGTTATAGCCTGTTTTCACAGACTCCCAGCATGGTGGGGGCTGGAAGGGAGCTCTGGGGATCATCCAGTCCAACCCCCTGCTCCAGCAGGAGCACCCACAGCAGCTTGCCCAGGGTCACCTCCAGCTGCCTTGGGAATCTCTCCACACAAGGAGACTCCACAGCCTCTCTGGGCAGCCTGGGCCAGGGCTCCAACACCCTCACACCAAACAAGCTTCTCCTCCTGCTCAGGGGGAACCTCCTGGGTTCCAGTTTGTGCCCAGAGCCCCTTGGGCTGTCCCTGGGCACCCCTGAGCAGAGTCTGGCCCCAGCCTCTTGCCCCCAGCCTTCAGCTCCTGCTCAGCATTGAGCAGCTGCCTATTTTCTAGGTTAAATCCTTACCTGATTCAGTGGCTTTTCACCCAGGAGTTAAATCCACTCTGCTGTCTCTTGGGCTGGAGACCAACACTAGTGCTCTTTGGGTACCCTGCCTCACCCAGCAGTGTGCTGGGAGTGAGCTCTGAGCTCTCTACACTGATAAAGGATTTTGGCTGTGGTCTCTGCACCCTGTGGGCCAGCTGATTATGGAGCAGCCCAGGCACTGCAGGGCAGACATGCAGGGATCCAGAGAGCTCTCACCTCCAGAAGCTCCTGCTTTCACTATCAGCAGTGCCCAGCCTCCTTGGGGGATCTCTTCCCTGGTTTCTGAACCATGGTAAGACCTGTAACCCAAACTTCTTCCCCAGCAGAGTATCAGCAGTCAGAGACTTTCCTAGTGAGCTCCTGCCCACCCCTAGCCCCCACCAGCATGGCTGTGCCTCATGAGGCACCTGGGAAAAGGTTCGTTCTTGGGCTTCAGCATCCACAGAGCTCCAGCCTGGGAACTTAACCTAATGTTAGGGGTGTGCTGGCTTTGTAAGAGGCCAGGGAAAAGGTCAGGCACAGCACAGGGTGCTGGGCCCATGGATGTACCCATGGTGGGGAGTGCCTTGGTCCATAGGTGAGATGAACACTGCAGGGGGAGGGTCAAATGTTCCCATCTCTCCAGGGGATAAGCAGGAATGCTCCTTCCTAGCCCCTGTCTATGGCTGATTTGGGGAGCCTGAAAGGCTGCTGAGTTTGCTTCTCTGAGCTCTGCTGAGTGACTCTTCCCCCTTCTGTTTGGAGGTGATGGAGCCAGACCCAGAGCCAGCTCACACTGTGCTGGAGGAGAGCACTCGTGAGGTGGAGCTTCACCTCAGTGCAGCTGTTGGCTATGCTGAGTTCAAGCTGCATTCAGAGCTGGTTGAGTTCAAGGAGACCTTGCTCTTCCAGACCAGGACATGCAGGTGAGTGCTGACAGGGAGGCCAGACAGGGACCTGTGGGTGGGAGCTGCTTCTGCCCAGGGCTGGCCCAGTGTCTGCTTCCCCAAGGCCATGCTGTGCTCTCTGGTGGCCTCATGGTCCTGTGCCACCAGAGGTTACCTTCACATCTTTATTGCTTGGCCACTTAATAAACCTCTTCTAGTTCCTAACAGGCTGCTCAGCCTTGGAGGGAGGTTCTGCTGCCTGCTGAGTCAGAGGTTGCAGCTTCCACACGTCCCAGGGCCTGGAGAGGTCCCACATGGGGACCTGGGTCCCTCCTAGGGCTTTGTGTTCAGCCCCTCCTGCTGTTCATCCCAGTCCTGGCTGGGTGCTGTGGCCCACACACCTGCACACAAAGCCAAGCAGGAGCTGGTGGCCACCACCCTGCCAAGCCATGCCAGGAGAGGCTGAGTTCTGCCCTGCCTCAGTGCTGAGAACAGCCCTGGCTTTGCTCCATTGTGCCCTGCCTGTCCTCAGCAGGCACAGCAATGCCAGAGCAAGACTCAAAGAGCAGAGTGAGCTCCTGGGCTGAAGCCTCCTGGGCACCACCATCTCTGCCCTTTTCCTCTTTAACTTCCAAACTTTGAAACCCTTTGGCTTGAGGCAGGCCAGGGCAGAGATGTGGAGGTGGCAGAGGTGTCTGTGGAAGCAGATGGTGCCACTCAGCCTCAAGAAAGGGCTGCCAGGAGCCCCCCATGCAGTGGCAGTTCTCTGCTCACTGTCTGCTGATGGGAGGTTTTATTCTTCCTTCTTGCTCCCCAGTTTGCAGCTCTCCAACACAGGCAGTGTGGCCCTGGAGTACACCTGGACTGTGGCTATGGAGCAGGAGAGGGTGGGGAGCTCCACCAGCCTGGCTGGTAAGGCACTGGCTCTGAGGGGCAGCTTCAGCCTGCCTGGGGTGTTCCACTTGGGATCTGAGGGCTTGTGGAGGAGACCATGACTCTTCCCCCCAAAACAAGAGCCTCTCTTTCATCCCTTATCAGCCCCCCCACTTCCCTCAGGCCCTTCCCAGCTGTGGCTGCAGATGTTCTCCTTGCCCCCTCTCTGCCTTTCAGGCCTTTCCACGTGTGCTCTGGGCAGGAGCTGAGCCTGGCTCCAGGGAGAGCCATGGGGGGGTCAGGACTGGGGAAGGGGACATCAGGGCAGCACTCTGGGAAGTCTCTGGGGCTGGGAAGATGGATGCATGGCAAGGAGTTAGTTGACTTGTAGTCAGTGGCTGAGGGCACTGCCCCAGAGCAGGGCAAAAGCAGAGTCAGTGTCTGGAGGTGACCCTCCTGACTTGGGCAGAGACCCTGCTGGCAGGGGGCAGGCAGGAGGAGCTCCTGCTGGCCCAGGGCAAGAGGAAACAGCCTCAAGATGCACCAGGGGAGGTTTAGCTTGGAGATGAGGGACAATTCCTTCCCCAAGAGGGTTGTCAAGGCCTGGCCCAGGCTGCCCAGGGCAGTGGTGGAGTCACCACCCCTGGAGGGGTTGGAAAGCCCTGGAGCTGTGGTGCTGAGGGCCATGGTTTCATGGTGGACTTGGCAACGTGGGGTTTCTGGTGGGACTTGGTGATCTTCAAGCTCCTTTCCAACCTAAATAATTCTATGGTTCTGACCTCTTCTTTTCCACAGAGGATTTCTCCTCCTCCACTGCTGGCAGCTCAGTGCCACTCCAGTCCAGCCACAGTTCCAGGCAGCTGGGCCACACTCCAGGCCAGGTCTCCTCCATCCTGAGCTCATCTCTGAGCCCCCTCAGTGCCACCCCACCCTTCTCCATCGAGCCCTGCAGTGGCAGCATCCCTGCAGGGCAGGAGCAGCTCTTCCAGATCAAGTTCTCCCCACTGAACGTGGGGGACTTTGAGGGCTGGATGCTCTGCAGGTAGGAAACATCCAGACCCTTTCCACCTCATGCTGCTGGGGTGACAATCATGGCGTTGCCCCTGATTGGGGTGGGTGGGAGTGTGGAGCTGGGGACAGGCAGCCCCAGAGAGGCAGCAGGAGCAACCCACACCCTGGAGCAAAGCAAGGTGCTCATCCAGCCTTGGCAGAAGGAGGAGACACTGGGAAAAGAAATCCTGAAGCTCCTGGAGGGCTGCAAATTCTGGAATGAGATCCAGAAAGGCTGTCAAGGGACAAGCTAACCCCTAGTGGTGCTTCCTGATCGGGCAGGCACAGCCTGGAGACACCTGCCTGCTGTGCAAGGAGGCAGGCAAGCACCTGGCTGGCTGGGAGCCTTCAGCTGCTTCATACCAGGTCCTTTCTTCCTAGTATTCCTAACCTGAAGCCAGATCAGAAGGGCCCAGAGGTGGCTCTGAAGGGGAGAAGCTTGATGTCAAAGTACCACTTTGAACTGGAGGACTCTGACTACATCAGTGCCAGGAGGTGTAACCCCCAGCTGCAGGGGCCAGGCAGGACACCCCTGGACCCCAGCACAAGGGTGGTGGAGGTTGTGGCAGTTGGAGTGGGAGGCAGGAACAGCAGGTGGGTGTGGGCATGGCTTCTCCTCTTGGTGGTCTCCTGGTCACCCCTCCTTAGCCAGAGAGCTCCCTCCCAAGCCCCCAGGCACATCAGTAGCTTGGCTGGGATCTGCTGACACTTGGTCACCAGTCTGGTTTGGGGCTGAAACAAGCTGGTCAGTGAGGACCTGGCCAGTCTCCTGTTCTTGGTCCCCTCCTTCAGTGAGGTGGGGGTCACTCTGGGAGGACATGTCCCCAGCCTGGGCTGTGGCCAGTACAACCTCTGTCCCTTTGGAGAGCATCCTTGGGACAGTCTTGCTCCTGTGAGGCACAGGGGCAGGGAAGGTTGCCCCCACCCCAGAGAGCACTGTCTGCTCCCTGGGCTTGGTTTTACCACTTCCACTTGCTCTTAGCATGTTAACAGGCAAGAGTGTGGCTGATTGCTTTCTTCTCAGGCACCTTAGAGACAAACAGGGCCCCTAGAGAGCAGGTGAAGTGTTTGTGCTCCCAGTCTCATTCTCCTGGACCAAAGAACTCCCTCCAGGTGGTGGCCAGGCCTGGCAGTGCCTGATGCCTGCAGCAGGACAGAGTCTCTAACATCCCACCACCACCTCACTGCTCCTCTCTGCTTTGTCTGCCCAGGACCTTCACTGTTTTGAACCCAACCAGTTCCACATACTCCTTCCAGTGGACTTGCCAAGACCCTGAGGCCCCTGCAGAGCAAGTGACCTTCTTCTGCCTCACAGAGAGAGGACAGATCCAGCCAGGGAAGAGAGCAGAGGTGGGTGCAGAAGATGAAGGCAGACCCAGAGCACGTGTGCCAGCTTGAGCCTTACTGGCTGTCACCCTGAGCTTGCCAAGAGCAGGAAGAAACCTTTGGCTGCAGTGTAAAAGAGCTTGTCCTCACCTGTACCCCACACCTGCCTTGCCTTTGGGCTTGTAGGCAGCACAGCAGCCTGCCTCTGAGCTCACAGCAACGTGAGCTGGAGCTTCCTGGGGTGTCTTGGTGTGGGGTAGACTTGCACTCCCCTCCCCTTACCCTGCCCAGGGCAGCAGCTCTCCTTCATTTGCCTCTTTGCTCCCACAGATGAAGTTTGAGTTCATCCCCTGTGCCCTGGGCATCACAGAATCCTTCTGGGTCTTCACAATCCCTGAGGAGAGCATTTCAGTCCCCTTCCTCTTGGTGGGCAATGCCACTGACCCTCTGGTGGCCCTGGACAGGTCCTACCTGAAGCTCCTGCTGGTAACTGGTGAGCACCATGGTTGTACCTCAGAGCCCCAGCTGTGGGCCCAGGCTGGGGCCCAGCACTCCCTGACTCCAGCTGGAAGTGGAAGTGGACACTTGGGAGCAGAACACCCAGCTCCTGGCACCCAAGGGAGAGGAGAGGAAGGGGAAGGGAGGAAGGCTTGTGCCAGGGACGTGACAGTGGTTGGGGCTGTGTCCAAGAGAGGGGATCTGGGGTGATGCAGGGGGAGCCCAGGGGGTCAGAAGCATGTTTCCATCCTGAGCCTGCCATGCTGCAGGACTGCTCCTCAGAGCAGAGCTCCCCTGGGCTCAGCCTGATGGCCAGAGGAACAGGAGGTGTTGAGTGGCTGCTCTGTGCTCTCCCCAGGGCATCAGGCATGCCAGACCATCTATCTGATCAACCAGGAGAAGGTAGCCCTGAGCTTTGCTTTCAGAAGAAGCTCTCTGGTCTCAGAGGGGTGCAAAGCCTCTCTGAAGATAGAGCCCCTGCAAGGCTGCATTGCTCCTCTTTCAAGGTAAGAGGGCTCCCAGGCCAGGCTCCCTCCTCTGCATGCCACATGTTGCACTAGCACTTTGCTTTGGAGGCCTCCTCCCCTCAGCAGTCCCCTCTGGGGCTGCTCTTCTCCAGGCTCAGCAGCCCCAGGGCTCTCAGCCTTTCCTGCTGCCAGAGATGCTCCAGTGCCCTCAGCTCTGCTGGACCTCTCTCCAGCAGTTCCTTGGCTCTCTTGACCTGGGGAGCCCAGAGCTGGCCCCAGGACTCCAGCTGTGACCTGAGTAGGGCAGAGTAGGTGGGAAGAGAACATTCCTCAGCCTGCTGCTCAGGCTTTGCATGCCCCCAGGAGCCCCTGGCCCACTCTGCTGGCTCAGGGTTGAATTTGTTGTCCAAGCTGTGCTGCTGTCAGGGGAGTTGGGTGACTCCTTCTTGCACAGATCAGAGAGACTGGAGATCTCTCAGTGCCCTCCTCTATTTCTGGGTCAGGGGTTGGGTCTTTACCCCGTGGGCAGGGCAGTAAGGTCTGTGTTAGCTCAGGGTTGGCTGCCTCGTGGTACCCTCTGCCACTTCATTCCATGGCATCAATCTATCCTGAGGGGCTCCCACCAGGGCTTGTCCCACAGCAGAAGGCCCTGGCAGGGGCAGAGTGCTGCTCCTGCTCTCTCTCAGGCCTGAGGTCTCACCGCAGCCACTGCACAAGCTGCTGTGCTCTAGAGTAGGCCCCGTGGGGCCAAGAGCCAGGGAAGGGAGCACAGAGGCTCTTCTCTCCCCAGGCTGCCCATCACAGTCCTCTTCACACCGAGGCTGGAAGGAGAGGTGGTCTTCAATGTCAAGTGCAATGTCAAGAGGAAGCCCCAGCCCCTCTCCTTGAACATCAAGGCCACAGCTTGCAGCACCATCAGCTAACAGCCTGGCATCCCTTGGGCAGGGGTGCAGGCTGCTTTGATCAGCTCCATCAAGCAGGTCCAGATGCCTACAGCCACCAGATGTGCTCCCAGGGCTGAGGGAGGGGGAGGAGGCTTGGGGTGGAGTTCAATCAGCTCTGTGTTGGCTTAAGCTAACGAGGCAAGGCCAAAATGGCAGAATGAAGCTGCAAATAGTTTGTGGTGATACAAGGGGGAGAGAGAGAGAGAGACCTTTGCCTAATTAACTGCAGTGTTAATAATAAACCTGTCTCTGGGAAGGATGCTGCTGAGACCCCTAGAATCCATGGCAGCCACGGCTGAGCCTCTTCCTCTTCCTCTTCCTCTTCCTCTTCCTCTTCCTCTTCCTCTTCCTCTTCCTCTTCCTCTTCCTCTTCCTCTTCCTCTTCCTCTTCCTCTTCCTCTTCCTCTTCCTCTTCCTCTTCCTCTTCCTCTTCCTCTTCCTCTTCCTCTTCCTCTTCCTCTTCCTCTTCCTCTTCCTCTTCCTCTTCCTCTTCCTCTTCCTCTTCCTCTTCCTCTTCCTCTTCCTCTTCCTCTTCCTCTTCCTCTTCCTCTTCCTCTTCCTCTTCCTCTTCCTCTTCCTCTTCCTCTTCCTCTTCCTCTTCCTCTTCCTCTTCCTCTTCCTCTTCCTCTTCCTCTTCCTCTTCCTCTTCCTCTTCCTCTTCCTCTTCCTCTTCCTCTTCCTCTTCCTCTTCCTCTTCCTCTTCCTCTTCCTCTTCCTCTTCCTCTTCCTCTTCCTCTTCCTCTTCCTCTTCCTCTTCCTCTTCCTCTTCCTCTTCCTCTTCCTCTTCCTCTTCCTCTTCCTCTTCCTCTTCCTCTTCCTCTTCCTCTTCCTCTTCCTCTTCCTCTTCCTCTTCCTCTTCCTCTTCCTCTTCCTCTTCCTCTTCCTCTTCCTCTTCCTCTTCCTCTTCCTCTTCCTCTTCCTCTTCCTCTTCCTCTTCCTCTTCCTCTTCCTCTTCCTCTTCCTCTTCCTCTTCCTCNCCATGAACGCGGAGCGGGACCTGGCGCCGCTGGCGCCCAGCGTGGTACGGGCGCTGAACGACAAACTGTACGAGAAGAGGAAGGTGGCGGCGCTGGAGATCGAGAAGTGAGCGGCGGGAGGAACCGGGAGGGGGAACGGAGGCGGTGCCGCTCCACGGTACCTCGGCGGGGGAGGGAGTGTGGGGAGGCCGAGGGGGGGGGCAGGCCGTCCCGGGACCTCTGTAGGGAGG
>VWZX01000533.1:558124-624691 GCA_013399015.1 Galbula dea
GGCCCCGGAGGGGTGGGGGCAGTCCCGGGATGCTGGGGGTGGCTGTGGCTCTCGCCGTGCACCGGGGGTCAGGCCGCGGGAGGGCACCCGCCTGGGGCTCCGGTAGGTGCTTCAGGGGAGAGGGTCGGTCTGGAGGAGGTGCTCACCCCTGGGGGGACCTAGAGGGTCTGGGGGAAGGAGTCACCCAGCGAGCGGAACCGTAGGGACCGGGGAGGCAGCACCCAAGGGGGTCTGGGGGCAGGAGTCGTCCCCGGCGGCGCCCAGGAGAAGGGGTCACCCGGGGGGGGTGGTACTCTGGGAGGCAGCACCCAAGGGGGATCTAGAAGGTCTGCAGGAAGGAGTCACACCCCCCCCCCGGGGGGTTGGGTACTGGGGGGCTTCAGGCCTAGGGATCTGTGGCCCCAGGAAAGGGGCTCAGGTGGTGGCATAGTGACCCTGTGAGAGCATAGCACCCTGGGCCCCTCCCCTAGAGCTGCCTCATGTCTCCCATCCCCATACTGCTGGTCATTGGAGGTAATCTCCAAGCCCAGAGATTTTCTGGGTCCAAGCAAGGACCTGCTGGGGTCAGGGCATGTGTCCCAGGGTGGGAGTTATGCCCATGAGCCCTTCTTAGACAGCCTGGTCTGATGCTGGGAGCCCAGAGCCACTGTGTCCCTGGTGTCACCACAGAGTACCAGGCAAAATAGATGTGTGAGTGGCATAGCTATAGAGACTGCTTGGAGATGCAGCCCTCATTGGTCTGGGACACTCGTGCAGTGATCAGCTCTGTGTCTAGACCCTGGCTTGGAGGTGTGAAGGTGTCACCAGGCAGCAGGCAGGTTCCACAGCAGAGACAGCAGGCTGCCTCTGTGGTGGCTGGGCTCACCATCCAGGGTCAGCCTTGCCCCTGAGGTTTTGCCTGAGCTCATCCTGTGTCAGCCCAGGCTGCAGAGGGAGGACGTGCCTGCTGTCACCCTCGGGCACTGGGTGTTGCCTTTGGGTTCTTCCTGTGTCGCTGCTGTATCAGCAGAGCTTGGGCCTTCCCTTTAGAGCATCACAGGCCATGGCAGGTCTGCAGGCGTCTGCTGGCATGGCCATGCCCCCTCTAGTGTTGCCCGTGTGCCTGCCATGTGCCTTCGTGCTCTAGTCTGGGTGCTTCAGAGGCTCACCGTGGGACCTCTGGGGATCACCCAGTCCAACCCCGTGCTCCAGCAGGGGCACCCACAGCAGCTTGCCCAGGGTCACCTCCAGCTGCCTTGGCAATCTCTCCCCACAAGGAGACTCCACAGCCTCTCTGGGCAGCCTGGGCCAATGCCTGAGAACCCTCTTGGGGAAGGACTTCTTCCTAACATCCAACCTGAACCTCCCCTGGTGCAACTTGAAGCTAACCTGAAAGGGTTGTCAAGGCCTGGCCCAGGCTGCCCAGGGCAGTGGTGGAGTCACCATCCCTGGAGGGGCTGAAAAGCCCTGGAGCTGTGGTGCTGAGGGCCATGGCTTAGTGGTGACCTGGCAGTGCTGGTTAACAGCTGGACATGGTGATCTTCAAGGTCTCTTCCAACCAAACAGTTCTGTGATTCAGTGAGTGTTTGAAGGCCTGGTGCTGACTCCTCTGCACACACAGCTGCAGTGAGGGGGCTTCTGAGACCCCATCCTGGGGTGGGGGTTCATGAATGGTGCAGGAGGAGGCTGCAGGCTGGGAGCAGCAGGAGGGCAGCAAGCTGCTGTTGGATGTGAGTGGGGTGAGCTCTGCTTTCAGTTGTGGGTTCCTTCAGCATTCAGTGTTCCCCATTTCTGTGTTGCTTTCTCTATTTGCCATGGCCAAACAGAATCCCTGCTTCTGATGGTCACAAGGAGCTGAGCCCCTGAGGGCTTGTATGGGGCAGAAGCTAAAGCCCCCTGGGGTGCTCTCCTCTTCCCTCCCCAGGCTGGTGCGAGAGTTTGTGGCTCAGAACAACAACTCTCAGATCAAACATGTGATCCAGATCCTGTCCCAGGAGTTTGCCCTCTCCCAGCACCCCCACAGCAGGAAGGGAGGCCTCATTGGCCTGGCTGCTTGCTCCATCGCCCTGGGCAAGGTAGGTGCAGGTGGGGTTTTGTGCCTTCTGCTGGGAGAACATCCTGTGGGCACAGGGGAGCTTTCTGGCCTGGCTGGCAGCTTGGTAACTCCTAAGGCATGGTTGAAGTGAGTCTGGCCATCCTCTGTCTCCAGCAGCTTTGAAGCCTGATAGCTCTTTCATTAGCTGCCTTTGGGCTGGTGACCTAGGGCTTTTGAGCAGTGCTTGGCTCTCCATCCTCCTGTGAGAGGGCAGAGTCTCTCTGCAGGGCTCTCCTCACCAGGGTGAGCAATCCTCTGCCCTGCCATCTCTCCAGGCATGTTGTCTTCCTCCTGCTACCAGTGCAGCTGGCTCAGGGCAGGGGGTTGGAGGAGTTGGTTTTGGTGGCCTTGAGAAGCCCTGATAAAACTTGGGGCTGAACTCTTTAATCTGCTGGTCTGTGCATTGTTGAGTCTTTTACCATCTCCTTCAGTAAGATCAGAGAATCATGGAGTGGGTTGGCTTGGGAGGGGCCTCTCAAGGTCACCTGGTCCAACCCTCTGCTCTCAGCAGGGACATCTGCAGCTGGAGCAGGCTGCTCACAGCCCCAACCAACCTGAGCTGCAGTGGTTCCAGGGCTGGGACATCTCCCACCTCTCTGGGCAGCCTGGGCCAGGCTCTCACCACCCTCAGTGTTCTCTTTCTGTGAAGCCTGTATCAGCAGCTCCTCTGTGCTCCCCAGCTCTTGATGCTACAGAGAGTAGCCTAACAGACCAAGGGCTTCTTTGCTTAGCTGAAGGTGCAGGTGGGCTTGGCCTCTCACTGTCTGAGATGTTCTCCCTCATCCTGGAAACCTCAAGGGGTTTATACCAAAAGCAGCCAGAGGGTGGAATTAAATCCTGGCTGGGGGCTGGTGACCTCCCTCACCTCCTGCCTGCAGGGCAGAGGGAGGCAGGGTTGGGTTTCTCAGTGGTGCAGTCTCCAGCAGGAGATGAAGGCCAGGCAGTGGGAGGCAGCTCCTCTTGCTTTGGATTGGAAGGTGCTCAGAGCAGGCAGTGGATAACTGCCCAAGTGCCTTGTGCATCTCTGGGAGTCAAAGCCAGCCCAGTGCAGCTGCAGGGATCACTTCAGCTGCTGCTGTAGCTGGCCCTGAAGCAGGCTGCTCCCCTTGCTGAGTGACTCTCCCTGTGCAGGAGAACACAACTCCAACTGAGCCAGTAAATCCTGCCCGGCTCAGGTGTCCTAAGCCATGCCCATGGGCCTGGGTGTTTGCAGTGTGTTCCAGGGCAGAGCCACCTCTTCCCTCTCCCTGTGGCACTGCACCCCAGCTGCCCATTCTCCCCCTGCCTCCCAGGACTCTGGGCTGTACCTGAAGGAGCTGATCGAGCCGGTGCTGACGTGCTTCAACGACGCCGACAGCAGGCTGCGCTACTACGCCTGTGAGGCTCTCTACAACATCGTCAAGGTGGCCAGGGGCTCTGTCCTCCCCCACTTCAACGTGCTCTTTGATGGCCTCAGCAAGGTAGGAAGCCTCTTCTCAGCCCCCAGGTGTTTTTCTTTCCCCCACTGGGAGAAGTAAGACTTGGTCTCTGGTCCTTGTCTCTTCTGGGTCAAACAAACCAAGACACCCAAGGTTCTGTAGCCAAGCGAGCTGCTCTGCTTTTGATCCAGCCAGGTCTAAAGGAGCAGTTTCTACAGCAGCACACTGGCCACTGGTGGGGTGGCTCCTGGAGTTCACCTTGTTCTCTGTGCTCTCCTCCAGGATGTGTTTTCCTGCTCCTTGTTGAGTGGTGTTAGGAAATGAGGCTGGCAGGACTGCTGCAGGCAAGGTGGCTCTGCAGCTCCACAGCTTTGTGTGCTCTGCAGGGTCAAAACCATGTCTACATGTGCCTGGCTTTGCAGCTTTTCACTGGCAGCTTGTGTTCCTCTGCCACTTGAGAAAGAGCATGGCTGCTAGCCCATGGGGTGTGCTTGGTGTCTTCCTCAGGAGCTCTCTTAGGAGCCTGATGAGGAGTTGGAGATAAAGGGACTTCTCTGCACCCATCCCTGCAATGCCAAAGGAAAGCAGCAGTCCTGGGAGCCTGCTGGGAGCTCTGGGCAGGGCCTGGGGCAGAGCTGGGGCCCACTGCTGCCATGACTCTTGTCTCTGTCGTTCCCAGCTGGCTGCTGATCCTGACCCCAATGTCAAGAGCGGCTCCGAGCTCCTCGATCGCCTCCTCAAGGTACCCTCCCCCCTCTGGCTGAGAATCCTGGCTGCAGGCTGTCCCCAGGGCTCCAGCTGCTAAACCAGACCCAGCCCAGCTCAGCCCTGTGGCTATTGCCAGCTCTTTTCTTTCTCTCCCCAACCATAGCCTCTTAGATTGGGGGTCTGGTGGTGGTCTCAGGCAGCTGGTAAGTTGCTGCAGTGCCACATGTTTTAGGGATCAGAGGGTGGAAGCTCTCTGCTGTAAGGACAAGCTGAGAGTTGGGGTTGTTCAGCCTGGAGAAGAGAAGGCTCCAGGGAGACCTGACTGCAGCCTGTCAGGAATTCAAGGAGCCCAGAAGAAAGCTGGGGACAGAGCTTTCAGCAGGAGCTGTTGGGACATGGCAAGGGCTGATGGTTTGAAACTGAAAGAGGGAGATTGAGACTAGAGAGAAGGAAGAAATGTTTTGTGCTGAGGGTGGGGAGAGCCTGTCCCAGGCTGCCCAGAGAGGTGGGAGATGTCCCAGCCCTGGAACCACTGCAGCTCAGGTTGTCTGGGGCTGTGAGCTGCCTGCTGTAGCTGCAGATGTCCCTGCTGAGTGCAGGGGTTGGCCCTAGCTGACCTTGGAAGGTCCCTTCTAAGGCCAGACCATGCCATGGTTCCAACCTGAGCAGGCTGCAGCACCATCCCAGGCAGCTGCAGGGCTGTTCCTGTGCTTTTCCTCCCTTGCCCAAGGGAGTAGTGATGGGAGCAGAGCTGCTCTCTTGCTGCTTCAGGGTGGGGGCTCCTGTTCTGCCTGCTGACAGGCTTTTACTCTAGCAGACCTGCCAGTTCCTTTCCTGCCCTTCAGAGGGGAGTGCCTCCCTGCCAGCTCCTCCTCACATCTCCTCATGGCCTGCTGCAGAACTTCCTGCTGGGAGATCTGCTCCACTGCCCTGGGGTGAGAGACTCAGCCATGCAGCAAAGTCTATCAGGCCCTGGAGGAAGAGCTGGAAAGGAAACCCCAGGGGCTCTGGCACCCCTGTCACACCTGGTTACATCAGAGGTGTTTGCTCACGTGGGCCACACACTGCTGAGGCCTGAATGGGAGCAGGCTCTCCTTCTCCCTCCTCCTGTTCAGCTGGGCTGGCACCCAGCAGGCAGGAGCCTCCCTCCCTGGGTCCTGCCCAGTGTTTAGCCCCTGCCCAAGGGAGATGACTTAGCTCATTGCCTGAATAACCCTTGTGGCTCCTTCTGCCCAGCTCTCCTGACTCACAGCCCCGTTCGTCCACTGCTTGTCACCTTTTCCCTGCCACATGCCTTCACCAGAGGCTGGGGAAGGGTGGCTGTGTGGGCATGGTGGGGGGGTGGCTGTTCCTCCTAACCCTCTCTGCTTGTGCTCTGCAGGACATTGTGACTGAGAGCAACCAGTTTGACTTGGTTGGCTTCATCCCCCTGTTGCGGGAGAGGATCTACTCCAACAACCAGTACGCTCGGCAGTTCATCATCTCCTGGGTAGGTGCAGGCAGGGCCTGGCCCCTGCCAGCCTCAGCTCTGGAGCACTGGGAGCCCACCCCCAGCAGCCCCTGCCTGGGCAGACAGCAGGCAGACACAGAGATGGCTCAGCTCAGGAACCTGAATCTCCTTCTGTAGGTTATCTTCATCTGCTGCTTTCAGGTGGCAGCTCACTCTCACAGGACAGCATGGAACTGGTTTGGTTGGAAGAGGCCTTGAAAATCATCAGGCCCAACTGTTAACCAGCACTGCCAGGTCACCACTAACCCATGGCCTCAGCACCACATCTCCAGGGCTTTTCAATCCCTCCAGGGATGGTGACTCCACCACTGCCCTGGGCAGCCTGGGCCAGGCCTTGACAACCCTTTGGGGGAAGAAACTGTTCCTCATCTCCAACCCGAACCTCCCCTGGCACAACCTGAGGCTGTTTCCTCTTGTCCTGTCACTTGTTCCTTGGCAGAAGAGCCCAAGCCCCCCCTGGCTCCAGCCTCCTCTCAGGGAGCTGCAGGGAGTGAGGTGTCCTCCTCTCACACTACACTTCTGGACATTGCACTCCAGGTTAGGAAATCAGCCCAAGCATTGCTGGTATGAACAGGTGCAGTCTGGCCTAGAAGTTAACAGCCTCCCAGGGTACAGTGCCAGGCTGCTTTCCATCCCCCAGTGGTGGTGGAGGGATGTTGTTCTCTCAGACAAAGTATCTCTGCTTGCTCCTCCTCTCTGTGCAAGGCTGGAGCTCTGAGTGTGTGGCCGCTCTGGGGACAGACATGTGCCTCTGTGCTCTCTCTCCCAGCCATACTTTGCTGTCCCTGCTCTGCCTGCCTGTGTCTTGGCAGTTGTTCCTGGTCCTTGCTCTGGAAGTGCAGTGATGCTGCTGGCTTGCTTCCTCTGCTAGCCCAGCTCCCTTCTGAGATGGGCAGCTCCATGCTGTCCCCTTGTCCTTCCTTCCCTCCCACACAGCTCAGCTCTGAATCCCCCAGTGCCAGGCCAGCCTCGTGCTGGTGATGTTGGTTCTCTGAAGCTCACCTTCTTTCTTATTCCTCCCCTGAGCTAGATCCTGGTCTTGGAGTCTGTGCCTGACATCAACCTCTTGGATTACCTGCCAGAGATCCTGGATGGGCTCTTCCAGATCCTGGGAGACAACAGCAAGGAGATAAGGAAGATGTGAGTGTGGAGGCTGGTGAGGGCACAAGGGCTCTGCCTGTCCATCACTCTCTTCATTTGTTTGCATCTCTTCTGTATGACTGCAGCTAAAAAGCCCCTGTGGGTGGTGGGAGTCAGAGCTGGCTTGGTCAGTGGGTCAGTGTCCTCCCTTCCCTGGCATGCTGTGGCTGGAGTGGTGGTGAGGACATTGTGGTCCCTGCTGGAGGACAGACTGGTTTGGCTCAGCTGAGCTGTTGCTTTCCCTGCCCTTGCATCCTGCATCAGAGCTGCATGTGTGCTGGGATGCAGTGTGAGCTGTGTGAAGAAGCACGCAGCATGCCAGCCTCTCTCAAGAAGGCAGAGCACCAAGCCAGCATCTCCTGGGTGGAGAAGAGAGAAGCAGGCATCAGGAGCTTGCTCCTCAGATCCTTTACTGGTCTCAAGGCAGAGGCCTTTTGAAGCCCAGGGGTGGCTGGGTGTTCTCAGGGAGAGATCACAGCATCTTGGCTCCTTGTGCTGGGAAGGAGTAACCAGACCTGGTTTGTAGGGCACAAGGGAAGTGGTGAGACTGGTCTGGGGCCTCCTGGATTCTCCCTGCCACTTTGTTTTTCAGTGCCCACATGTTGAGAAACAAGCATTAAAAGCTTGGGGTGTCGTCTGCTCCCCTCTCTGCTCCCCACCTCCATCTCCACAAGAGCCTGTGTTGCTCCTGGGGAGCTGTGGGAAGGTGCAGGAGGCTCTAGGTGGTCCTTGTCTCCATCCTCATAGCTGGATGGGACAGAATGTGCTGCTGAGCCTCATCCTTATCCCTCCTGGCCTTGCTGTGCCACCAGAACCCTTTCAGTGTTCCCATGTGAACAGCTGCCCTCCATAAGCTCTCCACCCATGGTGACTGGATGCTACCCATCTCTATTCCTCCCTGCAGGTGTGAGGTGGCTCTGGGGGAGTTCCTCAAGGAGATCAAGAAGAATCCTTCCAGTGTCAAATTTGCAGAGATGGCCAACATCCTGGTGATCCACTGCCAGGCTGCAGGTGAGTGCAGAGTAGCATCCACCTCCAGATCTGTGGTGCCCAAGCAGGAGTTCTCCCGTGGGCTCTTCACCAGCCTGCCCATTGGGCTTTGCTTTGTCACTCTGCACACAAATCCTCCTGAAAGAGGGGACAGGAAATTCTCCCATGCTGGACACCACTGCTTTTGATCCTTCCCCAGCCTCAAATCCAGGTCTGGCATCCTTCTGAAGCAGAGGTGTGCCCAAAAGTAAAACATCTGGCTGTGGGTGGTGCTGGTGGATATTCAGCACATCTCAAAGGGTCTCCTGAGAGGCTTCTCTGATGGCACAGGGTACATAGGCAGGATGGTTCAGCATGGTGTGCCTGGCACTTTAGACCTTGAAGATCATGGAGTCCAACCATTAGCCAGCACTGCCAGGGCACCACTAAACCATGTCCCTCAGCACCACATCTCCAGGGCTTTTCAATCCCTCCAGGGATGGTGACTCCACCACTGCCCTGGGCAGCCTGGGCCAGGCCTTGACAACCCTTTCAGGGAAGAAATTGTTCCTCATCTCCAACCTGAACCTCCCCTGGGACAACTTGAGGCTGTTTCCTCTTGTTCTATCAGTTGTTCCTTAAGAGAAGAGCCCAAGCCCCACCTGGCTCCAGCCTCCTCTCAGGGAGCTGCAGAGAGCCAGAAGGTCTCCCCTGAGCCTCCTCTTCTCCAGGCTAACCAACCCCACTTCCCTCAGCTGCTCCTCACAACACTTGTGCTCTAGACCCTTCCCCACCTTCCTTGCCCTTCTCTGGCCACACTCCAGCACCTCAGTGTCCTTCTGGGAGTGAGGAGCCCAAAACTGAGCCCAGGATTTGAGGTGTGGAATTTACACTATTTAGGCCTCAAATCTGTTCATGTCTGGGCTGACCACCCCAGCAGTGCTCCTCAGAACTTGGTGAGGTCAATAAAACCCCAGCTCTAGGAGTGATGCTTGCCCCAGACACACAACTGCTAAGGACAGGACAGGAGAAATATCCTGAATGCACTGGGAGGCTTGAGAGAATACTTGGAAATGAGGAAACCTGGATGATGATTTGAATTGGGTTCACTCTGAAACCTAATGACTGTATTTCATCTCAGTCTCACTGCAGTTCAGACCTTACCTATCTCCTCTGGGACTAACCTGCCCAGACCAGGCTCTCTGTGGCTAGAGCAGAGGCAGAGCTCTGCTAGCAGCTGCTCCTTGGCCTGGGGAGTTGGCTCAGCTGCCAGTGCTGTCCTTCCCCTCACCTTTTCTGTGTTCCCCTGTCTTCCAGATGACCTGATCCAGCTGACAGCCATGTGCTGGATGAGGGAGTTCATCCAGCTGGCAGGCAGGGTGATGCTGCCCTACTCCTCGGGGATCCTGACGGCGGTGCTGCCCTGCTTGTCCTACGACGACCGCAAGAAGAGTATCCTTGTGACAGAGCTGCTCCAGCAGGCCCCTGGGAGCACCTCTGGCCTGCCTCTGGGCCAGCTGCACAGCTGGAGGGGGCCAGAAGTCCTCCCACCCACTGCTAAAACCCACCTGGGCCCGTTGGACCTGAGGGGAGGTTGTGGTGGCTGGGCTGGGGCAGCCCTGCTGGGGCTGCAGTGGCTTCTGCTCTCGGTGGCTGGAGCAGCTCAGGCACTGTGGGACTGTGTGTTCCTTACATCTCCTCCTCTCAGACATCAAGGAGGTGGCAAATGTGTGCAACCAGAGCCTGATGAAGCTGGTCATCCCAGAGGATGATGACATGGATGAGGCCAAGCAGTCAGTGACCCTCCTGGCAGAGCCCACCCCCGAGGAGTCCCTCTCCAAGCCAGAGACAGAGTGCAGTGGTGAGTCCCTGTGGGTCTGAGCTGTTAGAGGTGTGAGGAAGGCCAGGGGTAGGTCCTCAAGAGAAGTTGTTGAGTTGATCTGGTGTCCTGGGGCAGCTCAGGGGCTTCTGTGATTTCTTTGAGCCTTGCAGACCTGTTTCAGAGGCAGTCTGCTGCTGTGACAGATGCCTTTGGTGCTGCCTGGGTACCAGGGTCACTGGGCTGGGCTGGAGCCCAAGGGGTGCTGCAGTGTCCTGTTTCTGGGGAGCATCCCCACACCACGTTTCTCTTCAACTTAGTCATTCAGTTGACCTAAGAAAGGCTCAGTTCTAGTTGAACATTCAGTGTCTTGCTACATAACACAGGAGAATAGCCCCCACCAGTCCTGCAGGGGCTGGTGTGGGAGGATTTGCCTTCATGCAAAGAGAGTTGTGTCAGGTCCTGGCGAGAGCATCAGGGTGTATGTGGAGAGTGTCTGTGTTGGGGAAGGGCAGAGAACAGAAGGGAGAAGAGTTTTGGGTCCTTTCCACATTGATGGTGCTCTTTGAGGCCATCCTGCAGGTATTGTCCCAGCCCTAAAATTACCAGGACAGAAAAGGCAGAAGTTTGCCAGTGGGATGGGAGAGCAGGGAGAGTGTTGGGGGAGAAGGAGCTAAATGGAGAGGGTCCTGGTGGGCTGATGCCTGAAAACAGCAGTGGCTTTCACCTTCCAGCATCCCTTTGATGCCCTTGTCCTGGGATGACTCTCTGCTGCTTTTGGCACATCCTCACTGTCCAGAACCATCCATGGTGTTCTGGGGCTTGCACCTTCAGCTCAGGGCTCTCCCGCAACAACCCTGCCAGCAGCTCTTGGAAAACCCTGGCCTGGGAGGGAGCAGGAAGGTGGGAAGGAGAAGGCTGGAGGGTACTTCTGTAGCAGAGCAGCCGAGAAGGCAGGAGCAGTGTGGGGTGGAAGGAGCAGGGCGGAGGCAGGAGCAGGAGGAGGGCAGGAGCAGGGTGGAGTCAGGCAGGGGCAGGAGCACTGCGGCTCGCAGGCAGCTCCGGAGCAGCATTGGTGGTTCAGTGGTAGAATTCTCGCCTGCCACGCGGGAGGCCCGGGTTCGATTCCCGGCCAATGCAGCAGTGTTTTTGGGAGGGGAGCAGGGATGGGATGAGCTCCATGCTGGGGAGCAGCAGGAGAAAGGTTTCTTTCCTATTTCTTCTTCTGTTTTCTTTTGTTTTCTTGTTTGCTGCAATAGAAAGCTGTGAGGAGTGGCAGATCCCCCAGAGCTGTGCTGCCATTCAGTGAGACCTGCACAGGCTGAGAGCTGGGCAGAGGGGAACCTCATGGAGTTCAGTAAAGAATTCTAGAATCACAGACTGGGTTGGGTTGGAAGAGACCTTTCAAGCTCCCAGCCCTCAGCTCACTGCTGTGGCCTCCTCTGGCCCTGCTCCCCCAGGTCCCTGTCTCTGCTGTGCTGAGGACTCCAGAGCTGGCCCCAGCACTGCAGCTGAGCTCTCCCCAGAGCAGAGCAGAGGCACAATCCCCTCCCTGCCCTGCTGCCCACACTGCTGGGGCTGCAGCCCAGGCCAGGGTTGGCTTCTGTGCTGGGAGCTCCCACTGCTGCCTCATGCCAGCTTCTCAGCCACCAACACCCCCAAATCCTGCTCCCCAGAGCTGCTCTCCATCCAATTGCTAAGTCTAGAGTCTTGCCTCTGGGGAGGAATAACCCCATGGAGCAGCACAGGTTAGGGGTTGAGCTGCTGGAAGGCAGCTCAGCAGAGAAGGACCTGGGAGTGGTGGTGGACAACAAGTTCATCATCAGCCAGCAATGTGCCCTTGGGCCAAGAAAGCCAATGGGCTCCTGGGGTGCAGAAGGAAGAGTGTGAGCAGCAGGTCAGGGGAGGTTCTCCCCCCACTCTGCTCTGCCCTACTCAGGGCACAGCTGGAGTCCTGGCTCCAGTTCTGGGCTCCCCAGTTGCAGAGAGACAAGGAACTGCTGGAGAGAGTCCATGGGAGGCTAGGAAGATGCTGAGGGCACTGGAGCATCTCTGGCAGCAGGAAAGGCTGAGAGCCCTGGGGCTGCTGAGCCTGGAGAAGAGCAGCCCCAGAGGGCAGCTGCTCAATGCTGAGCAAGAGCTGAAGGCTGGGGGCAAGAGGCTGGGGCCAGACTCTGCTCAGACCTCACTTTGGGTTGTAGCTTGAAGCAGGCAGGATCAGATGAACCTGGGGTCCTGTTGCATCACAAACTCTTCAGCTCTGCTCCCTGATGCTGAAGTGCTGGTGGCTGCCTGTGTGAGTAGAGTCTGTAGGCACAAGGGGGCAGGAGGAGTCAAGTTCCTCCTGTTGTGCTTTGTCACTGTGCTTGTAAGACACAGAGTCAGCACAGGGCAGAGGCTGGAACGACCCTTGGGTCACTTGGCTTCCACATGGAGTCATGCCCCAGGAGACCTGGTGAGGCAGAGAGATGTCCTGGGCTGGAGTCAGCCTTTCTTGTGCTTGTATGGAATTTCTAGGCATTGAAACATGGCTGATGGAAGGCAGCTCTGCAGTTCTGAGCTCCTTTCAGGATGCTTGAAGCCATCAGAAGGGTCTCTGGGTCTCCAGAGGCAGTGTAGGGCAGGGGTCTGAAGCTGGCAGCCTGTATTGTGCCAGGAGTGCAGCCCTGTACCAGCTTTGTCCAGTACCTCTGGCAGTGGAGCAGAGCTGGACAAGGAGTGTAAAATGCTCACTGAAGGCAGAAGGGATCCTCAGGCTCTCCAGGCCCTCAAAGAGTGGATGGTGAGGTCATGCAGCTCTCCAGCTTCCCAGTCCTGCTCTCCCCCTTCCCTTCCACCCCACTAACTGGGACTCCTTTTCCTCTGCCCCCAGACTCTCTGGAAGCATCTGGAGACTCCAACTTGAGCAACAGCAGTGTCTTCACAGTAACCAGGTAGAGTCTGTTGGTTGTTTCAGAGGGGCTTGAGAAGAAGGGAAGGCTTCTTGGGGGGCAGATGACAACTAACAGATCCAGCCAAAGCCCTGGGGGAGGATGGGCTGGGCTGGAAAGCAGTTGGGGTCTCCTGAGTCACAGCTGGGGGGATGACTGGGGATGCTCTAGGAGTTGACTGCTTCTCTCTGGTGCATTTACACCAAAATGTCTTGATTCTGTGGTAAACTGAGGTGTTTGGCCTCCCAGGAGACCTTGCAAAGCTTCTGATTCTGGGGAGACAAGGAGTGTCTGTGCACTCAGGGTTCCGTATCTCCACTACCTTTAAGCCCCCAGGTTGGGCACCCTACCTAGAAGCTAGGGAGAGGGTGGATGATTCTCTTCCTTATGGTTCTTCTAGCTTGGAATACAAGAAGTATTTGGTTCCCTCCTGCCTTTGCCCAGGCAGCATGCTGCAGCCACAGCAGTGTGCTGCTCTGCCAGGGAGAGGGAGGCCACAGGAGAGGGTGGTACGTGAGCTGTCTGGAGCTAGCTGAACAACCCCAACTCTCTCAGCCTGGCCTCACAGCAGAGGGGTTCCACCTTCAGCTCATGTTTGTGGCCTCCTCTGGCCCTGCTCCCCCAGGTCCCTGTGTGCTGCAAGGACCTTCCTTCCCCTCCAGCTGCCAGTGAATCTGGGGCCAGATCCAAACCTGCTGCTGTAACACATCTTTTCCTTTCCTCCTGCTGCCTGCAGTCCTTTTCCTCACAGGCCATGATTTCCAACACTTTCATTGTGCTGATGCTCATTTCTCTTTGTTGTTGTGGTTCTCCAGCTAGGATGCATTTCCTCTAGCTGCAGCCTGCCAGCCAGGCTGACACCTGCTGCCCATCAGCATGAGTGCCAGGACTCCAGGTGCCTGTTGTGGACACTCTGGTCCTTTTCTGGACTCCTGCAAAGCTCAGCAGCTCCCTCATCTTATTTTTCCTCTCTCCTGAAAGTACAGATGTTTACATTTGCACCTAAATCTCCTTTGATGGCTGTTAAATGGGGTGGGGTTTTGTGGCTTTCCTGGGATTGCTGCATCCTGGCTCTGCACAGCCCTTCAGGCTGGTGCAGAAGTGAGTGTGCTCAGGGCTGGAACTGGGAAGGGGAAGGAACAGGAGAGGTGCTAATTCCAGAAGGACCCAGGGATAACTGTGGCTCTGTGCTGAAGAGCTTGCACCAGGGAGAGAGAGGGAGCACAGGCCAGAGGGGGGTTGGAAGCAGGGAGAGCTGGAGTGACTCGGTCCCAGTGCCACCAAGAGGCAGGAGGAGAACGACTGCTGGAGCTGAAGCCATCTGCTCTCCTCAAGCACCACAGAAAACCATCTGGGACAGCAGGCAAGACCCTTCACATCTCCTAGAGAGACCTGGTTCTGTTCTTGAGCCCTCTGAACCAGGAGACTCCAGGTTATATCCCAGGATTTGCCTGCCCCAAAGCCCATTTCCCCACCCTGTAACCTCTCTGCTGGCCCAGCACCAGCACCTGAAGATTTTCATTGTGGCAGCTGTGATGAGAGACCAGCACAGGGTTGAGTGAGGTGGGGAAGGATGTAGCTGGCCCTCAGGAGCCCTGGACATCTGCCTGCTGCTGCAGGCTGTCTGCCTCAGTCCTGGAGCTGGGGGAAGGCGAGAGCTGACCTCTGGAGCCGATGGCAGCTGTAACTCACACCGGGGAGCAGGCAGCTGCTGGCATGCTGGATGCCCACTGGGTGTCAAGACAGGACCACAGGAGACTGCTGCCTTGCTGTGGGAAGCTGGAAAGGCTGCAAAAGGAGGAAGTTGCAGCTGCCTTTTAGGATGAAGTCACTCTTTGCCTGTGTTTTTGTTCCTTCTTCCCCATCTCCTCCGGCGAGCCGGTGACGGAGCGTGGCCCCGAGCCAGGGAGCCAGCTCTCACGCCCCTTCTCCTGCCCTCCCAGGCAGCCCTCTGCAGAGGGACAGCACTGCAGCACTGGGGAGGAGGAGGAGGACCTCCATCAGCAGGCTGGAGGAGCTCACAGCCCAGCATCTGCACAGGGGGGGCATCTTCCATGAAGATCCCATTCCAAGGAGATGATGAGGGCTGAATGCTCCAAGGATGGATGCTGGGCACGTTCTGGTGGCCACAAACCAACAAGCTCAACCTCCCTGCTGCTAGAACATGCTGTTGGTGATCCAAAATGCTTCCAGGATAACTGCCAGCTTCATTTGGAGGGAGCTTCCTGGTGGCATTCTCTAGGAAATAAGAACTTTGTCAGTGCCAAGACCAAAACTGGGAGAGCCTGGCTGTACAGGGCTGGGGGGGGGCTCCCTGTGCAGCTGGGGGTCCCTGCTTCCAGCTTCTGCAAAAGCCATCGTTGGAAAGTGGACCAGAACCACGTTTCAGAGGTGCTGGAGCCTTCCCATGGCCTGGCTGCCCCTCTTGATGGTCCCTCTGCTCCCTGGTGTGAGCCCAGAGCAGGAAGGGGAGGTGGGAGCATGGCTGCTGGAGCAGAGCCCAGGCTTCCTTCCGTCAGGCTGAGCTGCTGCAGGAGAAGATGCAGATGTCTGTCCTGCCTTGCTGGACCAAACAAAACAACTAGAAGGTGCTCTTTAGGATCCTGTAACTGCATCAGAGTTTCACTACAAAACCTGGATGGTTTGAAACCAGGGAAAACCATCTGGGACAGCAGGTTGAGACCTTTTGTGACTCGAAGAGACCTGGTTTTGCAGAGACTTGTTCTTGAGCCCTGCTATGCTGGTGAGGTTGGGGCCAGACTCTGCTCAGTGGTGGCCAGGGCCAGGCCAAGGGGCACTGGGCACAAACTGGAACCTAGGAGGTTCCACCTGAGCAGGAGGAGGAACTTGTTTGTTGTGAGGGTGTTGGAGCCCTAGCCCAGGCTGCCCAGAGAGGCTGTGGAGTCTGCTCCTGGGGAGAGATTCCCAAGGCAGCTGGAGGTGACCCTGGGCAAGCTGCTGTGGGTGACCCTGCTGGAGCAGGGGGTTGGACTGGGTGATCCCCAGAGGTCCCTTCCAACCCCCACCATGCTGGGATTCTGCATGCATGGCAGCTGGAGAAGGGTGACGAGGCCACCTTCCCTCACCAAACTAGGTAAGGGACATGGGGGGGCTCCAGGAGAGCCTTTGTGGTCTGCTGCAGGTGAAGGCTTCTGGTTCTGGGTGGTGTTCAGCAGCACATGGACACATAAAGCTGCTTGTTGCCCTGCAGAAAGGGCCAACAGCTGCCACGTGGCTTAGCTGCCACAGGCTGCATTTAAATTGGGCTTTTAAACCTGGTAGTTAGGGCTTAGTATGAAGCTTAAAATTACTGCTGTTTGTCTCGAGCTGGAAGTCACCATGGGCCTTGGGGGTGCAGCCAGTGAGCTCATGGAGCTCCTCAAGGTGGTGGACACTTGTGCAGAGGGCAGGGATGGTGCTGGGTGTGCCCCACAGCACCCAGGGGGTGGTTGGCTGCCCCATGGTTTGGTTTGAGCTCACATCCCAAGCCTAGCCTGCCTTGGAGTTCTGGGTCTCCAGCAGCTTGTCTGGTGGAGTTGGCCTTGCTGCAGCTTTTGAGTCCAGGTTGTCCTATTGAGTTGGCTCCTCCTGGTCCTTCTCTCTCCAGCCAGGAGCCAGGTTCCCTTCCCTGCTCCATCCCATGATGAGCTGGAGGGGGACCCTGGGCATGCTGCTCCAGCCCTTGTCACGGTGATCTACAGCTTCTTGGGCTGGATGCTTCTGCCTAGACCTTAGCCTCATTGCTTCCCTGGGAGATCAGCTTGCACTGCTCCAGCACTTGGAAACCACAGTCAGCAGGAGGAAGCCAAGAGCACTGGAAGGAGAGCAGTGGAGGACAAGAGAGTGACAGCTTGTGGGAGCGATAGCAGCCAGGAGTGATTTACCTCCTGGCCACTGGCTCCAGCAGCACAGCTGCCAGCCCCTGGGGGAGCTGCCCTTGGGACTTGGACCACAGAGAAAGAACCTGGATATTTCCACTGCTTAAAGGCTAGAGCCTGGCCTAGACCTTAACCTTATCTGAAAATGGGGTCAGGAAAGCAGCTGGGCCAGGCAGGAGGCCAGGAGGGAGGTGGTAGCTAAGGCATTGGCAGAGGAGAGGTGACCGCTGAGGAGAGAGAGAGGTGGCAGAAGCCCTTGAAGGAGGAGGAAGGAGAAAATGAGCTGGTAAAGGGACACGAGGTGAAAAACACCTCTGTGGGTCGAGCACAGGGGGAAAGTGAGCTCTGTTCCCATGCTGGAGGATGCTGTCTGGGATGGAGAGACATCCTGGGGTGGGGGTCTCCTGCCCCACCACTCAGCTGGAGCAGAAGGTCCCGGTGTGCAGCGGTGAGAGCCTGGCACAGCTTCCATTGTTGCTCAGTTCAGCCTGAAAACATCACCTCACTGTCCCAGAACCACCGTGGAGGTGGCGCCAGGGCCACATCCATCTTCCAGAGGAGAATCTGGGGTAGTGGGTTAGATGGAAGAGATCCCATCTGACATCTGCCCTGCCGCAGCTGCCGGCGCCGGGAGCCGGGTGGCTGGGAGCTGGCGTGGCAGGATCGCATTAGGGCAATGCCATTACTGCTGCTGCTGCTGCTGCTGCTGCCCAGGGATTAGGGAGAGCCAGGGTGAGCTGGGAGGCCACAGGGGTGCTCCCTGTGCTTGGCTACTGCCCTCCCTCCAGGAGAGCTGGCAGCCTGTGGGAAGCTGGTGCTGTTCCATCCCTGAGGCAGAGGAGCGTGGTCCCTGGGAGATGTTGAGCCCGATTTCACGTGTTCACCAGACCTCTTGCCTTTTGGGGTGCTGACCTGGTTTTGGGCTGAGAAGGTGAGCTGCTTCGCTGCCAGCAACCTGCTTAGACCTCCTGCAGGGTCTGGAGCACAAGTGTTGTGAGGAGCAGCTGAGGGAACTGGGCTTGGTTAGCCTGGGGAAGAGGAGGCTCAGGGGAGACCTTCTCACTCCCTGCAACTCCCTGAGAGGAGGCTGCAGCCAGGTGGGGCTTGGGCTCTTCTGCCAAGGGACAAGTGATAGGAGAAGAGGAAACAACCTCAAGTTGTGCCTGGGGAGGTCTAGGTTGGAGATGAGGAACAATTCCTTCCCTGAAAGGGTTGTGAAGGCCTGGCCCAGGCTGCCCAGGGGCAGAGGTGGAGTCACCATCCCTGGAGGGGCTGAAAAGCCCTGGAGCTGTGGTGCTGAGGGCCATGGGTTAGTGGTGACCTGGCAGTGCTGGTTAATGGTTGGACTCCATCATCTTCAGAGTCTTTTTCAACCAAAACAATTCTGTGATGCTGAAAGGTTTATTTCTGCAGATGCAGGGCTGTCCTCTCCCCCAGAGCCCAGCCCTCTGAGCAGGAGCTGAGCCAGCAGAGCTGCAGGCTGATGTTACTCACGTAGCATGCCTGGGGTCTGGCTGACTCGAGGTGGGCCCAGCTCTGCCAGCCACCTCCTGGGGTCAACTCAGGTGGATATTGGCTGGAGCCACCCATGTTCTGCCCACAGCTCCCTCCTGTGCAGGTGCTGCATGCTGGGGAAGGAGGTTTCCTGAGCAAATCTGGTCCAAGCCAGACTGGCAGTGGCTTGTTGCTGCACTGGCAAAAGCCTAGTGTCCTCCTGCAGCGATGCCACCCTGTGTGCTCCCCACCTGCTGTGCAGCAGTGTGGGGCTGGGGATGGGACAGCATCGAGGCCATCTCCAACGCAAGCAGCTTCACCTGCTGCTTCTCTGTGCTGTCCTTTCAGCTGGTTCCCTCTGAAAATACAGCATGCCCTGAGGGGTTCTTTCCCCTCACCCTGTGATGGCAATGCATAGCTTGCTGTGGGAGATGTTACCAGGTTGAGGAGCTGAGCTCCTCTAACACCAGGAGCCCCCTGCCGGGCGGGCAGCAGGCTGTGTCGCTGCACTGGGAGCTGAGAGAGGGCAGGTTCAGGCTGGCTGACATCACCTGGGCTGCTGTTCCCGTGGACATCTCCTCTCCCAGCACCCCTGTGCTCGAGGTCCCTCCCTCCCTTCGGTTCTCCTTTTGGCCCTGGGCGCTCGTTTGCAACATCAAAGCCAAACTTAGTCTGAGGCAGAAGACGATTTGCCAAGGCCAACAAATCCCTTCCAGGAGGCAGATGGAGCAGGGAGATGTCTGCAGGGCTCCAAGGGGCAGCAGCTTCCTCTCCTAGCCCCTACAACCAGCGTCCTGGGGAAGATCAAATCCTATTAAGCTGCAGCTCGGCTTGCAAATTACACCGTGAGAAATCTGCCCCTCGGGATGCCCTAGCCCAGGAGTTGCAGAGCAGCTCTGGGCATGCTGGCAGAAGCAGGAAGAGCCTGATCTGGACTTGAATAATTCAGTAGCTTGGGTAGGAGAGGAGTGACTTAGCTCTTCAGTGCAGCTACCTCTTGGAGGTCTGATCCAACCCTCTCGGCCCCAGCCGTCTCGGGCCCAACCATCTCTCTGTAGCCTGGTCTTCTGCAATAGATCTTTCCTACCTCCTTGCTGCTGGGGAGGTGGGAAGCCATCAGATGGACTTCAGGATCACAAACAGGACCAAAAGAGGCCATAGCATGATCTCTTCTGCATTGGGGTTTCCTGTCCCAGTGCCGGTCCCAACTTTTTGGGGAGTTTTTCACCATAGTAAGAGCTGAGGGTCTGGAGGATGCTGGTGTTATAAGAGAGGCAATGTCCTGGTGAACTAAGGGAGTTGTTTGCTTTCATCCTTGGTTGATGACCAAGAATTACCTTCATCTTTTGGGAAACAAGATGATGTTCCCTGGGCAGCCTTGTAGCAGAGAGCTGCATCCCAAAAACCTGACCAGCCTCTGCAGTTCTCAGCGCAAGTCTGCTGGGGTTAGCAGGAACTGGATGTCCTCACCCAGGATGATGTTCTCTGGAGATGTTGGAGCTGGTCAAACTTGGGTTAGATGCTGAGTGCATCTTATGGCTCTCTAGTGTTTGACCTCCAGGCCTGATGGCTGCAGTGCAGAGCAGTTTCTCCACACAGCCATGGCTCTGGTGTGGTGTCTCATCGTGGGGAGGTGCCAGCTGCTTTGGGAAGGTGATGCACCTTGGAGCCTGGAAGGTTTCTGTTGTTTCCAAAGGATGTTTTTGGTGTGTTGCTGTACCTCTCATTATGTTTCTCCATCCCATAATGCCAGTCAGAAGCTCCCTATGCCACATGGACAAACTTGGCCATGTCCAGCCATAACCCTGCAGGCTTGCAAGACTGGAGCTTGCTTCCTGGACTCTGGATGACATGAGCACAGTTGTTGGGTTTGCCAGGAGCAGGTGTGGGTGGCCAGGCTGAGGGGGGCAGGAGCAGGCCAAGAGGACAGCTGAGGCTTCTCAGGGTTTGAGCTGAGATGTTGACAGCAGCCTTTGGTCTGTAGCAGACCTCCCCACCATGGAAGGAGCAAGTTGGACATAACAGCACTGAACCAGCCTCTCTTTTTTCCATGCAGCTCTGAGAGGATCCAGGTGACCCTGAACCTGGATGGAATAGTTCAGGTGCTGGACTGCCACCTGCATGACACATCCATTGGGATGATGACCAGAATTGCAGTCCTGAAGTGGCTCTACCACTTGTACATCAAGACACCTCGTAAGGTAGGTCAGGGACTCGGGCTGTGACCCTGCTGCTTCCTCCACGGGGCTCAGCTTGTCTACCCCCAGCTTGCTCCTTGCCTTTGGGTTGTCTGCAGTTATCTTGGCAACATTGCAACCCCCCAGCTTGCTCCTTGCCTTTGGCTTGGCTGCAGTTATTTTGGGAGCATTGCAACCCCCCAGCTCGCTCCTTGCCTTTGGCTTGGCTGCAGTTATCTTGGCAGCATTGCAGCCAGCTGCCCACCTGCCTTTCCTGAGAAGGCTCTGGCTGCTGGACACCCAGCAGCAGCTCAAGGGAGAAGAGATCTCCTCCAGCTCAGCTGGAAAATGCTGGTGAAGCTTTCAACAGCTTCCCCTGGGTCAGAGAGTGAGCAGGGCTGATGCCACCTGTCCTTCTGGCTCTAGATGTTCCGGCACACCGACAGCCTCTTCCCCATCCTGCTGAGGACTCTCTCGGACGAGTCGGACGAGGTGAGTGCTGCCCAAGGCCTCCTGGGAGCAGATTGCCTCCACATCAGCCAGGCTTTGGCTTTTCTGGCATGATCTGAGGCATTTTGTGAGGCTTGGCCAGTGTTTAAGCCCTGTTGGTTACACTGAAGAAGAGCCAAAGCAGAGCCTGCAGGTAAGCCTGGCTCTCTTGCTTAGGCTGGTGTGTTTGGGACCTGCTGTCTCTGTGACCCTTCTCCATCTCTGAGAGCTGCTTCCTCACAGCCAACTCCCAAAAAGTCCTGTTCACCTACCTGGGAAAACAACTGAGGCTTCAGGTCCCAGAGCTGGTGTCTTCCCCCTGGGGCTGGGTCATGGTCAGGTCCTTGGGGAGGGGGAATTTGGGCATCTGGAGGCAGCTCTGTGGAGATGGGAGGGGGGCTCACGTCCAGCCAAGTCACAGAGGGCTTAAGCAGTGCCCACCACTCCTGGGACAGGATCAGCATAGCCTGGTGGGGCTGCAGGAGATGCCCAGTGGCATCAGGTTGGCTTGGGAACAAGTAGGGAAAGAAAATCAGGCAGCAAGGAGTGAGGCACCTTGCTCTGCCTGTGCCTTGTCCTCCCATGCAGGGTTCTTCATCTCCTAGGCTGCTGCACCCTTGTCCCATTTCCTTGTCTTTCTTCCTCACTCCTCTTCTCTGGTTCCAGTCACCTCAGTTGTGGTGTCCTGGGTATCTTCTCCCCCTCTCTACTGCACCCTGGAGCTCCTGGCTGCTTGTGGCTTGGCCAGGGATACTCTTCACTGGGTAAAAACCTGGCTGCTTGGCTTGGCCCAAGGGGTGGTGAGGAATGGAATTAACTCCAGCTGGTGGCTGGGCACAGTGGTGTCCCCAGGGCTCAGTTCTGAGCTCTGTTCTCTTCAGGATCTTTGTCAGTGATGGGGATGAGGAGGTAAGGGCAGGCTCAGGCAGTCTGCAGATGGCCAGGTTGGGTGGGAGTGTTGATCTGCTGGAGAGTCAGAGGCTCTAGAGAGGGATCTGGCCAGGCTGGATCCATGGGATGAGGCCAATGGGATGAGGTTCAACAAGGCCAAGTGCTGGGTCCTGACCTTGGGTCACAACAACCCCATGAATGCTCCAGGCTGGGGGCAGAGTGGCTGGAAAGGTGCTCAGCAGAAAAGGACCTGGGGATGCTGGTCACCAGCAGCTGAAGATGAGGCAGCAGAGTGCCCAGGTGGCCAAGAAGGCCAACAGCATCCTGGCTTGGATCAGCACTAGGGTGGCAGCAGGGCTAGGGCAGGGACTGGCGTCCTGGGCTGGGCACTGGGGAGGCCACAGCTCCAATCCTGGGCTCAGTTTTGGGCTCCTCACTCCCAGAAGGACACTGAGGTGCTGGAGTGTGTGCAGAGAAGGGCAAGGAAGCTGGGGAAGGGTCTAGAGCACAAGGGTTGTGAGGAGCAGCTGAGGGAACTGGGGTTGTTCAGCCTGGAGAAGAGGAGGCTCAGGGGAGACCTTCTCACTCTCTGCAGCTCCCTGAGAGGAGGCTGGAGCCAGGGGGGGGCTTGGGCTCTTCTGCCAAGGGACAAGAGAAGAGGAAACAGCCTCAAGTTGTGCCTGGGGAGGTTCAGGTTGGCCATGAGGAACAATTCCTTCCCTGAAAGGGTTGTCAAGGCCTGGCCCAGGCTGCCCAGGGCAGAGGTGGAGTCACCATCCCTGGAGGGACTGAAAAGCCCTGGAGCTGTGGTGCTGAGGCCATGGGTTAGTGGTGCCCTGGCAGTGCTGGGTAATGGTTGGACTCCATGATCTGAAAGGTCTCTTCCTACCAAGCAGTTCTGTGATTCTCTGATTTCTAGTGCTTGGGTGGAATGCTGGCAGCTTTGGCACACATCTGGAGCCAGCACTGGTAGCACTTCTCAGCTGGATTCCTCTTGCCCAAAGCTATGAGTGATGCTGGCTGCTTTCTGAGGCCAGGCTCTGCTCATGGAATCAAACTCAGAAGCTGTTTGCTTTTTCCTGACAGGCTCCAGGGCATCAAGCCCCAAGCCCAGAGCCCATCCCATAGGCCAGGGGTCACACAGAGAGGAGGGGAGGGAAGCAGCCAGGGAATGACTTGCAAAGGCAAGAGGCTGCTTGGCCATTTTCCATCCCCTGCAAACCTTTCCAAAAGAGTCCCCAGGCACACATCTGCCTTGGCAGCACTGGGGAAAGCTGCATCTTGCAGATAGTCTCTCCAGCTTGGCAGGAGATGGCAGTGAGTCATGGTGCAATTACACTGCTTATTAATATTGGGGGAAAGCAGTGAAGAAAGGACCCTGGTGATGCATTTCCTCCATGTGACACAACTGGGAATGGCTCAGAAGTCATTTTAAGCTGATTTATTTAATCCTGCCTTCTATTTATTTAAATGTGTGGAGGGGCTGGGTATTATTTTTTGGGGAAGGAAATCCACAGAGGAGTCAATCCATTACAGCCCACAGCTCAGCTGGCTCCAGCCCAGCTCTGCTGCTCTGCAGAGGAAACACAAGTGACCAAAAGAGTAGAGGGGGGGTTTTGAGTTGGGCATTTTTGGGGAATGATGAGGATAGGCTGAGCTAGCTAACCCATCATGTGCTCTTTTGGCTGTTACCCCGTGCTCAGCCCAGTGCTCCTGCCCCTAGGGAGGAATAACTCTCTGCAGAGAAGGACCTGGCAGTGCTGGGGGGCAGCAACTTGCCCATGAGGCAGCAATGTGGCCTTGGGGCCAAGAAAGCCAATGGGCTCCTGGGGTGCATGTAGAAGAGTGTGAGCAGCAGGGTGAGGGGGGGTTCTCTTCCCACTCTGCTCTGCCCTAGGGAGGCCACAGCTGGAGTCCTGGGGCCAGTTCTGGGCTCCCCAGGTCAAGAGAGACAAGGAACTAGTGGAGAGAGTCCATGGGAGGCTAGGAAGATGCTGAGGGCACTGGAGCAGCTCTGGCAGAAGGAAGGACACTCAGATCCTGTCCCAGGCTGCCCAGAGAGGTGGGAGATGCCCCAGCCCTGGAACCATTGCAGCTCAGGTTGTCTGGGGCTGTGAGCAACCTGCTCTAGCTGCAGATGTCCCTGCTGAGTGCAGGGGGTTGGCCTAGCTGACCTGGGAAGGTCCCTCCCAACCCAACCCACTCCATGATTCTATGATTACCTTTAAGGTCTGGTCTTGCTGAGCTGCTCTGAGTCTCTCTGTGCACTTGCCATGAATAATCCAGCCTGAAGCAAGGCAAGACTTGCCCTGGATGGAGCCAGATCCATGCCCTTTCAGTTGTCACACCTGCTTTTACCCTTCAAGGAGCACAAGGTGTTGCACCACCTCCAGCATGCTGAACTGGGGCCAGCATCTCATGATGCCTCTGCAGCATCCTGAGTCATCTCTGCCTTCTCTCCTCTTCCCCTTCCTACCCAGTCCTCCTGTGCCAGTGAAGGAATGGTCAAGAGCCCTAGTTAAGATTCACAAGGGCAGCACAGAGAAGCTGGAGTGAGGCTGGAGCTAGCAGTTCCCTTTGATGTGTAGACAAGTCAGGAGCCAGGGTTCCTGGCTCTCAGATGTTCTGCTGCTGCACTGCATCACCTCAGGCTGCTTCCTGTGCCTCCCTGGCAGGGAGCTGCTCTGGCCTGCTTCTGAAGGCACTCTCTAAAAGCCTTGGTTAAAATTTGATGTGCTTAAAAACCTCCTCACAGCTCCAAGACTAAGAGGATCCTGCTGGGACTGGGGTCTTCTGCCCAAGCTGCTCCTTTCCTGGCTGCAGCTCTTGGGGCCTGGTTGAAGAACTGACCTCAGGAGAGGGGGAAGATCAAAGGCCAAATGTTCTTTGGGAGCAGTGGGTTGGACCTGCCCAACCACAGGTTAAAAGCACTGCTGCTGCAAAGGTGAGCTGTTCTTGGGGTTACCTCCCTCTGCCAGCTCCTGGTGTGGAAGCAGCTGCTGCTGGGTCCCTCCCGGCCGAGCTCAGCTGAACAGAGCAGGCATCTCTGAGAGCCAGGCACTGCTGCTGGATTTCTGTCTCTGCTTTCTTCTCCTTCCTCCAGCTCCCAGTGGAGTTGTCTTTTTCCACCTGAAGGTGTTCCTGTTTGCTTCTCTGCTCTGGATCTGGCTGGGGTTGGAAGTTGTGCTGGGACTCTTGGCTGACTCACCCAGGCATGACGCAGGAGGTGGAGCTGGTGTCTGGTGTGAGGCAGGACAGGCTCCAGCTTCCTCTCAGCTCTGCAGATGTGAGAACCTACCTGTGTTTATGCAGTAACATGAAACAGGAGAAGATCCAAATGATTTCTTAGCTGCCTGTTAGCAGCTCTCTCTCCTAGAGCATCCTTAGGAGTCTTCTCCTGGCATTGGACCAGAGTTGGTTCTGTTCCCTAGAGAGGTTTGGCTGATGCTGGGCTACCACTGCCTCTGGAGGTGGTGATGGGCTTGAACATCTGCATGACCTTCAAGCCAGCTTCTCCATGGCAAGCTGAAACATTTTGCCCCTCTCTTGGGTTTCTGGGAGAGGAGGAACTCCAGGTGTGGCAGTGTCCTGGTATCTTCCCTCTCCTTCACCCCTCCTGCATGTCCCACGGGGTTTGGGAGGCCAGGGCTCTGCCTGGCTCTCTGAGCTCTGCTGTCACACTAAACCCTGGGAGACTTCTCCCATCACACCCAATTCCCAGTACAGTGAAGCTGGACAGCAGCCTGAGCTGGAGTGAAGAGCTGTCTTAACATGGTTTGGTTTGGAGCTTTGCTCTGTTGCTTTTGGAGCTGTTGTGCTCCAGCTCCCAGCCTTTACTTCACCAGGGCTGAAATACTGTGACCCCATGGAAAGCAGAGGAGGTGAAGATAGCAAAGAGGGCAACTCTGACATACCTGTGCCTGCCTTTGCTTTCCATTTCTGGTCTCTCTGGAGAGAGACTCAGAGCTACCAGGTGCCAAAGAGGAGGGTTCCCTGTCTCCAAGGGGGTATAGTGCTGAGGGTGAGCTCAGGACTGGGATGGTGGGATGGGATATTGGAAAGGGATGTAACTGGAGCTGGATGGTGGAAAATGTGCTCAGGCCAGCTTGCTGTCCAGGGAAGCAGCCTGTGAGCAGAAGGCTGCCCACAGGGTGTGGGGTGCTGCTGTCTGCAAGGGCACTGGGTTGAGAGAGAATCTGTGTGCTGTGTCCTGCAGGAGGAGGAAGTTTCTTGGGAGCTTCTTGGCTCAGCATCAGTTCCAGACCATAATTGCATGGCTTGTGTACACATACACAGACAGTTTATCTGTGTAAGGAACAACTAGTGGTAAACTGGCAGCCTGGGCTGGAGGTGGTGGCTGTAGAGTTCCTGGGTGAAATCATGGAGCAGACTAAAGCCACAGAAAACCGGCGTGCTGTGGAGGAGAGGCAGCCCCTGGCACAGGGTCCCAGGCTGGCTTGGGTTGGGAGGGACCTCTCAAGGTCAGCTAGGCCAACCCCCTGTACTCAGCAGGGACTTCTGCAGCTAGAGCAGGTTGCTCACAGCCCCAAATATCTCCCACCTCTCTGGGCAACCTGGGACAGGCTGTCACCACCCTCAGCACAAAACATTTCTTTCTTCCCTCTAGTCTCCATCTCCTCTTTCAGTTTCAAACCATCAGCCCTTGTCCTGTCCCAACAGCTCCTGCTGAAAGCTCTGTCCCCAGCTTTCTTCTGGGCTCCTTGAAGTCCTGACAGGCTGCAGTCAGGTCTCCCTGGAGCCTTCTCTTCTCCAGGCTGAACAACCCCAAGTCTCTCAGCCTGGCCTCACGGCACAGAGCTTCCAGCCCTCAGCTCACTGCTGTGGCCCTGCTTCCCCAGGTCCCTGTCTCTGCTGTGCTAAGGGCTCCAGAGCTGCCCCCAGCACTGCAGGTGGGATCTCCTCTCACTGGCTGGACCTCTCCATGAAGAAATAACTCCTTGGTATCCTGCCCTGTGATGGCACTGGATGGGGAGCTGAGCTCCCTGTGTGCTAGGAGGTGCTGAGAGCAGTGGCAGTGCTGGGGGTGCTGCAGCAGGATCAGTTTGCAGAAGCAGGAGGGAGGACAGGGAATTCTGCAGCTGGTTTTGGGTGCTTGTGACCATCTTACCAAGTGACCCCCTGCTGCTGGCTGTGTTTGGTGATGCTATGAGTCCCAAGGCCTGCTGCCTGCCCCCTGCTCCTCATCCCCTCCTGGCCAGAGGCTGCAATCCAGCAGCTATAAAGGGAGAAAAAAGGTCTTGGCAAGATCAGAGGAGAAAAGTAGCTGTGCTGGGGACCTGGAAAGAGGGATGGTTCAATTGGTGTGGGAAGATTAATGATGGGTTTTCTTTTCTGGCTTTAAAGCTGTGGGAGGTGAGGGGAGACAAGAGAAGTTTGCATTTCACACTGTGTGTGTCTGGGGCTTGGCCAACCTCACTCCTGGCTATGGGACTCCCTGCCCATGCTGGCCTCCCCTCCCCTGGCTGCAGCTAAAAGGTTTGGAAGGAGTTTAAAAAAACCCAAAAACCCAAATAAATTAAGGTACCTGAGGAAGGCTCAGTGCATGCTGAGGCAGCAAGGGGCTGCCTTCAAGTGGTGGGGCAAGAGGAAGCACCCAGCAGCATCCTCAGCTTTCCTGGTCCCCCCCTGGGTCATGCATTCACTCTTCTCTGCCTTGCTAGTCCTGGTCATGCCCTGGGGTTTTCCACTGCCTCCTTCATCTTGTGGCCCTTTGAAAGGCTGAGAGCCCTGGGGCTGCTGAGCCTGCAGAAGAGCAGCCCCAGAGGGCAGCTGCTCAATGCTCAGCAAGAGCTGAAGGCTGGGGGCAAGAGGCTGGGGCCAGACTCTGCTCTCTGGTGCCCAGGGACAGCCCAAGGGGCACTGGGCACCAACTGGAAGCCAGGAGGTTCCACCTGAGCAGGAGGAGAGGCTTGTTTGGTGTGAGGGTGTTGGAGCCCTGGCCCAAGCTGCCCAGAGAGGTTGTGGAGTCTCCTTTGGAGAGACTCCAACCCCAGCTGGAGGTGATGCTGGGCAACTTGCTCTGAGTTTAGCAGGGGGTTGGAGGGGGTGATCCCTAGAGGTCCCTTCCAACCCCCACCACGCTGGGATTCACCATTCTGTGAAGTGCTTTGCTGCAGCCTTTTAACCTTCTTTTTCCATCTTGCTTCAGCTAATCACTATCTTCTCCTTGACAGGAATAACCTTCTCCCTGGTGGTGTGTGCCCTATTTCATCCCCCAGGGAATATCCACCCTCTGGGGCACCCCAGGCTGCCTACAAGCACCTCCCTTTTCCATGCATACCAGCTAGGGCAGCACCTCCAGGAGCTCAGTCCCTAGCCTTGCCATCGCAGATGCCTCAGGAGCTGCTTCTGCAGCCTGCCCTGGGTTCCTGGGAGTCAGCATGTGCTGCAGGGTGCTAAGTCTCGCTCCAGAGGGATTTGCAAAGGCTTTGAGGTCACCTCCTCTTCCTCTTCCACACGCTGGTTCTAGCCTGGAGGCAAATTCCCCTCGGAGAGCACCAGGGGATGCTTTGCACGCAAGAGGTGTTCCCCAGCCAGCACAACCCCTCTCGGGGGCTGCTCTGCCCCGCTGCCCGCTGCCAGCAGAGCTGCTCTCAGCTCCATTCAACCAGAACAAGTGGCAAATGAACCTGACCTAGATCTGGAGGAGCCAGAGAGAGACCAACTGCTTCTGTGTGCCCTCAAAAAATCCGTGCTCTGGAGGTAACGCTGGGAGAAACCATGCCTGCTCCCAGGGAGGAGGAATAGCTGCTTGTTTCGAGCTGCTAACCTGCTCCTTGGCTCACAGCTGTGCCAGGAGCTCTCCCCTCTCCCTGCTGCTCCTCATCCCCGTGCTGGGAAGGGCTCACAGCACCAGCCAGGTCTCCCCAGCCATCCTGCTCCCTGCCAGTTCACCCTCACCCGCAGAGCAGGGACACACACACACACACACACCACCCTCGGGAAACCTGGATCATCCTTCCTGGGCTGGGAAAACCTTCTCCAGGCTGGCTGTGGGCTCCCAACATCTGGGAAGAGCCGTGGCTGGGTGCTGAGCCCCTGCCGGATGGGAGCCGGCGCTCCCGGCGCAGCTGAGCGCGTTGCCATGGCAATGGCAGGATATCGCTTGCTTCAGCCTCCTCTCTCTCTCTCTCTCTCTCGCACAAAGCCAGCCTCTGGCTCCAGCTTTGCTCGGCTCGGGGATGTGCAGTGCATACCAAGCGCTCCTGCCTTCGCTCCAGAGCGTGCAGGGGAGAAGCAGCAGGAGCTGGAGCTCCCTGCCTCCTTTCCCACGGCTGAAAAGCCCCAGGGCTTCCTCTTCCTCCAGCTGTTGCTGCACCTGTCCCTCCTGCTTCTCATTTTCTCCGTGGTTTTCAGGTGTATAAATCCACTCTCTGCTGGTTTTCCACTCCCCCCTCTCCCCTCATCTGCATGCCTGGGTGGGGGCACACTCCTTACCCTCTCCAGGCTCAGCCATGCCGTGGTGGTACCGGTCACTGCAGCCCAGGCAGCCTGGCCAGGGCATCCCAAGCCCAAGCAGCATCTCAGAGATGGGACCTGGCACAAGGCTCTGAGAGCTTGGATTAAGGATTTGACCTTTCAGATTAAGGATTAAGGATTCCTTCTTTAAAGGGTGGCTACAAAGAAGGTGGAGACTCAATTTTAGCCAAGGACAGTGAGACTTGAAAACCTCCATGGGTGTTGTTTCCCCAGCTGTGAGCCCTCGAGAGCCAAACTTAGTGCCTTTAGCTGCTCAAAGGCTGCAAGTGCAGCTGAGCAAAGCAGTTAGCCACTAGAGAATCTACAGAGGGCTTCAGGAGACCAAGCAACCTGAGCTCTGCTCAGGAGCATCGTCCTCTTGAAACCCAGCACCGTCAGCATCACTTCATCTGAGCCACCACTGCTTGAAAGCCCTCCAGAGCCAAGCAGAGAGGGAGGGCCAAGGTCTTTCCTCTGCTGAGGACCACAGCATCACTTCCCTGGGAGAGGCTGAAGGCTGGCAGGGGCTGTGATGTCCCATGATGGCCACAAGGTCCCATCCATGACAGCATCAGGAGGTGCCTTGTTCTTCAGGGACAGGGAACATCACAGCTCCTCATTGCAGGAGTTATCTTGGGATTTTTTTCATCCCTGAGGGAGCTTCAGGCTGGAACTTAATCACATTTATGGGCTCAGGGTCTTCCTCAGCCTGCTTGGAGCCTCGTGCTGCCCACAGCAGGTACCTGCAGCAGAGGAGCTCAGGAGCTCCTCTTCCTGCTTCTCTGGGCTCATATGATCAAAAAAAACCACACTAGGCTTTTCCCTTCTCCACCCCCAGTGGTGAGGGATGTTTTGGGGATAGCTTCGAAGCTAAAAGTCCCATGTGGCTGCAGATCCTCCAAGGGATGCCTCAGGAGAACATGTGGAAAGCCTGAGAGCCTGTGCTGGTGAGCAAGGGGTGCTCAGGGGTCTGCTGTGCTGGTGGGCAAGGGGTGCTCAGGGATCTGGTGAGCAAGGGGTGCTCAGGGATCTGCTGTGCTGGTGGGTCAGACATGGCAGCTGGCCCTTTTTGGCAGCCTTTCTGCCCCCCACAGCCCTGCTGTGCTCAGAGCATGAGGGGAGGCTGATGAAACATCTCGACCCAAGGAGGTTTGAGTGAAGGGGGACCCAAAATAGCCTGAGGCATGAGAAGGGCTGAGGATGAGAGGGGGAAAAAGAAACCCCACCCACTCTGTAATAACTTCTCCAGAGTTGCTATATTTAGACTGATCCAGTGACTTCTGGAAGGAAGGAGCAGCTCTGCCTCACTGCCTGGGGTGTAGGGGGCAGGAAGATAGACTGGGGTTTGGCACCAAGAGCATCCCCCTGCTCTTGCTGGGCTTGTCCCAAATCTGTGGTTGTGAAGGGAAGTGGGGAAGTAAAGCCCAGACCTCTCCAAAGTGGGAAGAGGGAGAAGGAAGCTCTGCTCCTGGTGGTGTAAATTTGGGTTAATTTTGTGGAACTGTAGAAGGTCTGGGGTCAGGAGGGAACTTCCAAGCTCAGCTAGGCCAACTCCCAGCAGTCAGCAGAGACATCTGCAGCTAGAGCAGGTTGCTCACAGCCCTAAACAACCTGAGCTGCAGTGGTTCCAGGGCTGGGACATCTCCCACCTCTCTGGGCAGCCTGGGACAGGCTCTCACCACCCTCAGCAGAAAACATTTCTTCCTTCTCTCTAGTCTTCATCTCCTCTTTCAGTTCCAAACCATCAGCCCTTGTCCTGTCCCAACAGCTCCTGCTGAAAACTCTGTCCCCAGCTTTCTCCTAGGTCCATTGAAGCCCTGAGAGGCTGCATTCAGGTCTCCCTGGAGCCTTCTGTTCTCCAGGCTGAACAACCCCAACTCTCTCAGCCTATCCTCACAGCAGAGAGCTTCCAGCCCTCAGCTCACTGCTGTGGCCTCCTCTGGCCCTGCCCCCCCAGGTCCCTGTCTCTGCTGTGCTGAGGGCTCCAGAGCTGATGGGGTAATTTCATATGCTCCTTTGGGACCCACAGAGCAGAACCAGGGTTTTTTGTCCTCTCCTTTTCTCTTTCCTGCCCCATCTCCCCTGCAATCCCTTGACATAGCCACTTTGCACCCCACAGGTAGCCTTCTATTCCCTGCACCTTTCCTGAGGCACCAGCATTTGGTGTTTGCTTCCCTCTCCACCTGCAGGTTTGGGAAGCACAGCTCACCCCAGCAGTCCCTTCCAGCCCTCTGTGTGCTCACCCCACACCATCCCTCTCTCCACAGGTTATCCTGAAGGACCTGGAGGTCCTGGCTGAGATTGCTTCTTCCCCAGCTGGGCAGACCGAGGATCCCAGCTCCTCCGAGGGCTCCGATGCACGGCTCGGTCCCGTGGAGCTTCACGTCCCAGCCAGGGCCAACCAGCTGAGCTCCTCTGGTGAGTGCCACAGCCCCACACCTCCACCTTCTTCTGGTGGCACTGGTCAGGCTTGCTCAGGCAGGAGAAGCTTCTCTTGCAGTAGTAAATCAATGTATCCATCCCCACCCAGCATCTCTCGGCAGTGGGGGCTGCCACGGTGCAGACCAGGGCACTGACTTTGTTCCTGCTTTCCCCTAGCTCATGTGCTGGGGATTGGGGACCCTTGTCTAGCAGCAGGATGCTCTAGAGGTCAGCATGGAGAGATGTCTTTACCCTATCTTGGATGAGACCTTGGGTGCCAGCCTCTTTTCTCCTTGTAAATACCCTCAGAGCCCAAAGAGCAGTTCAGGATGGGATGGTGGCTGCAAGCCCAGGTGGCCACAGCTTCCAGAGATCTGCAGAGGCTTCAGGCTGTGCCTCTGTTGCCTGTTCCAGGCTGTCTACATCAACTATGGGCCTGAGGAGAGAGATGAAGAGAGACAACCTTATTACCTAGGGACTTGGGGATGAAAACCCAGCCTTCCATTAATCATCTTGGCACGGCAGGAAGTTCTTTCCACCTTCCCTTGTCTCTGGCTCATCCTTTGCTGTTGCTTGGCTGCCCTTTCTCCTCCACTGCTGCTATTGAAGGGCCTCCCTGGGCCAGGGCCTCCCAGCCAAGAGCACGTTTCAGGGCAGGTTTGGATCAGGACCTGAGCAGGGAGCCAGGGCTGCCTCTCCCGGTGCAGAGCCCCTGCTGGAGAGGGAGGGTTTGCTTCCCGCTCCCCAGGCTTTGTTTTCTCTGGAGATCTGAGATCACTCACCCCTCCCTGCCCTCAGAAATGTCTCCAGCAGCAGCCAGCCCAGGTTCTGGGTTGCTTGGGGTGGTTTGTTTGTTGTTGTTCGTTGTGGCAGAGCTGTCTGCCTGGTGCTGGCAGCTCAAGCTCTGGGACGGAGGAGCCGGGGCTGCAAGGCTGGGTGACCTCCCCGAGCCCTCGGCCAGGCTCATCCATCCTGCCAGTGTCAGGAGTCAGGCTGCCTGGGTGGAGCAGCTCCTGCAGCTCTGGCCAAGCAGCTGAGGAGCTGCAGTTCAGCTCATGCTGATGCTTGTCTGAGGTTTCCTTCCTTGTGGAGGAGCTAAAAATAGCAGGCTGGATGGCGTGGATCCGAAGGGCTCCGTGGCCCCTGCTAGCTCTCTGGAAGAGCAGCTTGGCTTCTCTTATTCCAGGGGAAGGTCTGAAGAGAGTCTGGCTCTCCCCACGTTGAGCAGATCTGCTGGAGACACAGCTCCTGTCGTCCCAGCCTGGGGTAGCTTGCCCCCACATAAGTCCTGATGGGCTCCAGCTCCCTTACCTCCTTTCCTCATCCTTGGAATGCACCCAAAGGTTGTTTCTTTGGAAGTGTTATTTGGGGCTGAGCTTTGCAGGGTGGTTGGCTTGCACCCAAAGGCAGATGGTTTTGGGGAGGGGAGAAGGAGCTGCTTCCTTGGCCTCAGACATTTAACATGGCTCTGATCCTGTCTGGCTATGACCACCCAGGGCTGAGGCTGGATCAGCTGCTGGGCTGTAGATCCCAGGGGAACTGAGGGGTCCCAGATGGGCCAGGACCCTCCTGGGTTACTCCTGGAAAAGCAGAGGCTCTTGGAAAACACTCCTTTTGTTTGGAGGGGCTTGCTTTGCTGAGGGAAGGTGGCTGGTGGCAATCCATGTCCATGCATGGTCCCAGGGAAGTGATGGATGGTGAGAGTGGGTGAACCCCAACCCTGCCCTGGGCATCCAGTGTGAGTACTGCCCTTCCCAGCCAAAAAACACGGGGTGCTGACAGCAAAGAGAGGCTGTACCTCTTCTGGGGTCACTGGTTTTGTATACTGGGAGGCGTGGGAGTGTTCCCAAGCACACCTCCCCAGCTAGGCACACCTTGGCTTGTGGTTTACTGGCAGCAGGATGCTTATTGTAGCCTTGGAGGGGAGGCTGCAAGCTACCAGCACCTCTCCCTTCATCCCCTGTAGAGCAGGATGCCATCAGAGCTGGCAGTGGGAGGAGAGCTGTGGAACCATCTCAGGTCCCCTCCTTTCCTGCCTCTGAGGCCCACCCAAGCATGCAGTTGGTGGCTTGCAGGTGGAGGGGCACAGACACTCCCTCAGACCTGGAGGTGCCAGCAGCTCTCCACGCTGTGCCCCAGGCTCTGCCCCCCGAGCGGCGAGGGCAGGAGAGGAGGTGGGAGAGGTCAGGGCCCCCGTGGTCTTCCCCCCCAGCTTCCTTTGGCTCCCTTTCTTCCCTGGGGATGTGTTTATGCAGTTGTTTCCTTGCCCATTGAGCTGGGTTTCCTTCAGATGCTGGGTGATTAGCCAGGAAGAGCTGTGTCCCACTTCCTCAGCCCGTTCCCACTCCGCTGTGGCGAGCAGCTTTGTTCTGCACTTACGTAAGGTCAGCTGCCCTCCCTGCCTCCTCCAGAACACAATGAGCTGGGGCCAGCCCAGCCCAGCCCAGCACTGCCTGGGACACCCAGCAGCTCTCCTCCTGACCTGCTCTGCCTGCCCTGGCAGAGGGTGGCTGGGTGCTGACCTCCTTGGTTACCTATCTACTGCCCTCTTCGCAGGGATGAGGTCGGCAGGGTTGTGCCCAAAGGGTCCTTGCTCCTTGGGGTGATGGTGCAAGCACCCAGCAGGATGGCAGGATGGGAGTCCTGCTGATTGCTTTGCTTTGGAAGTGTTTTGCCAACCCTGCAGAAGTTGGGACAAGTAGCAGAGTGGTTGTCAGCATGGCCAGCAGGGCAGGGAGGGGATTGCTCTGCTCTGGGGAGAGTTCAGCTGCAGTGCTGGGGCCAGCTCTGGAGTCCTGAGCACAGCAGAGACAGGGACCTGGGGGAGCAGGGCCAGAGGAGGCCACAGCAGTGATCTGAGGGCTGGGAGCTCTGTGCTGTGAGGCCAGGCTGAGAGAGTTGGGGTTGTTGAGCCTGGAGAGGAGAAGGCTCCAGGGAGACCTGACTGCAGCCAGTGAGACCCTGTCCAGGTTGCCCAGAAAGGTGGGAGATGTCCCATCCCTGGAACCATTGCAGCTCAGGTCGTTTGGGGCTGTGAGCAACCTGCTGGAGCTGCAGCTGTCCCTGCTGAGTGCAGGGGGTTGGCCTAGCTGACCTGGAAAGGTTCTTTCCATCCCAACCCTTTCCATGTTTCTCCAGAGCCCTCTAGCCTAGCTCTAGCTTTGCTCTCTGTGAGGAGATGTGGCCCTCCAAAAGGATGCTGATCCCATCTGCTGCCCTGGCTAGGGGAGCCCTTGTGCACCTCTCTTCCTTCCTTTCCCCAGCTCTGCAAGGAGCAGCAGTTAGGATCCTTTGTTCCACAGGATGCACTTTCCTCTCCAGCCTCTCCTGCCTTGGCTTCCTGCCGGAGGTGGGGGGCAGTGGTGGGACCCTGGGAGCACCTCACTCTGGAGGATGTTTACCAGGAGGCTGACTCCATGTGTGGATGCTTAACAAGGTCACTGATTGCCACCAGCAGCCTGTGGATCTCCCCCAGTGGGTGGATTGCTGTGGAGGAGGCTGCTAACAGTCCTGGAGGAGTGTGGTCCATGGAGGGCAGCCTGGCTGTGTCCTCACTGGAGACCATGGAGCTCCAGAGCCTGGACTGGAGCTGTGCTGGGGCTGGGGTTTCCTATCAGCACTGTCCTGAGGGATCTTGTTCTCAGGGAGCTAAAGCACTCCCTTTCCTTTGTCTGTCACTTCAGTGGTGGAACCATAGGTCTGCAGAGGTGACAGTGTGGGACAGTGTTCCACCTCCAGAGGGTCTGGAGGACCTCTGGAAACACCAGGCAGGAGTCTGCAGGGTGCAGGGGGGGCTGTGAGGTAGGACAGAAAGGTTGGCCCCTTGTCAGATGGCTCAGATTTGCTAGGCTGGCATTTCCAAGGGGAGGGGAGGGTAGAAGGGAAACTCCTGACTCATCCTCTCCATGAAAGGCCAAGAGACCATGGGCACCACACCATGGACCACTTGCTCTCCAACAGCTTTCCCAGGATCAGGAGGGTGCCAGCAGGGAGCAGAGGAGGCAGGTGGGCAAGAGAAGAGAGATCTGTGGTTCTGAGTGCTCTGAGCTCTGGTTCCTGATGCTTGGTGCCTCCTCCCTCTCCTTCCCTGCTGGAGGGCTGACTTACAGAAACACTCTTCTGCCTCTGGGAGCATTAGAAGAACAGGGAGAGATTTGTTTCTTTTCCTGGATGCTCTGCAGCAGGAGTGGAAAAGCCCAGGAGAGGCCATCCAGAGAGTAGCCTTCAGATACCAGCTCCTCCTGAGCTGGTTCCAGCATGTGGCTGCCCTGAGGGGCTGGGGATGCTTGGGCAGAAGCTGCAGGAGAAGCTGGTGGTGTAGAGAAGGTCACTCCTAGCCAAGCACTCCCTCAGGAAGTACTTTCTGGGCTGCCTCAGGTTCCCTTAGGTGTTGCAAGGGCTTTGGAGGGTGGGATGAGGAATCAGATAGAAACAAACCAGAGGAATGAATACTGCTGCAGGGAGAGCCCAGCAAAGCCCCCTCCTGCCTGCAGGTTCTCCTTCATCTGCTTCACCTTTCCACACAGCAGCCTCAGCCTGCTCTGAACTCACCCCCAAGCTTTACCACTCCTGGTTTTACAGCTCCTCTGCTTGTTTTCTTCTCCTGTTTGTTGCCTGAGCTATGCCCCTGCTGCAGTTTTGCTTATTGATTTGCCTTAACAAAGAAAAAGGAGGCAGTCACAGGCTGCTAACCTGCCTAGGAAACCCATCAGCACCACCCCTGCCTGCTGCCAAGCAGGGAGCTGGCAGATCCAGAGCATCAGGGCAGACAAAGCTTCATTTGGCATCAAAATACATACCCTGACCTGCCTGGGGAACCCCTTGGGGGCAAGGTGCTGAAGTCTGAGGGATTGCAACCCCGTGGCTCTTTAGCCAGGTGGGAAGAGGAGAAGCAGCATCTGTGTGGCCAGGCAAGCCCTGCCTCTGCCATCCCTCCATTTATCCACCCATCCCTCTCTCCCTCCATTTATCCCTCTCTCCTCCCTCCCTCTTCTCCCCCCTCCCTCCATCAGCCATCCTGGTGGCTTCATCTCCTCAGCAGCATCCTGCACCCCAGAGAAGGGAGAGCAGAGCTTTTGTGGAGCCATCTCCACGCTGTCATCTGTTCCCAGCTGCACCCTGTGCTGGCTTTTGGGGATGGAGGGGATGGCTCTATTTTTATCCTGCTCAGCAAGGCTTGGCCTCCCCACGTTTGCAAAAGCTGCAATTCCAAACATCCTGGGGAAGGGAAGCTGCTGGGGGAGGGGGGGAGGGAGGGAGGGAGAGGCCGTGCAGATTCCCACGTCACTGGCCAGGCTTCACCCAGCACCATCTGGCAGCACCAGGTGAAGGCTCATGGACCAGCTCTGGCTGCCACCAGCTTGATCCCAACTGCTCCTGCAGGAGCTGAGGGACATCCTTGTCCAGGCTGAGCTGGAAACATGATGCCCCAGGGAAGGCACTGGGGTGGGAAGGATGCTCATCCCCCCCTCTGCCCCCCGCTTCCCCAGCTCTTCTCTCACCCTCCTGATATCTGAGCTGAAATTGCTTCAATTAGGGATTGCAGGAAATCATTTTAGCTAAACCACCACAAATACCCTTGTGGATACTCTTTAAACAGCTTTCCAGCTTCAGCTTACACTGGAAAGGCAGCAGTGCTGATCCAGGCTCGTTTCAGTTGGGTTTAAATGGAGTTAAACAAGTCCACACCGGTTTTAATTAAGACCAGTTTGAAACCAATTATGGTCAACGAGTGGAAGTTGTGTTTCATGCCAAGGGTGAAGTTCAGCACTTTGCAGCCCAGGCAGGAAGAGCCAAGTTGGTGTCAGAGTCCCAGGCACCCTCCCAGGGCAATCTGGGGACACCTTGGCCACTGTGGGTCTCGAGACAGCTCAGGCCATGGAGCAGCCAGACAGCCTGAATGTTCCAGGCTCCTATACAATATATATTTATAAGGGCCTTAATATAGAGCCCTAATTGCCTGTCTCAGCTGATTTATAGCATGGCTGAGGGAGCCATGGGAACAGCGTGAAGAAATTCATTCCCCAGAGGGTGGTGGGGGACTGGCACAGGTTGCCCAGAGAAGCTGGGGCTGCCCCATCCCTGGCAGTGTCCAAGGCCAGGCTGGATGTGGCCCTGGGCAACCTGGTCTAGTGATTGGCATCCCTGCCCATGGCAGGGGGTTGGAGCTAGGTGATCTTTAAGGTCCCTTCCAACCCAAACCTTCTATGAATCTGTGAACCAATGGAGAGCCCTTGGGGCTGCACCAGGGCTTTTGGGTAGCTTGAGATAGCACCCGTGGTGGAGTTGGGGAGTGGGTGCTAATGGTGGCTTAGGTGATCCAAGAAGCCCACTCTTGTCCCTGGCTCTACCCCAGGCTGCAGAGGTTGCCTCAGGAAAGGGTTTGTTAGGCTGGCACCCCAGGATGCAGGAGGATGCTGGAGTCAGCGAGACTGGGCCAGGCTGGGTGCATCATGAGGATGCATTTTGGCCATGGAGCTGCAATTTCCCTGTGCTTTTGCAGCCTGGTTCTATTGACTCTTGTTTCACTGCTCTGCTGTGGGCTCAGAATTCCCATTTGTTCCTCTTAGAGTGGATATCAGGATGAAGAGGCTGCCCAGGGCAGTGCTGCAGTCACCATCCCTGGAGGGACTGAAAAGGCCTGGAGCTGTGGTGCTGAGGGACATGGTTTAGTGGTGACCTGCAGTGCTGGTTAAGGGTTGGACTTAGTGATCTGAAAGGTCTCTTCCAACCAAATCATCTCCCTTCTTCCTTCCTCCTCTTGTCTGGGCTGTGTTTCATTGTTCCTCTGAGCTGGGATCTTTCTTCTCCCCCCTCCCTCCGTGAGCCCCAGGCAGCAGAGCCGGGAGGTGGCACCAGCCCTGCCCCCGATCTGGCAGCTTAGGAAGCTGCAAAGTCTGGCTTGGGGGGAGAGGGAGAGAGGTGCAAGCTTCAATTCACTCAGCCACAGTTTTCCTGACACCTCTCCCTGCTTGTCTCTCCTGCTTGATGGAGAAGCTTTGCCAAGCTGCTCTCGTGGTTCCCTGGAGGTGAGGATGGCCCCGAGCTGAGCTCTGGGCTGCACTGGGAAGGGTGACACCGTGGCACAGGAGGTGCCAGCCACCTCCTCGACATCCTGGAAACACAGAGCCCAAGGGAAGCTCCCAGCTTTTGCAGGAGACAGGCATGTTTTGCCTGCTTGGAGGAAGGGTTGACCTGGTAAACTCCAGCTGAGGTTTGGTTGAGCCTTTGGCAGCCTAGGAGCCTCCTGCACGTGTCCCATGGTGTGACTGTGGTGGGAACCTTCCCTGGGGACACACAGGCACAGCTGCTGGGTGCTGGGTGGGCAGGGGGTGGAGGAATAACCCCTCTGGAGTCCAGCCTCAGTGCTCCCAGAGGCAGAGGATGAGGAAGCAGCTCCCTAGGGTGTGCAGACTGTCAGATCACACTTGCCTCTCCTGAAAAAGACACAGGGCTAAGATTTGGGTTTGCTGGCTCTGTCTCCCAGTCCCTTCTTGCTCCCAACACCCTGAGCCACTGCCCAGGCTGGCCATGGTGGGTCAGAGGTTTGGAGGCAAGTCAGTGGGAGAAGACAGCAGGACAGGAGGCTGCTGATTGATTGTCCTGCAGATCACAGCCAGGATCTGCCCTCTGGGGTGATTGTGGCTGCTGGATTCTCAGCTGACCCAGCAGGTCCTCTTGAGTCTCCAGTCTGAGATGCAGGAGGTGCTGCACCTCCTGGGGAGCAGCATGGGTCTGAGGGTGCCTCTGCCTGGGCTGCCTTGCACCAGCCTTCCCAGTCACCCACTTCCTGGGCTTTGTCCTGGGCACACGGCTGCTGGCACCCCAGGTGCCTCCTCCTGTGCTCCCTTGGGATGTCTCTGGATGTGGGAGTAGTTTGGGCTCTCACCAGAAGGCATGTGGGGAGGTGCTAAGGTACGAAGCTGCGTGGAGGGAGCCCAGCCCTGGCAGCTCTGCCAGCCTGGACACTGGGAGGGACAGGGACATGATTTTGGGGGTCTTGAGATGAGAGAAACTCCATCAGACCTTCCCCTGGACAGGTTTTCTTGCTTTGGGTCCAGAGGAGACTGCAAACATGATCTGAGGGTGGAACCCCTCTGCTGTGAGGCCAGGCTGAGAGAGTTGGGGTGGTTCAGCCTGGAGAAGAGAAGGCTCCAGGGAGACCTGAATGCAGCCTGTCAGGACTTCAAGGGATCTGGAAGGAAGCTGGGGACAGAGTTTTCAGCAGGAGCTGTTGGGACAGGCCAAGGGCTGATGGTTTGGAACTGAAAGAGGAGATGGAGACTAGAGAGACGGAAGAAATGTTTTGTGCTGAGGGTGATGAGAGCCTGTCCCAGGCTGCCCAGAGAGGTGGGAGATGTCCCAGCCCTGGCACCACTGCAGCTCAGGTTGTTTGGGGCTGTGAGCTGCCTGCTCTAGCTGCAGATGTCCCTGCTGACTGCAGGGGCTGCCCTTGAAAGATCCCTTCCAGCCCAAGCCACCCTGTGTTCCTGAGCTATGACACTGGGGCATTGCTAACTGGTGGGGATGAAGATGAAGATGCAGTGTCCTGCCTGCTGCTGGCTCTTGGGTTGCAGCACACCTCTGCTCTTCACCCCCCCACCCCACCAGTGCATGCTCTGAGGCTCTGCCCATGGTACAGGGGAGGTGGGTGGGTGCATGGCTGAGCTCTGGGCCAGCCTGCTAGGAAGGCAGAGCTGCTCCATGTCTCCCTGTGTGTTCCCTGTCCCTTCCCTGGGCTGTGCTGAGCAGCTGTAGTGCCAACACGTGGGGCACAGCTCTGTTTTCAGGCTGGGTGCTCCCTTCCCTGCCCTGGAACAAACCCACCTTTGTTTTGGAGCTCAAGCCTATTTATTTTTTGGGGTTGGGATTTTTTTTCCCCCCAGATCATCTTCCCCACAGCTGAAGGGAAACAAGATCCTCCAGGAAACACTTGTGCTCTGGGAGATGCCTGCTTCAAAGGCTGGTGTGGGGTTTCAGGTGGCTCCAGCAGGGAGGAGACACCAGCCTCTGCTTCAGATGACCTTGTGTTTCTTTTTTCCTTTGGCTGCCTCTGTTCTCTTGGATGCTAAATCCAAACCCAGGGAAGCTCTCAATGGGGCAGGCTGGGTGGAAAACAGCTCAGTGGCTTTTCCATCAGCTTCTCCTGGGCTCTGGTGGCTTGATTGTGTCTTTAATTGGCCTCTCCATGCTCTGCTGAGCCTCAGGAGAAGCAGACAGCAAACATAAATCAAACCCTTCAGGTTTCCTTCAGCATTCTGATGGAAATACTGTTCTCAGGGTGGGGAGAGTAACCTTAGGTGCTGGTGTGTGCTGGATTCCTTCCTTACCATGCCTAGCCTGTGGTCTCTCCCTAGGAGAAGTGAAGGCAGAGAGCTCCCCTTGGAGCAAAGTCTCCTTTCAGACCTCTCCAAACATTTGCTTTGAGCAGGCTAAATAAACCACATCCCCTGGAGACTGGCTGTGGGAAAAGCAATCTTCACCTGCCAGCTCCCTGCTCCTGGCCCTTTCCAGGGCTGTGTTTTCTAACAAGCCCTGTGTTCCCTGAGCTGGGAGGTGCCCCTTTGCCAGCCCTCCCTGGCTGCCCACCCTGCAGACAGTCTCAGACTGAGTCAGGATGTCTCTCCCAGTGGGTTCTGGAGCAGTGTTTGCTGTTCAGCCAACAATGGGAGCTCACCAGGAGCGAGTTCATGCCCCTGAGAGATGCTGAAGGGGCTGCAGGCTGCGTGGCACAGAGCCTGGCCAGCTCCTGGTGCCCCCTGCTACAGGAGGGGGAGAGCATCCCTGGCCAGCACAGCTTGGAAACCCTCCAGCTCCACGCCAAATGCCTGAGGAGGAAGCACAAAAGAGTCTTGCAGGCCTGGAGGACCTTGGGTCTGGGTGTGCTGGAGCACATCTGGTCTCTCCTGAGCACACCATCTCTTCTCTCTCAGCTTCCACCCTCACCCTTCTCTCTGCCTGGGGCACTTCCTTGCCCAGAGAGTCTGCTCACTTCTCCTTACCTGCTTTTGAGACTTAGAAATGTGATCTGTGAGAGCTGCTGCCTCAGAACTGAGCCTTCTGGGCAGAAAGCACAACTGCTGCAGGAGCAGGCAGTGGCTTTGTGTCCTGACCCAGCAGGTGCTCTGGGAACCACAGCATCACAGAACCTTTTTGGTTGGAAAGGTCTGTTAGCCAGCACTGCCAGGTCACCACTAACCCATGGCCTCAGCACCACATCTCCAGGGCTTTCCAACCCCTGCAGGGCTGGTGACTCCACCACTGCCCTGGGCAGCCTGGGCCAGGTCTTGACAACCCTCTCAGGACCACAGCTCCCTCCTGTCCCTTCCCAAACCTTCAGCTGCTTTCATTATAAAGAGGCTTTTGCAAACAGAGAACAGAAAACCCCCTCATTTTTGGGGTACAGTCTCTAAGCTTGGAGCCCTGCTGTGGTTTGAGCAGGACTTGATGCTAGCCCCAGGCAGTGCTGTGTGTGACACTGTCACACCAAGTGGCTTCTGCTCAGGGGACATCAGATCACTCAGCATCAACTGGTGGCCCTGCCATGACCCAGGGCCAAATGTCTGTGTCTGCTGCTCTGTGCACTCTGGGCTAGGGGCACCTGTGGTGTGTGGGGGCTGGAGGAGAGGCTCTGCAGCTCACCAGCAGTCTGGCTTTTGGGATGCTGTACGTGCTGTATCCCAGGAGATGGGCTTGCCTGCTGACCCAGAGCCTCAGGCTCTCTTCTGTCTGCAGCTGAGGCTGAGCAGCTCTGGGATGATCTCCCCTAAAGCCCCATTTCACCCCCAGGTGCTGCTTCAGGGGCTGGGACCCCAGGATGCTGTGGCAGGGCTGGTTCTGGGAGGCTTGGAAACGTTGCCGTGCCCCAGCCCTCCTCCGCTGAGTGACCGTGGTTTGGGTGTCTGCTTTCTGGCTGAGGCTGCTCTGGCAGGAAGGCCCTGGCTGCTCTAACTTGCTCTCCCTTTCCCTTGCCTCCCCAGGTGCCAAAGGCTTGGAGTGCTCCCCCTCCACCCCCACCATGAACTCCTACTTCTACAAGTTCATGATCAACCTGCTCAAGCGCTTCAGCAGCGAACGGAAGCTCCTGGAGACCAGAGGAGCCTTCATCATCAGGTCAGAGCCCCCTGGGCAGGCTGGGGTGGGGGTGGTGGGGTCAAGCAGCAGGAGCACCGAGCTCCTCAGAGCCAAAACCATTTCTCCCAGCCTCCCTTGCTCCTCAGCAGATGGTTTCAGAGCAAATGGGACTGGCCTGGCACATGTCGAGGCACCATATTTCTCACTCCCATCCCCAGAGGCAAAGTAGCTCCTTATTAAATAGCACTGTCAGAGCCTGTTTCAGTAGGAGACAGCTAGACCAGCCAGAGCAGGACAGGTTTGTGCTCAGGGTGCCAGGGGGAGTGAATCCCATGTCCTGCAAAGCTGTAGCTTTCAGTGCTTGCAGTTGGCAGGTTTTGATTTGGTGTTGTAAGGAGCAGAGGCCGGAAAGCTAAGTGTTTTGGGGGCTGGAAAGCCAAATGTCATGATGTTGGAAATCCAAGTGTCCTGGAGCTGGAAAGGCCCAAGTGTCCTGGAGCTGGGAAGGCCAAGTGTCCTGGCAGCTGGCTGGGCATCTTCCTTGATGCAGTGAGGTGTGGGGCAAGGGACAGCAGTTCCTCAGCTGGCTGGGGCTTACTGGTTGAGGTGAGGTGGAGAAACCAGTGAGGAGGTTGGTGGGAGGAGGGAGCAGGACCCTGGCTTTTCCTGACTTGCTTGCAAGGGAGGTGGTTTCAAAGTGCAGGTGAGGTGAGGAGAGTGTGGAAGCCAGGCTGTGCTCCTGCAGGAGAAGAGGGGTCCCTCTCTGAAGGCAGGGGGGTGCTCAGGGTGCTGACTGGGTTGTCCTCTCACAGCTATCAGCAGCACAGAGCAGCAGAGCTCTCCAAATCTGCTAAGCTGAGCTTGGTGTTGAGTTGTACCTCCTTGGGCAGCAGTTTGTGCCCAAGCCTTGGGTTGTTCTGAGAGCACATCCACATCCATGAGTGCTGACCAGGGAGGTGAAGTGTGGTGGGCTGCAGTATGACACTGCTCAGCTTTTGCCTCTTTCAGAGATCCCATCCCTGGCACCATTGCAGCTCAGGTTGTCTGGGGCTCTCAGCAACCTGATCTAGTTGCAGATGTCCCTGTTGACTGCAGGGGGGTTGGACTACCTGACCTTGAAAGGTCTTTTCCCACCCAACTCAGTCTGTAGTTCTAGGATTCTATGAAATAGGGCTTCAGAATCGAGGCAGAGGTGGGCAGGGCAGGATTGCTGGAAAGGCTGAGAGCCCTGGGGCTGCTGAGCCTGGAGAAGAGCAGCCCCAGAGGGGAGCTGCTCAATGCTGAGCAAGAGCTGAAGGCTGGGGGCAAGAGGCTGGGGCCAGACATAGAAGACAGCTGTTGAAGCTGCTGAACAGGGGGGTGTTTGCTTCTGAGAGGAGCCAGGAAATGTTGGGTGTATTCCTATGGGGATCTAAGCAGACACTATCCCACTGGCAGTGCCCCCTGTCTGCTCCACAGGCAGCCCAGTCCCTGGCAGGACAAGTCCCCCTGTGCCTCCTTCAGGGCCCAGGGCAGTGAGAGCAAGAGTGAGCCTGGTCCCATTTAAAGCTCTCCCATATCGTGGCCACCTCAAATTGTTCCCTCTGGCTCCAGCAGGATGAGCTCTGGCTTTCCCCATAGCTGGCTGGTGGTGTGCTGGGGCCAGCTGGGTGTACTGGGGCCAGGTCAGTGTGGTGCTGGGGCTAGGTCAGTGTGGTGCTGGGGCCAGCTAGGTGTGGTGGGTCTGGCTGACCCAAAGCTAGGTGTGATGGGGCTGGCTGAGCAGCTCGGTGTGGTGGGCCTGGAGTGAGCCAGGGCCTGTTAGGGTGACTCATGCCCCCAGAAATCTGGTAAAGCATGAAAACAGAAGGAAAAGAAACCCCCAAGCCCTTCCTTGCCTCTGCCCTCTGCCCAGTCACAGTGTGGCTCACCTGGGGTAGGTGCAGATCTGCAGCCCAGCTGTGGTAGTTCTGGGGGGGGGGGTGAGCCCTGCCCCCAGGTAATGCTGGTTAACTCTGAAACCTACTGATGGCGAGGGAAGTGCCGGTGGGGGCTACATCTCTGCTGCCTCCAGGGGAGGGGGAAAAAACAAAGCAGGATGGGAATAGAGGAGGAAAACTTGGCCAGGACTCTCTGGAAAAGACTGATCTCTTGCTGGAGGGGCTCAGCCAACGTGGGAGCCTCAGGCTGCTATTTATAGCTGCTCTCCAAATTGGAGCCGTCTGCACGTTCCCACGTCTTGTCCCACCCTTGTCCAGGAGCCAGCTCAGCTGTTTCACACAGCAGGGTGAGAAGCCAACCTCATCTCTGACTTGGGAGATGCTGGTGATGTTTTATCCTGGGCTGGAGAACATGAGGATGCTTGAGGAGTAGGATGGTGTGAGTGTAGTCCTCCCCCAGCACAGGCACAGGAGCAGCACTGCCCCTGGCTGCTGCCAGCCAGCCTGGGAACAGTGAAGCAGGGAAGGAAAATCCCAGACTCCCAGCAGGGTGGGGGCTGGAAGGGAGCTCTGGGGATCATCCAGCCCAACCCCCCTGCTCCAGCAGGGGCACCCACAGCAGCTTGCCCAGGGTCACCTCCAGCTGCCTTGGCAATCTCTCCACACAAGGAGACTCCACAGCCTCTCTGGGCAGCCTGGGCCGGGGCTCCAACACCCTCACACCAAACAACCTTTTCCTGCTCAGCTGGAACCTCCTGGGTTCCAGTTTGTGCCCAGTGCCCCTTGGGCTGTCCCTGGGCACCACTGAGCAGAGTCTGGCCCCAGCCTCTTGCCCCCAGCCTTCAGCTCTTGCTGAGCATTGAGCAGCTGCCCTCTGGGGCTGCTCTTCTCCAGGCTCAGCAGCCCCAGGGCTCTCAGCCTTTCCTCCTGCCAGAGCTGCTCCAGTGCCCTCAGCATCTTCCTAGCCTTCAGTGGCCTCTCTCCAGCAGTTCCTTGTCTCTCTTGACCTGGGGAGCCCAGAACTGGACCCAGGACTCCAGCTGTGGCCTCACCATAGCTAAGTAGAGTGGGAGGAGAACCTCCCCTGACCTGCTGCTCACACTCTCCTTCATGCACCCCAGAAGCCCATTGGCTTTCTTGGCCCCAGGGGCACTTTGCTGGCTGATGATGAACTTGTTGTCCACCAGCACCCCCAGATCCTTCTCTGCTGAGCTGAAATTAGACCTGCTCAGTTTAGACAGTGACTCCCAGGTGCAGGGTAAGTGCTCAGGGGTCAGTGTTTTCATTAAAGCACAGGGAAATTTCCCTGTCCCACTGCCAGCAGCTGAGTCTGAAGAACTGGGAGGTCAGGCAGAGGGTCTGTGGTCAAAGGTAGTTTATTTCTAAGCCAACCCAAGCTGGTTCACATCTGGTTGCTGAGTCTGAAAGGACTTTAGTCTCTCTCCTGGTATGGCCTCAGGGCCCTGGAGGCAGAGGTTATGGTATGTCATGTGCTGGAGGAGCATGACCTGTGGTGCCCAGGACCTGCAGAGCTGCTGCAGTTCCTGCCTGGTTTTGGGAGATGGGTGGGAGGGAGAAGCACCCACAGCCCTCCCAGGCAGAGCTGGGGGCTGGGCTGGGTGGTCTCACCAGCAGTGACAGCAGTCCCAAGAGCTGCCTTGGGATGGTTTGCCAGAGGAGACAGGGTGGAGCTCAGTGGAAGCAAACTGCCTTGAAGCTAACAGCAAACAGCTCCAAAGCTTCTGTCCTTCCTAAGGAAGAACCCAGATCATTTCTTCTGCCTTTCCTGGGACCACCAGGCTGGGAAATAACCTAGCACTGGCATGTGATCTGTCTGCTAATGCTGCTGGTGCATCTAGGAGATGCCCTTCTTGGTCTGTCACCTCCCCCAGTGGGATCCAGCACATCAGCAGTTCAAACCCTGGTGTGATGCCACCACCCCAGGGGACCTCTCAGAGGACAAGCCTATGGTGGTGGCAGAGCTCCCAGGCTGGGCTGAGCCCCAGCAGGAGGAGAAGGGAGGGGCAGCATCCAGGAAAAGGCTCTTCAAGGATCTTCAGAGCTGCTGAGATGCCTCATGAACCTCTGAGTGAGGGAGCCTCTTTGGGAAGGGATGTGCCATGAGGGCTGCAGTGGTGTCAACCACCCAGAGCCCTCTGGAGCAAGCCAGGAAGGTTGCCAGCCCACCACCATCTCCTGCTGGGGAGAAGCCATCTCCTGCTTTCCACCTCCCTCCCTTGAGGAACCAGAAAGGTGGCAAACCTGCTGCCATGGTGTCTCCCAAGGGCTTTTCTTTGGCTTGGTACAGGTTTTCTGCTTCCCAGCAGACAGGAGCTACCCCTGGGGTTGATCTCTCTCACTGGCACTGGGGACTTCTTTTAGGCTGGAAGCCAGTGAAGTTATGCCACCTTTGAATGTCAGGATTCAGAGCTCTGCCTTCTCTGGAGCCAGGTGGCCCCTAAAGGGCTGTTGGAGGCAGGAGAGCATCAGCTGTTGCTCAGTGTCCCACCTCCCCTTGAGGAGCAGACCTGGGACCTTCCAGCCTCCCCTTGATGTGCAGACCTGAGACCTTCCAGCCTCACCTTGAGGAGCAGATCTGGGACCTTCCAGCCTCACCTTAATGAGCAGACCTGAGACCTTCCAGCCTTCTCAGTGAATGGGAGCTCTCTGCCCTGACTGGCAGGAGGCCACCCTGGGCTGGAGAGAGCCCTTAGGCAAGAGGCAGATATCCCCATTCAGCTGCCTGGCCTCCTGACGATGACTTGAAGCAGCAGAAGAATGTGGAGGAGCTTCCAAAGCATCACATGGCTCCTTGGAGCAGCAGGGCTGTTCCTCTGGGCAGGGACCCTGCAGAGGGAAGGCTGCTCAGGAGGCAGGCAGCTGGGCAGCACTGAGCTCTCCAGCTCCCACCAAAAGCCTGGCTTTAACTCTTGCTGCTTGGGACCAGCACTGGGGGATGTGGGGATGAAGGGAGAGGCTGAGCCCTGCCCTGGAGGACATCAGTGTGGCTGCTCAGAGGAGGGTTTTGAGGCTAGGGCTGGCTGCCCCAGCAGCTTGCTGCCCCTGGAAGGAGCTGGCTTCTCCCCTCTCATCCCTCCTCAGGCTGGTTGTGCTGTCCTCAGGCTCCATCTGAGCTCGGGCAGCTGGTTTAACTGGCTAAGCTGAGCCTAGCACTGAAGCAGCTGGTGCTGTGCTGCTCTCTGAGGTGGAGCAGCTCAGACATTCATGGTTGATGTGCCTTGTCAGGCTGGCAAGGGAACCCTGCAGGGTAGGGGATGTGCTGGAGTGGCTGGAGACATCCTCATGCATGTTGTGTGTAGGTGCTTTGAAGTGAAAGGCTTAACTTTTAAGCCTGGAGAGGCTGGAGCAGTGGCACCCTGGGGCAGGAGAGAGGATGCCTGAGTCAGCACTTTGCTCCCTGGGCAGGGATCTTGTCTCAGCTTGTTTTGTAGAGCTGTTAAATAAAGCTCCCTGCTGCCCAGCACCTTCTCTTGGGGCCTTCTCTGAGGTTAAGCTGCCTGGAGGGGACCCTGGGGTGACTTTGCAGCCACCTCCCATGTGAAGCATCTGTCAGAGCTTGGCCATTTCACTGGGCATGGTCTCCTGGCTTCTGGGGGAGATGCTTGGAGCCTGTGGGGTCAGCCAGGAGGGTTGGCTGCTTCTCCATCTGCTCTGGAGGACGTTGGCCTGGAGTTATTTGGCCAATTTATGGCATTAGCCTGCAAGCTGGAAAATCGAGTCTCGTGATGGGGCCAGGAGTTTATGGCTCCTGCAGACAGGGAAAAGTCCACCCAGCTGGAAACCCTGCCTCCTCCTTAAGGCCTCAGAGTCCTGCTGGGATGAGGCCAGTGGAGAGCTGGACAGGGCACAAACACTGGCACGAAACAGTGGCTGCATGAAGGGCTTCAGGGGCTGCCCTTGCCCTGCAGCTGGGAGGGTGGCCTGTCCCCTCTTCTTGGCCAGGAGGGGATTCTTCTGCCTCAGAGAGAGGCTGGGGCTGATTGTGGGACAACTCTTTCTCCCCAAAAAGCAGGAGAAAAACAGAAGCAAAGTGGTTTTGAGGCTGCTGAGGGGATGGGGAGCCAGGAGGGGAAGGGGGGAGCAGAGGGCCAGCGTGTCCCAGGGAGCACAGGCAGCTGCTGCTCGTGGCAGGCAGGCACCCAGCAGCATGGGAAATGGCTTCTTGCTCAGCCTGCCTCTCCACAGCATCCTCAGGGCCCTGCCATCCATCTGGGAGGGCTGGAATGGGAAGGGCTCTGGGGAGGGAGTGGGTTGGGGGTTTAGCCACCAGCTCAGGTAGTGAGGGATGCACTGGGGATGCTGTGCAGCACTGCTGGGTGTCTGCTTTGGAGGTGAGGGGATGCTGAAGCCCCAAGATGCCACTGTCCTGTCCTGCCCCATCCTGTTTCCCCCTCTTCCACATCCTTAACCTCTTTTTCCTCCTGCCTCCCAGCCCATCACCCACTCCTCACTGGGGGATGCTCAGGAGCTGGGGCTGGCCAAAATCCTCCTCTTCTCCCAGGCCTGGATGCTCTTGGCCAAACACCTCAAAACCTCCCCAGGAGCTGGCTGCTCTCAGGGCTGGGATCCTGGATCCTCTCCCACTTCTCCTTCCTTTGGGTTCCCTTCAGCTCCCATTGCCAAACCCATCACCCAAAAACCCCTTCTGCCCCAGCAGCAAGTGTGACTCAGGGCTTGGGGCTGGGGGGGACACACAGACACGTGTGGCTCTCCTTCCTCTCTCCCATCCTCTGGGCCACTGCACTGCAGAACAAAACCTGTGTTTGTTTGGGCAGGATCCATTGGGCCTGTGCTCAGCAAAGGGGGGAAAAGAGAAAGGGGGGGTGAAAAAATGCATCCCCTTTGATAAAGTGTGATATGAACTCGGGTGGAATCCAAACAGCTGTGGGTGCCACAAGGGAAGCTTCTGTGTCGGGAGGCTGTGAAAAGGCAGAGCTCTGCCTGCCAGGAGCCTCCCTGGCCTCCTGCCCTGCTGCCTTGGGAGCTCTCTGCTCTCCATCTCCCCCCTCCCCATGCCTCCCAGAAAGGAGGATCTGGAGAGAGCTGCTGGCTTACTTATTTGGGTGTATTTGTTGAGCTGTTTGTCCCCACCTGATAGCTGCATCCTCCCTGTCCTGCTCCTGCTCAGGCAGGGGCTGAGGGAACCTCCTTGCCTCTGCACTGAGGTCTGCAGGCATGGAATCATGGAATCAGAGTGCTTTGGGTTGGAAGGGACCTTCCAAGCTCAGCTAGGTGAAGCCCTGCACTCAGCAGGGACATCTGCAGCTAGAGCAGGTTGCTCACAGCCCCAGACAACCTGAGCTGGGATGGTTCCAGGGCTGGGACATCTCCCACCTCTCTGGGCAGCCTGGGACAGGCTCTCACCACCCTCAGCACAAAACATATCCTCTTTCTCTCTAGTCTCCATCTCCTCTTTCAGTTCCAAACCATCAGCCCTTGGCCTGTCCCAACAGCTCCTGCTGTAAACTCTGTCCCCAGCTTTCTCTCAGTCCCTTGCTTATCTCCAGCTGGTTCCTCTGCATCTCCCTGTAACCTCAAAATCTCCTCTCCCCAGCTCTGCCTCCACCCAGCCATAGGAAACCCCATGGCCAGAGATTCCCTGGTGTTTTAGTGGCATTTGAGTAGCATGGGGTCATCCAGGCTCTGCCTTTACACCTCTCCCACTGCCCCAGCCAGGCATAGACTCTTCTTGGGCTTTGATGTGAATTTGGGGCTGGAGCCAGCAACCTGCTGCACCTCCAGAACCCCCTCAGCTCTCAAAGTGCCCATCCTGCATCATGCAGTGGGCTCCACAGGCCCAAGGGGGCATGTACCTAGTGAGGTTTGAATGCACCAAGGCTGTGGGGCATCCTTCTGGGCTCTCCCATACCCTCCCCAGCTCCATGGAGCAGGAGCAGGAGCTGGAGAGGAAAAACCCAATTTTCCCCAGGCTGGAGATTGGATTTAGGGTTGCAAAGCACTGGGAGCCATCATCCTCTTCCTCATGGAGAAGCCTGGTTGCTCTGCTGAAGAATCTGGGCTAGCAGGAGCTGGGCCAGGCCTCTCCTGGGGCTGGAGCCTCCAGGGAGGGTGGGAGATGCCTCCAGGGAGCTGGAGGAGCTGGGAGGGGAGCAGCCCTTGGGGCTGTGCTCACTGTCCTACCCACCAAAGCTGCTCCAGGAGCAGCTGTCCTGGGAGCTGCCTGGAAGGATTGCCTGGGTTTTGTGGAGGAAAATGGGAAGCACATGTGAGCAGCAGCCCTGCAGTGGGCTGGGACTGGCTGGGGTCAGCGAGAGGCTGGAGGGGAGGAAGGGGAAGTGTGCCTCAGGGAGGAAAACCCTCCTCAGATGGCCAGGTTCCTTCAAAGAGCAGGTCCCCCGGGGGGAATGTTTCCTCCATGCCAGCACTTTCCCTGGGATCCCAGCAGCAGTGCTCTGGAAGAGCAGGGTGGGGAAGGGGGGAGGCAGGAGGAGCTGTGCTGGGCAGGAGGGAGGGGAAGCCTCGTGTTTCCCAGAGCAGGGCTGCAGCAGGAGAAGCTCCCAGGGTGTCTCCCAAACGTTCCTTGCCCAGCTGGTGGGGTGAGGAGGCACTGTGGGGAGGCTGGGGTGGGTGCAGGTGAGGGGGGGAGTTAGATTAACCCATCTGATCCCAGCAGCTGGGACTTGGGGGGGACTCTGGTGATGCTTCCTTTTCCTGCTCTGCAAGTGGAACATCTCAGACTCTTCACTGTGGAGGGAAAAGCCAGGGCAGGGAGTCTGGGAGAGGCTGAATCATGGTGTTTCCTCCCCCATCTCCTAGAGGGGACCTTGCTGAGGATCATCCCCAAGGCACAAGGCCCTCTTGGTTCAAAACCTCAAGGCAGGGCTGAGTGCTTTGCCTCCTGCTGCTCTCAAGGGAGGGTTTGTTTTTCCCATTCCTGGCTGGGTTTTGGGCACCTCCCAGCCCATCTCACTCTGCTGGTGGTGGGCTCACAGCCCTCCCTCCTCCCATGCCTCCCACCCATGGCTGGCACAAGCAGCAGGAGGATGAGGATGCTTTGGCACTTTTGTTTGGGGCTGTGAGCAACCTGCTGTAGCTGCAGATGTCCCTGCTGGGTGCAGGGGGTTGGCCTAGCTGACCTTGGAAGGTCCCTCCCAACCTAAAACACCCTGTGATTCTATGATTCTTAGGGTGCCAGTGCAGCAGGGGCATCTAAACCACAGCAGAACCAGGGACTTCTTCTAGCTGACACTCCTGAGCCCAGAGCCTGGCTGAGGTCATGGAGTTCCTCACAGGCACCTCCTTCCCTGAGCTCCAGGACCTGCTCTCCAGTGTCCTTCCTCCTCCTCTCCCCAAGGCACAGCAGGATTAGCTGCCTGTGGAGTTGAGCTGATCAGGCAGAATGCAGCCAGGCTGCACAGGCACAGCAAGGGGAGAGGCAGCAGCAGGTCTGAGTCCAGATGTTCACCTCCCACCCCAGGGCAGGCTTGTTCCTAAGCTGAGCTGATGTGTCCCCCTCCAGCTGCCACCCATGGGTCACTGCCACCCCTCTTCCAGTCCCTTTTTTGTTTCCTTGTGGACAGCTTCACCCTTAAATAGTGTATTCCTGCTGTCCTCCACCCCCCAGCCAGTCCTTCTGCTTTCAGAGGCCTGGGGGTGTTCATCTTCCCCCACATTTGCCTTCCCTCCAGGGAGGTAGCAAAAGTTCATCCTCCTGCAGGACAGCAGCTGCTCCTCAGCCATGCTCTTAGGGGCAGAATCCCTTTAGTGGCATACATCACAGAATCACAGGATGGGTTGCCTTGGCTTGGCATGGAAGGGACCTTTCAAGGTCTCTAGTCCAACCCCTGCAGTCAGCAGAGACATCTCCAACTACAGCAGGTTTCTCACAGCCCCAGACAACCTGAGCTGGGATGGTTCCAGGGCTGGGACATCTCCCACCTCTCTGGGCAGCCTGGGACAGGCTCTCACCACCCTCAGCACAAAACATTTCTTCCTTCTCTCTAGTCTAAATCTCTCCTCTTTCAGTTCCAAACCATCAGCCCTTGGCCTGTCCCAACAGCTCCTGCTGAAAACTCTGTCCCCATCTTTCTTCTGGGCTCCTTGAAGCCCTGACAGGCTGCAGTCAGGTCTCCCTGGAGCCTTCTCTTCTCCAGGCTCAACAACCCCAACTCTCTCAGCCTGGCCTCACAGCAGAGAGCTTCCAGCCCTCAGCTCACTGCTGTGGCCTCCTCTGGCCCTGCTCCCCCAGGTCCATGTCTCTGCTGAGGACTCCAGAGCTGGCCCCAGCACTGCAGCTGAGCTCTCCCCAGAGTAGAGCAGAGCAGAGAGGCACAACCCCCTCCCTGCCCTGCTGGCCACGCTGCTGGGGATGCAGCCCAGGCCACAGCTGGCTTCTGAGCTGGGATCTCACATTGCTGCCTCATGCCAGCTTCTCAGCCACCATTTCTTCATCTGCAGGCAAAGCACTGGGGAGGGATGGGGAAGGAGAAGCCCAGGAGCACAGCTCCCACCTCTCAGCAAGCTGTGCACGCCCCGAGCCGGATCAGCCTCTCCTCCTGCCACAGCTCTCTGCCTGCTCCTTTAACCTATTTTATTTGCAGCCAGGAGAAATTACAGGGGGAGAAAATAAGGAGCTTGTCAGTTTTCTTGGAAATGAGGCCACAGCTGTCAGCCTGGGAGGGAAGGAAAGGCTCAAAGGAAGAAGCTGCTGCTGCTGCTTCCTGTGTCTCCCCCATCCCCAGCCAGCCCTGCCCTTCCTCCCCTCCAAAGCCTCCCTGCCCGGTGGATGTCCGGCTCTGGAGGCAGAACATGAGGTGTTCCTGTCAGCTGGGGGGGTGGTGGTGGAGCAGAGATTCAGTCCTGCCAGGGACCATGCTGTCATGCTGCTGCCTGGGGCTTGAAGCCCCAAGAGCCCAGGGCAGTCCTGGCATTTGCCATCTGTTTTGCCTTGGAGTCATGGGCAGGTTTAGAAGGAGGTGAGATGCCTCAGGGAGATCTTATTGACCTTCCTGGAGGGTTTGGAGAGAGAGCTGCCTGTTTTCCAGGTGAGCCTCCTGTAGGTGTTCAGATCATAGAATGGTAGAGTTGTTTTGGTTGGAAGAGACCTTTCAGATGATGGAGTCCAGCTGTTCCCCAGCACTGCCAGGACACCACTGCACCATGGCCTCAGCACCACAGCTCCAGGGCTTTGAAACCCCTCCAGGGATGGTGACTCCACCACTGCCCTGGGCAGGCTGGGCCAGGCCTTGACAACCCTGTTGGGGAAGAAATTGCTCCTCATGGCCACCCTGAACCTCCCTGGCACAACTTGAGGTTGTTTCCTCTCATCCTGTCACTTGTTCCCTGGGAGAAGAGCCCAACCCCAACCTGGCTCCAGCCTCCTCTCAGGGAGCTGCAGAGAGTGAGAAGGTCTCCCCTGAGCCTCCTCTTCTCCAGGCTAACCAAGCCCAGTTCCCTCAGCTGCTCCTCACAACACCTGTGCAAAGCTGTTCCTACAGCATCTTGTAGGCTTTGCAGGTCATGAATGACCTCAGGGTAGCTCTGTCCATAGGTCACTGTAAGGTTTCCTCAAGGATACTCCTGGGGCACTCTAACTTGGGGAGCCGGAGGGTCTGTATCCAGTGAGCTTCACCCTGGAGGAGCTGTCACCTTCACCTATGTATGCATAAGAGTTGGGCAGTGCCTGGGGCTGTGTGGACCAGTAAGCTTCCAGATTTAGTTATCTTTAACTTCTGGCCTCCCTTTGATCCCAAGCTCCCACTCCTGGCTGACCTGATGCCTCAAGAATGTCAGGGCATCAAGAAGAGTCCAGAAGCCACGTGGAGAGGGAGATGTGAGTCCTGCTTTTGGTCATGTTGTCTGCCTGGCTTGAGCAGGCTCTTTGCTCACCTGGGGCAAGCTGGGACAGCTCCAGAGCTGCCCTTGTGTCTCAACTCCCTCTTGGTGTCTGCAAACCCACCTCCAGGAGACAGACCCCCTGGGTCCTCCCATCACCTCCTGGTGAGCATCCAAGCTCCTTATTCCCTAAGGAGCCAGCAGAGGCTTTGAGACAGGAACTAGTGGCTGGGGTGGAGGAGATGGAGCAGGCAGAAGGTCTCTGTCCTCCCAAGCCCTGCCTCCTTCAGAAGGAGCTCCTGACCTTCCCAAAGCCCTTTGCCACCCCTTACATCAAAGCTGTGGCTTTGGCAGGGGGAGCTGCCAGGGCTGCCATGGTTTCCCGTGCCTGGAGGAGCAGCTCCAGAGGTTGGGTTCAGCAAAGGGCAGGAGAAGAGGGGAGGACTGGGCTTGTCTTCACCACTGTGGTGGAGAAGGCCAGAAGAACAGCATCCCCCTGTGCTCTTCTCCTGCTCCCCTTCCCATCCTCATTCTATCTGTGCTTCCTCTGCAAGTTCCTAAGGGATCCCAGCTGCTGGGCAGGGTTGGAGATGCTGCCTTTCCCAGCAGGAGGGTTTCAAGGGATGGGCTTGGCAGGGGCTGCAGGTCCCCTGGGTCAAGCCAGAGCATCTCCCTAGAGGAAGGGTGGTGGAAAGCCTTGGGGAAGAGAGAGGAAGAGGAGAGTGGGGAGGAAGGACAGAGAGGCTCTGCCCTCCTCAGAGCCACAGGAGAGGTGATGGTCTGACCCCACCAGCCAAAAAGTGGGGCAGAGCCCCATGGAGCATCACTCCCCCCAGCCTCAGCTGGTTTCTTCTCCACCTCTGTCCCAGTTGCTGGAAGTGGACCAGGGCAGGATCCTGTCCCTGCTGGGGCCTCCCCTCTGCCCAGAGCTAATAAAGCCAATCACTGGTGCTTAATGAAGAAGCACCTGCTTAATTGAACACAGCAGGATGGTGCTGAGGTGATGGGAGTGGGGCCAGCAGCTTCCTGCAGGGAGGACAGTGTCTCCATCTGCAGCAGGGCTGGATTTTGTTTCTTTTTCTCTGATTTGATGGAAAACCCAGGTTTTTCACCCCCTTCAAGCAAGCATGGAGCTGCCCCCACCCTCCAGCACCCTGAAAGGGTTAAAGGGGTAAGCAGCTGGGATGGGAGCTGCAAGAGCTCCTTGCAGTGTGCTGATGTTTAGATGATGTTTAGACTAGCTGGGTTTCCAGGCAGTGGAGTTGTCAAAGCAGGAGGGCTGGGAGGGGTGCCCAGGCTTCTCCTTAATTGGAGATGTGGCTCTGAAGCCACCCCATTGCTCTGGGCTCCTGCATGCTCTGCCCTGGGCCTTCCAGCTTGTCCATGGCCACCCCATCCCAGGGGTGGATGGAACTCGTTGTGGTTGAGATACCTGTGCTGGTGATGTGGTGGCCACAGGATCAGGGCTGTGGTGGTTGATGGGGTGCAGCTCCAGGAGATGGTGGCACAAGGATGGAGAGAAAGCTGGTGGTGACCTCCATGGCTCTTCCCTTGGCCAGCAACATCTTGGTCTGGGCTAGGGGGAGGGCAGGTTCCTGTCCCTAAGGTAGGGGCTGGAGGTGACCTGCTGGGTCCCCTAGGACCCACATCGTGGCTTGGCTCCATCTGAGGCAATGGCTGCGAGGGGGGTGTCCTCCAGGGCAGGTGCTGCCTCCCATCTGCCCCCAGCCACCTTCCTTGGCTCCCTTGGAAAGGCTTAAATAACCCTTTTAATTGAAGGAATTAAATTTTCATGGCCTAAACACCACACTTCATGATCCCTGCCGTGTGCCCAAGGGCTCCACGGGGCCGGGGTCTGCTCCTCGGCTGCTCTCTCCCTGGGGATGAAGCTGCTTCCCATTCTCTCCCACACCAGGAGGTCAAGTCCCTGGGGGCAAGGAAGTGGGCAAAGGGGTGCATGGGGATGCAGGGAGAGGCATCTTGCTGGGATGGTGCTTCCAGGGGGGGGATTAGTCAGCTCCTTCCTTAGGCCCACAGAGTGAGGTGGAGGGATGGAGGGATTGGAGGGAGGGAAGGATGGATGGAGGGAAGGATGGATGGAGGGATGGATGGGAGAGCCAGTGCCAGCCCAGTTAGTAACTTGGGGTCTAAGTCTTACAGCTGGGCTCTAGAGTTGTGTAAATTTATGGGGTGTACATATCTGGGAGACAGATGGAGACATCTGTATTTATGGGGTGTATGGGTATTTCTGAGGTGAATATATCTGATATATCTATATATTTGGAGGTGTATATGTCTGGGGTGTACATACCTGATACATATGTACTTAGGGATGGGGGGGGTGTATCTATCTGATACGTATGTATTTAGGGGAGTCTGTGTATATGTATTTATGGGGTGCATGTATCTGGGGTTTGGTTCCCCCTCCCTGTCCCCTCTGCCCTTTCCCCTTCCACAGCCACCCCCTGTGGCATCTGGGCTGCTGCCTGCTTGGTTGGAAGCCACCTGTCCCCAGCCAGCTCCACGTTCCCCTCGTGCCATCGAAGCTTCCCCAGGGATCAGCTCCCGGGAAGCTCTCCCGTCCCACCCGGGGCTGCCGCCTGGGCTCAGCTGCTGGCTGCTGTCAAGGGAGGCCAGCAGCTGCAGGGCTGCCTACTTGTCCCCTCTTTTGGGGACCACTTGGGAGGGGAAGTTTGGGGTCTGCTGAGCACAGGCAAACTCAATCTGCTGGTGGTTCCCAGAGAGCCCCTGCCCCGGGGGCAGCTGGAGGGGTAGGCACCCTGGTGGGGGCAGCATCCCCGGGGGTGACTTTGCCTGGGTGCTCCTTGACTCCTGGTGGCACAGCCTGAGCCAGGCAAATGTTGGAGCTCCTGTTTATGGCAAGCCAGAGGAGGTGTGGAGAGGGAACCTGGCTGGTGGGTGGACGAGGGCAGCTCCAGAGGGTGCTGAGCTGCCCTCAGTGCTCACCAGCACCGATTTTGGTTTGGTTGAGATTGTTTGAGCTCTTTTGGTAGCCTTTCTGTGAAAGATGGACTCCCAGAGAGCCAGTTCCCAGCTGCACTGGCACACCAGGTACCTTGCACCTTGACCTTGGGCGTCAGACTATCCCAGAGTTGGTCCCTGGAGGACCCAGCCCCTCCTTTGGGCACAGTAAATCATCCCACTCTGTGCTCTGAGTGCCTGGCATGGCTGCTGGAGGAAGCTCAGCAGGGATGGGGCAACCAGTTACCCCTTTACTGGGGTAGGAAGGAGCCAGCTTGCTCCTGGGCTAGGCTTGGACCTGGACAAACTGGGCTTGGATGTGCCTAGGTTAGGCTTGGACTTGCTCAGGTTAGGTTCAGACCTGTGTGGGCTAGGCTTGGAGCCGCCTAGGCTGGACTAGGACTGGCTTGGGCTTCCCTGGGTTGGGTTTGGCCCTGCCCAGGCTGAGCTTGGCCCTGCCCAGGCTGTGCTTGGACTTGCCCGGGCTGAGTTTGGCCCTGCCTAGGCTGGACTTCGCCCTGCTCAGGCTGTGCTTGGACTTGCCTGGGCTGGCCTTGGCCCTGCCTAGGCTGGCCTTGGCCTTGCCCAGGCTGGCCTTGCTGTGCTGCAGCTGCCTGCAATGCTGAGCTATTGATTAGCTTTTGGCTCCCTCAGCCTGGCCTCCAAAGCCTTCCCCTTCCCTCGCTGGAAGCTTCTCTTCCCAGCGCTCTGCTGCTGCTGCCAGCCGGTGGCCCAGCCGCCAGGGATCCGGGCAGCTCTTCCCTCTCCGTGAATGCAGCCACTTACATAAGAATAATTGGGCTAAATGAGCTGCTTTATCTCAGCCCCTTCCCTCCGAGGGGGCCAGGGCCACGGCAGGCCTGGCTTATGTAAAGCCCTCACAGAGCATCGCATTGTCCAGCCCTGGCCGCGGGAGCTGCCGAGGGGTGGAGAGGAGCCGGGGCTGGGCGAGGAGGGGATGCCTTGCTTGGTGGAACTGGGAGGAAGATGAGGGCTTTCTTCCTCCACACCTTGGGAGGGATAGGCCATTTCTTCATGCCCTGACCACCTGCATCCCTAAGAACCAGGCTTTAGGGGATGGGCTTTGGTGGCTTCTGGTAGCCACCAAGGGCGTCTCTGAGGGGACAGGGACTGGGCACTGACCTTTCCTCTTCCTCACCCCTGGAGGTGAAAATGTGACCTCTTAAGGGCAGTTGAGATGTGCCTCTCACCTCCTGGCCAGAGCAAGTGCTTCCCACCCAGCCACCAAAGCAGGTCCTCGTTTGACCTCCTAAACCCTTCTGAGATGCCTCCAGGGCAGGAGTTGGTTGCCAGATGAGATTGTCTGGTGGGGAATGGTGCTTGGGAGAAGCTGGGGAAAAGCAGAGAAGCCCTGGAGAATGCTGGCATCTCCCCCAGTGCCAAGGATCCCCCTAAGATGTGGGGAGCATGCAAGTTTTGGGAGCAGCTGATGATGCTGGGGAGCTGGGTGACCTCCCCTGGGTCTCCCTGAGGCAGACACCAAGTAGCTGAGCCGGCACTGGGCAGCGTTTCAGGTGTCCTCAGACCAACTGCCCAAGCAAGCAAGAGGCTGGAGAAAAACAGGAAATCCCCAAATCCAAACAAACACTGGAGGGAACAAAAAAAAAAATCAAATCTGGTTTTTGTTTTCTGGTCTAAGAGGTTGGAAACCCTGAGAATGTCCCAAGGGTTGTCAAGCAGAACCTTTCTGCCATGACCTGCTGGGCCCAGCCAGGCACGGGTCACAGCTCTAAGTGTGCTGTGGTTTGGGGTCAGGGCTGCCAGGGGATATCTGGTGGAGCAGAGGCATCTTCCAGCTTCACCAACTGGAGCTCCAGAAGCTGTTGGCACCAGATCTCTTGGGAGCCAGAGCGTGGAGGAGTTCAAAGAGCAGCGGGGCACCCAGCCCCTGGTGCAGCCATACCTTTCATCCCTGGTCCTTTCTGGAGGAAGGAAGTGACAGGTGGGCTTGGGTCAGGGTCTCATTAACCATCCTTCCCCCCTGGTTTCTCTCCTTTGTGGAACACAGGCAGCTTTGTCTGCTTCTGAATGCAGAGAACATCTTCCACTCCATGGCTGACATCCTGCTTCGGGAAGAGGACCTCAAGTTCGCCTCTACCATGGTCCACACCCTGAACACCATCCTGCTGACATCCTCTGAGCTCTTCCAGCTGAGGAACCAGCTGAAGGACCTGAAGACCCCGGTATGGGCAGCAGGGGCAGGCTCAGCTGCTGTAGGGGACATCATGGGGGTGGTGGGGACCTGGCAGCTACCTGGGGCCACATCTGGCAGGTCCTAGTGCTGGAGCTAGGGTTCCCAGGGCAGCCCCTTCCTTCCTCCACTCTTCAAGGGTTGAAGGGGGGCTTGGAGGACCTGCCCAGCTCCTGGTTTTCTTCCCCAGGATGGGAATGGGCTCCTTGAACCCTTGAGCAGCTGCCACCTCCTTCCACTGTGCCACAGGCCAAGGGACAGGTGACAGCAGGGGCAGAGCCCCCCCCGGCCCCTCAGCTGTCCCTGCCAGAAACGCACCAAGCAGCTGCCACCAGCACTGGTGACATCCAAGCAAGTCAGGGAGAAGGAGGAAGACTTCTCCTCCTCCTCATACTGAAGGCCAGCGATGCAGTGATGTCCCCTGGGGTGTCCTCCAGCCCCTCATCTTGGGGTGGATGCAGTGCCCCTGAAAGCCACCCCAGAACCATCTCCCAAGGCTGATGGGCTCATGCCACTGGCAGGTGGACTTGGTGGGTCCAGAGGTGTCCCTTCATGGGACCCAGCAGGTTGGTGCTGGGGACTCAGGGCTCTCCATGCCATGTCCTTGCTCCTGGTGGTGACCTGACCCTGCTGGCTCCCTCTTTCCCCAGGAAAGCCGTAACCTCTTCTGCTGCCTGTACCGGTCCTGGTGCCACAACCCCGTGACAACCGTGTCCCTCTGCTTCCTGACCCAGAACTACAAGCATGCCTACGACCTCATCCAGAAGTTGTATCCTTTGGAGAGGGTGTTTCTGCTAGGCTGGTGTCCAGGCTGGTCCCTGGTCCCTCTGTGGCCACCAAGGTCACCCTGTGGGCCAGCCCAGCCTCCTGCCTGCAGCCCATCATTACCAGGGTGGTGTCCCCATGATGAGAGGGCAGGGCTGGGTGCAGGCCAGCTCCCTTCCCCTGGTGTTATCCTTACTTCTGTGGTGTAAAGAGAGGAAAGCGTGTGCTGGCTGAGTCCTGACCTTCCCCTGCCCAGGAGGGGAGGCTCCTCAGCATCCTCTTCCTTTCAGGAAGATGAAGGCTTTGGCCTGCTGGGGAACAGCATTGTGCAGTTCCTGGTGAGATCCCCATCTGCCTGCAGCAGAGTGGCTATTGGCATTGAGTTATTTATATTCACCTCTTCACTCGGCACTGGGGAGGCCACACCTCAAATCCTGGCTTCGCTGGCAGGTCCTTCACTGCAAGAAGGACACTGAGGTGCTGGAGTGTGTCCAGAGGAGGGCAAGGAAGGTAGGGAAGGATCTAGAGCACAAGTGTTGTGAGAAGCAGCTGAGGGAACTGGGCTTGGTTAGCCTGGAGAAGAGGAGGCTCAGGGGAGACCTTCTCACTCTGCAACTCCCTGACAGGAGGCTGGAGCCAGGTGGGGCTTGGGCTCTTCTCCCAAGGAACAAGTGATAGGAGAAGAGGAAACAGCCTCAGGTTGTGCCAGGGGAGGGTTAGGTTGGAGATGAGGAACAATTCCTTCCCCGAAAGGGTTGTCAAGGCCTGGCCCAGGCTGCCCAGGGCACTGCTGGAATCACCATCCCTGGAGGGATTGAAGAGCCCTGGAGATGTGGTGCTGAGGGCCATGGTTTAGGGGTGACCAGGCAGTGCTGGTTAATGGCTGGATTTCATGATCTTAAAGGTCTTTTCCAACCAAAACCACTCTAGGACTCTTATGTGCCAGCAAGCCCCCAGCCTCCCTGAGTACCTTTCCATGTGACAAAGCCAAGGATCACACTCAGGTTCCCTTCCTGGTGCACTCCAGCCTTTCTCCTGGCTCTCTGGTGTGCTCAGCATCAGGGACCAAGGATGGTAAAAGCCACTGTCCTCCCTTGCACCATCTTCTGCCACCAGGACCACCCTATTCCAAGGGGACAGACCTCCTTAACCACCTCCTCCAGCGGGGATCTGGAGGTCACCGTGGATTTCCTCACCGAGGTGGACAAGCTGGTGCAGCTCATCGAGTGTCCCATCTTCACATGTAAGGAGGAGAAGCCCAGCCAGGGCACATGCCTTCCCCCCTCCCCTGCTCCTCCATCGTGGCCAAGCAGGCACTGCAGCAGTAAATAGAGCAGAAGTTATCAGACTTCTTGCCGGGAGGTTGGCCCAGTGCTGGAGCTGCCCCCCGGGGATGGGCGCGCTGGCAGCGTGGGGAGGGGGCACAGCTTGCCCCCCAGATATAGGTTAAGGGAGCGAGCAGAGCTGGCACCCGACCAAAGGGATGGGGGGAGGGAGGAAAGGGTCTGGACCATGCTGAGCATCTCCTGATGGAGGGGGCTGGTAGGGTGTCAGAGGAGGGAAGGCACGTGTGCTGCCCTTGGAGGCAGGGGGTGGCATGGTGGGTGCTGCTGCCACCCTGAGTGTGAAAGTCAGGGGGTTGGGTTCCCTGGAAATGGAGGATTAAGCCCTAAAAAAGCCTAGAGCTGCTGCCCCCTTCCCCAGCTGGAGAGGGACTTCTGGTCTGTGTGGGACACAAAGATGGATTGGTGCTGCTGGTGCTGTGTGGGTGCCTCTTGGGTTGGTTGGAACCTCCCCAGGACCACCAGGTGGGTTGGGAGGGCCCTGATGTTGGGGCTGGAGGTGAACTGTGTTTCTGCTTCGCCTCACCATCCTCGTCCTCCTCCTCTCCTCTCCCAGATCTCCGCCTGCAGCTGCTGGACGTGAAGAACAACCCCTACCTGATCAAGGCTCTCTACGGGCTGCTGATGCTGCTGCCCCAGAGCAGTGCCTTCCAGCTGCTCTCCCACCGCCTCCAGTGCGTGCCCAACCCCGAGCTCATGCAGACCTCGTAAGTGCCATGGGGATGGAACCTCGGCGTCGGGGACAGACAAGCCACAGCCACCCCTGGGCATCCTCACGGAGCCAGGCTGGGCCCCAGGGTGCCAGGCTGGGCCCCAGAGTGCCAGGCTCAGCCCCAGGGTGCCAGGCTGAGCTGCATAGTCCCAGGCTCAGCCCCAGAGTCCCAGGCTCAGCCCTTGGTGCCGGGCTCAGTTCCACGGTGCTGGGCTCAGCCCCAGAGTGCCGGGCTCAGTTCTGTGGTGCCAGGCTCAGCTCCACATCGCTGTGCTGAGCCCCACGGTGTTAGGCTCAGCTCCACTCTCAGGCTTTTGGCCCCTGGCTCCTTTGCAGCCACGGCTGCTCCTTGCCCCGTGGCCGAGAGCATTGGCTCGGGGGTTTTTTGTGTCTATATTTGGTAACCCTGGGAGGGCTGTGCCTCATCCACAGGCATTTGGCATCCGGGATGGAAAATTTCACTTGTGGGGTCGCTATGGAAACGAGCAGAGCTGGGAAGGAGGTTTATGGAGAAAGACTCTGGCAGCTGGGGGGGAGAGTGCTCCCAAAGCGTGTACCCCCCCACCCCACTGCTGCCCAGCACCTAAAAGGAGCCTGTCACCCCATGGCTGCTCTGTCCCCAGCCCTGGCCTTTGGGGAGCTGTGAGCAGTGATGTCCAAGGGTTGGCATCTCGCTGGGGACCACCCGAAACCCTCATGCTCCCTGCCCAGGGATGTCCTTGGACCCTGGTGGTGCGATTTGCCGTGCTGGGGGAGGATGATGATAAACCTGATTCTGCCTTCCCAAAGCCCTGGGAACAACAAAAGAAGAAAAGCTCCCAAGATGGGCAGGCTTCAGAATTAACCTCACCACTGCCACCACCGCTCTGGCTTTTAGCTGCTCCCCTGTGTTGGCTTTTATCCCTGGTGGCCTCCGGCGCTGAGCTCCTACCCACAGCCCAGCCCTGATGTTAACTGGGGGAGGGGCTGCACGTGCTTCTCCCACCACCACCACCACCACCACCACTTTTTCCCCTCCCCTAACCCTGGCAGTGTGGGGGTTTTTATGAGAGCAACCAGAGCTGTCAGACGTCCTGAGCATCTGATTAACTCTGACCTACATTCCTTCAAACACCGAAGCCGGCTTTCATAACACGCCAGCCCCAGCTGCCCCCTCCCTAGGGGTGGACACTGGGGCCTCCAGAGCCTCCTCTCATCCTCCTGGGGGCTCCCCCTGTGTCTGGTCCTCACCACTCCCTTGCATCGGGACAGCTCTGGGGGATGAGCACCCAGGTTTCCAGCCACGGGTGGTCATCCCCTAGGGTTGCCTCCACTGCTACCACCCCTCCTCTGTACCACAGCACATGGATATTTTTCTGCTTGCTCCTAAAACCAGACAGGGAAACTGAGGCATATGGCCCTGGCATGCTGCTTTTGGCCTGAATGGGTTGGGCCCAGTGGGGAGCATCCATGCCAAAGCTCCCTTAGAGCTGTCAGATGTCCTTTGTCCCCTCTCCTCTGTTGCAGGCCTTCTTGAGCTCTGTCTCTCCTTTGGAGGGGAGAAATAGGTCTTGGTGGGGGGTGTCCCGTGGGGAAACAGAATCACTAGGATGTGTTCTTGGCCACCAGCATCACTAGGATGTGTTGTTGGCCATCACCACCACTAGGCCGTGTTGGGCTCAGCTTCTTCTTGGTGCTCCCTGTGATGGGCATCTCCTGCCCCTTCCTGCCCTCATCTTCTGCTCCCTCCCCACAGGGACAGCACCAAACCAAGCACTGGCTTCAGGAGGACAACAGCCTCCAACATTGACTACACAGAGCTGCTGCAGCACTTTGAGAAGGTCCAAAACAAGCACTTGGAAGCACGGCACCAGCGAGCCGGGCGGGCAGAGCAGCTGGACCGGCGGGTGGTCCTCTGAGCTAGCCCCTAGTTGGTGGGGCAGGGACCAGGGGAGGTGGACCAGGGGATGGGGACACCGGTTGCTGGCCTCTGGTGGGTTTCATGGCAGAGGGAGATGGATGAGCGCTGGGCATGGGGCTGGTTTTCCTGCCTGCTGTGAGTGTGGATGGTGAAGGATGCCCGAGGCTGTGGCCAGCTTGATGTGGGGAGATGGGGAAGGGTTGGAGGAGGAGAGGGCCAGGGGAAAGGACCTCGTCTTCTCTTGGAGTAAGGCAAGGAAACTCCCCTTTGCTTTGCCTAATGCCTTCCCCGTGACTGTCAGCTGAGTGCCCAGCCTCCTGCCAGCCAGACCGGAGGGGAAGGGAAGATGGGAGCAAGCCCTGGCCTCCAGCCCTGGAAAACAAGCACAGGAGGCCACCGGCCACCTCTTGCCACCCTGACTTCTACCCTCCAGCTCCCAAGCTGTGCCGGAGGCTGCCGGCAGCATCTCGGCCATGAACTCGTGCTCCTGTGCTGGGACGCTCAGCCCCCTCCCCGCAGCCACCCCGAGCCCCCCGATGGTGGCACAGCCTTAACCCCCAGCCAGGACTGGGGAGTACACGGGGATGGGGGAGAGGGATGGTAGAGACCCTCATCACACACCCAGCCCTGGACTCGAGTCTTTGTTCCTCCACGAAGCTCCCCGCGATCAAATAAACAAGCGACGCAGAGCAGCCCGTTCCTGGTAGCTCCCCATCCTGGATCCCATCCCCAGCGAGGGCAGGGGATGGCCATGGAGCAATCTTCCTCCAGCCCAAGTCTTGGGCTGGCCCAGCCCTGCCACGCTGGCTCACCAGCCAGCAGGGCTTCTCCCTCCGCTGCTCCTCTTGCCAGCAGGAAAAACAACCGGTGCCGAAATTCTTCCAGGTCACAGTCACCAAACCGCAGGGCGCTGACAGGCTTTTTCCTGGCCCCAAGCAGCCACCATCCCGTCCCATCCCATGGCACCAGGGAACCACTCAGGGGTCTCTGCTGCATCCCCGATGCGTTCCAGGCCCTCACCTGATCCCAAGGAAAGGGGATCGGAGGAATTTGTGGAGTTTTTATGGCTCCTGCCTTGTTTACAGTGGAGCCAGGCTCTGGCAGCGGGTTCCCGGAACAGCCTCACACCAGCACTGCTTTGGCCAGGATAAAGACATTCCTGTCATTCCCGGGAAAGGGCTTTCCAAAGCCGGTCACGGCGGGTTAATTTTAACAGCCAGTCCTTCAGGATGGGTGACCAGTGGCTTCCCAAGGCCAGCGAGCACTCGGGGTGCTGGGGATGGGGTCGTTGGTGCCTGTCCCCAACCACCTTTGGGTCATCACCACCATCAGCCAAGGCTGCTGCCGGTCCCGGGGCTCTTCCCGCCGCTTCTGCCGGGCTGACGGCTGCCGAGCAGCCTCTTTCCACGCCAAGGGATGGGGTTTATGGGGAGAAATTCCAGGCAGCTGCCGGAGCGCCGAGCCGTAATCAGTTCCTTATGGATGGCTCTTGACCAGCGCTAGCCGCAGCAGCCAGGGCATCGCTGCGGGGGGATCGGAGCTGCTTTTCTGGCAGGAAAGGGAGCAAGCAGCCCAGGCCGAGCCTCATTTCACCGTGAGGGAGGTGCAGCGAGGTCTGTCGGGGCTCACCCAGCCCCCTCCCCGCCCCAGATCCCAGGAGGTGGGGATGAGGCCTTGGGATGGCTAAGTGGAAGGGCTTACCGAAGGGCTTATCGGCTAGTGTTTCCCACGGCTCTCGGGTCATCCAGTGCTCTGAGACGTCTCAGAGCTGCTGTATGATCACCCTGGAGGGTGTTGAACTTCCACCTGCACCAGGGTGGTTGGCCGCAGCACACCTGGACTTGCGTCTTCCCTGGGTGAGGAGGGCAGTGGGGCGGGGAGGGTCACACAGCCCTTGGAGAGAGGCTGAACAGAGCCTGGCTTGGAGGCAACATCCCCACACACCACCAGGGCTCTGGGGCCGCTGCTGAGCATCCCACAGATGCATCCCTGAGCACACCCTGGGGCTCGCAACCCAACACCCCAAGAGCATCCCTTGGGGCTCTTCCACTGCCCTGTGAACAAACCTGCCCAGTGGGACTGCAACTCACTCCCAGCATCCCTCAAGGGTCCCCAACCCTAGGGCTTCTGGAGCTGTATCCCTGGGGCTTCCTCCACTGCACCCCTGGGGCTCCTGGAGCTGGTCTTGGGGCTTCTGGAACTGCATCTTGGGGCTTCCTCCACTGCACCCCTGCGGCTCCTGGAGCTGCAGCCCTGGAGCTTCCTCCAGTACATCCCTGGGGCTCCCTCCGCTGTACCCCTGAGGCTGCCAGAGCTACTCCCGTCTCCCCACGCTCCCATCACCTCCGGGAGCATTCCCGACCCCCACCATCCGGTATCCCCGAGCATCCCCGGGGGCTTTCCCCCCACCTCACCCCCAACCCACCCCACCTCATCCCACCCGATCCC
>VWZX01000533.1:624809-637347 GCA_013399015.1 Galbula dea
CTGCTGTCGTGACAGCGATACTCCCCCCCCCCGCCACCTCACGTTCAGCCATCCGTTCATCCACCGGTAAGCACCGCTGCGGGAACGCACCGGCCGGGATAGGGTAGCAGGGGTTCGGCACCAGCCCGGCGCTGGGTACCGGGGCTCTGATGGCCGGTCCCGAGCTGGGGGTCACGGCCCCGTGTTGGTCGCAGCCCCACAGCAGCCCCACGGTGGGTATCAGGGTCCCACAGTGAGTGTCGGAGCCTGGCAGTGGGTGCCAGAAACCCACGTCAGCCCCATACTGGGCATCAGGGAACCGTGGTGGGCAATGGACCCTGTGCTGGGAGTCCAACATCAGCCCCGTAGCTGTCAGTGGGTATTGCAGCCCCACAGCAGCCCTGTGTTGGAGGTCAGGGTCCCACATCGGGTGTCAGAGCCTGGCACTGAGTCCCAGAGCCCCACATCGGCCCTATACTGGGCATCAAGGCACCGTGGTGGACATCAGATCTTGTGCTGGAGGTCACAGCCCGACATCCGTGACTGGTTATTGCAGCCCCGTGTCAGGTATCGCAGCCCCACAGCAGCCCCGTTATCCACCAGCAGGTATCAGAGCTTTGGCACTGAATACTGGAGCCCCACATCAGCCCCATACTGGGCATCGGGGCCCTGTGGTGGGCAGCAGACTCCATGCTGGCGGTTACAGCCCCGCATCAGCCCCATCTCCATTATCAGAGCCCCACATTTGGTGTTGGAGCCTGACACTGGGTCCTGGAGCCCCACATCAACCCCATACTGGGAATTAGGGCCCCGCGGTGGGCATCGGATCCTGTGCTGGGGATCGCAGCCCCACTTCAGCCCCAAACCCATTACGGGGTATCAGAGCCCCGTGTTGAGCAGCAGGGCCCCACATCGGGTGTCAGAACCTGGCTCTGGGTGCCACAGCCCCACATCAGCCCCATACTGGGCACCAGGACCCCGTGGTGGGGATCACAGCCCCCGTAGCAGCCCCGTGCCCAGGAACCGGAGCCCTGTGTCAGGTAGCACAGCGCAGCATCGCTGCCCCGCGTCGGGTACCGCTGGCCCCGTTCCGGGCACGGCGTTGCCCCTTCCACCCTCCTCTCCCACCTGGAATTTTTCCTGGACCCAGCTAGGGTTGGCACCAAAGGAATACAAAGGTGTCCCCCCCCGCCCCGGCTCCTCGCTCCATTTCCCAGTGCGGGGAGGGGACATCGCCTCCACCCTCCGAGGGAGCAGGATGGGTCAAAAAGAGGAAAAAAGCCTTTTTTTGTTTGTTTGTTTGTTTTCCTTTCCAAAAGAATAAAGGCAAGCTGCTGGGGGGAAGGGGGACGGGGACGATTTTGCCTGGGGGAGGAGGGAGCAGCCTCATCCCAGTTTTCTCATCCTAGAGGTGGGGGGCACTGCAATTCCCACCGCCAGCTCCGGCACTGGGGTTGAGCCCCAGTCGTTTTGGGGAGGCAAAAGCTCTCTTCCTCCTCCTCTTCCTCTCCCTCTCTCCTTGCTGCAGCCCAGTCCAGACAATGCTGTCATTGCCAAAGCGGGGGGGGGGGGGGGGAAAAANTAACCCCTTCGAGGGGTGGTGGCGGCTCCACCAGCCGGACTCCGGCTCGGGGTTTGGGTAATATCCCTTCAAGGGAGAAAATTCCCAGGGCAATGAGTGCTGAGGGTGCTGGGAAGATCAGCCCTCCCCAGACACTTGCCTCCTAGCCACCCTCCTCCTAGCTGAGATCCCAGGATGGAGGGGGGGGTGGTGTGATTGCAGCCGGTGCCTCAGTTTCCCCATTCCTCCCGTGGAGGTGAGCAGGTCACAGTGGGTGTGTAGTGCCGTGCCCAGCCCCATCGGGACGGTGGTTGGGAACCAGGCTGGGTTCATCTTCATGGCATAGGTGGGAGAGAGGAGACAAAAAAAAGGAGTAAAACAGAAGAAAAAAGCTGCCCCGGGCTCAGCTGGTGTCCTGCACAGCTGACCCAGGGCACCCAGAGGTGCCATTGCCACTGTCCCTGTTGGTGTCCTGGGGCTGGAGACAGGGGAAAAAAATGCCTCCCTGTCCCAATAGCTGCCACAGTCAGTGGCCACGACATGCTGAGGGTGCCACGGTGGGCATGGACCCTGCAAAGGGACCTTCTTTTGGTGGCAGGTGACACTTTGGCACCCTTCAGCCTGTGCCAGGGAGGAGTCGGGCAGCAAAGCCTGTCTCCAAGGTGGTGGTGATGTCCCCAAGCCAGCTTCGCTCCTGTGGCCTCTGTTCCAGTGTGCTAAGCATCCCTGGGTGACCTTGACATGTCCTTGTCCCTTCTGTTCTCGTCCTCATCCTCCTCCTGGGCCTGGGGGCATCACAACCTGTCCTCTTGTTTAGGGAGAGCCTCTGGTCACCCTGTCCAGGGTGACCAGAGAAGGTCTGGGATGGTGGCCCTGCCCTCTGGTGATGGCAGTCCCCAGAGACTCACAACCCCGAGCCAGGGCACTGCCACAAGTGGCATCTGAGGTGGCATTGTCAAACCCCTTTTTTGCTGACTCAGGAGGAAACTGGGGCTTTCATGGTCCCCAAAAACCAACACTGGGCTGGTCCTGTGTCCCTGTGGTGCAAACTGCATCCCTGGATGTGCCACCAAGCTGGGCTCATGGAGTTGTGTGGTGATCCATATTCTGCAAAGCCAGCTCTGGCACCTGTGTCCTAGCCTGGTGGCCACCTCAGGTGAGTTTGCAAGCTCCTGGCACTGCCATCAGATGGTGACTCCAGGCTGGCCTCACCAGGACAACAGCACCAGCATGGCCTTGCAGGGATGATGGCACCAGGATGGCTTCTCTGGGATGATGGTATCTGGATAGCTTCACTTGGATGGTGGCACCAGGACCGGCCATGCCAAGCTGGCACTGGGATGTCATTGCCAAGATGGCACCAGGATTAACCTCACCAAGACTACTGGCTGGCCTTGCTGGGATGGTGGTATCTGGATAGCTTCACTGGGATGGTGGCACCTGGACTGGTTGTGCCAGACTGGCACTGGGATGGCCTTGCCAAGACTGCACCAGGATTAACTTCACCAGGACAACTCTGGCTGGCCTTGCTGGCATGGTGGCACTGGGATGGCCTCGCTGTATGGTGGCACCAGGATTAGCCTTGCTGGGATGGCACCAGAACTGGCATTACTGGGACTAGCCTTGCTGGCATGGACCAGGATGGTCTTCATGAGATTGACTTCTCCAAGACACTGCTGGGACTGGTCTTGCTGGGCCTGGCCTCACCTCACAGCACTGAGATGACCTTGTTGGGATGATGGCACTGGGACAGCACTGGGATAGCCTCCCCACCAGGACACTGGGACTGATCTTGCTCAGATAGCTTCTCCAGGATGGCATCAGGATGGTCTCACTAGGATGGCACTGGAGTGGCCTTCCCAGCACCTGTGACCCGTCCCTGTCCTCACACAACTGCTGCACTGTGGGCTGGAGGGACCCCAGACCTCCCTTCCTGCCACACCAGTCCTTGTGGGCTTGGGGGCCCTGGGGTCTGGGGCTGCCATCTGTGAGGCTGGAGCCCTCCATGGTGGTGGCTTTGGCCATCACTGGGTTGGAAGAGGCTGCAGGTGCTGGAGGGCTCTATTCTGCTGCTGACCAGGGTCTCCAAGCTTGCCTGGGCATCAGCTCCTTTCCTCCCCTTCAATTTCCAACCCCATAAACTCCTTTCACCCCTTTGAGGAAGAGATCCCCCAAAATTCTGAGGTCTCCGTGCTCTACAAGCTTCCATGGCCAGAAAATGGAAAGGGAAACAAACACAGGAGGGGAAAGAGGGGTTGTGCTCAGCCCTTATGAGCCATCAAAGAAGTCACATCTAGCCACCAAGGGCCACCGTGGGGGGGATTTGCCCTGCCTGGGGGAGGGGATGCAGAGGTTCAAGGTTCTCCAGCTCTCACTGTCCCCTTCCCTCTTTGCAGAGCTCCTACCCCATCTGGGAGGACTTCAACTCAAAGGCCACCAAGCTGCACTCTCAGCTCAGGTGAGTGGCCAGGGTTTGGGGGGAACGTGGGGACCCCTCCTGTCCCCACGGGCCCACCCTGGGGTGCCCAGCACCCACTGAGCTCCCTCCTCACTCTCTCCACCCAGGACCACGGTGCTGGCCGCAGTTGCCTTCCTGGATGCCTTCCAGAAAGTGGCTGACATGGCCACCAACACCCGAGGTAGGTAGTGTCCTCCCCACCCAGGGTGTCCTCAGGCTTGGCCAGGCAGGGGGACAGGTGGGAAGTGTCTCCTGTGGGGTGTCCCCTGCCCATATGACAAGCAGTAGCTCCACCATCCATGGAGACATCTCCAACCTGTCCCCACTCCGAGGTGGAGCAGCCTTTGGGAGGTAGGGTTGGAAAGATGGGGTGCAGGGGAAGCTGAGGATGGGCACCTGTGTGGGTGCTGCTCCTCACCACCCCTGGAGCATCTTCCGGTGGGGCTGGTTTGCTTGTGGGGAGGTTTGGGGTGATGCAGCCACAAGCTGTGGTCCCCCAGCACCCATCTCTGAACCCAGGATGCACCCAGGTCCTTGTGGCCCTTGTCCTCTGCACCCACCTGGGAAGTGCTGGAGGGGCTGGGGGGATTTGGAGAAGGGTGATGAGATGGTTGGAGATGCAGGAGCCCATGCTCAACGACTTTGGGGACAAGCCCCAATTCACTGTGGAGGTGACATGAAGGGCTGAGGGTGCAGGTGGGACCCCAGCCATGCTGCTATGGCGTGGGGGAGCTGGACCCCCAGACCCCTGGACCCTCTCTGGGCGCCTGCTGGTGGCAAGAAGCCACTTCCCACCGCTTGGCTTCTGCCAAGCAGATGGTCCCAGGCTGGTTTGCAGACTGGCGGCATCCAGGCCATCTGGAGCTGCACAGGGAGGAGGAGAAGGGTGAGGAGGAGGAGGAGGAAGCTTGAGCCAGGATCAGCTTTGCCTCCAAACCCACTGGCCCACTGCACTGGGGGGATTAGGGCTGCCCCAGCTCCAGCCTGGACACTGACAGAGAAGGGAAAAACATGTGGGAAGGATGCTGAGGAGCAGCAGCATGGGAGGTGGCACCATGGGCCACCCCTGAACATCCTTGTTTAGTTTTGGGAGGTGTGGGAGTTAGAGCAGTGACGTGAAGAAACTGAGGCAGGGCACGGGGTGGGGGCTGGCTGCCAGCCTCGCACACAGCGCGTGAGAGCGCAGGGAATCGGATTAGGAGCAGCAGGAGCTGGGATAAGAGCATTAGGAGCAGGATTAGGAGAACACCCTGGTGCAGGAGGAGAAGGCCCTCGGCCTTTGGGTTCCCCACTTTCCACAGCACTAAGGGGTTGAGGGGCTGCCCAGAACTCTTCCAAAGGGTGAGAGGCGTCTCTGGAGGCTTTTGAGGGAGAGAAAGGCACACTACACTATCCCTCCCCAGCCTGCACCCAAGGATTTTGGGTCGCTGCTTTTCCTGGGATTTGCCAACAGCACTGCCACCCTGTGGCCGTCCTTAGGTTTCAGAGTTAACAGCAGTTCCACCAGCCAGGGATGGGTCCTGCTTTCTGTTCTTGGACAATATATCCCGGGGAGCTGGACTCCCTTTTTACCTACCCGGGATGGTGCCTGGAGGTGAGGAGCACAGCCAGCTGCCTGGGACTGAGCCAGGAGGGAAGCTGATGCCGAAGCTGTTTGCTCCCAGCCAGATGGTTTCTCGCTCCATGCTTGTTTGGCTGTGTGGCACCTCGACCCCTCCACTCCCTGGCCCTCCTCAGCACCAAATTTGAGACAAACTGGGAGCAGTTTTTCATTCTGAAGCCACCAGAAAGGATATTTAGTGCTGCCTTTATTAGGGGATGTTATTTGATTTATTTATCAGGGGAAAAAGTCAACCAGCCCTGACCCAAAGTATCCCTAACATCCCCAAAGCTGCTGGTTGTCCCTGCCAGCCCTCTCCCAGTATCCGTCCTGGTCTGGGACTGGTGTGGAGTGTCCCCAGTGACGTTTTTGTCCCCACCCAGGTGCCACGAGGGACATTGGCTCAGCGCTGACCCGCATGTGCATGCGGCACCGCAGCATCGAGGCCAAGCTCCGGCAGTTCACCAAGTAAGCGACCTGGGGCCACCAGTGACACGAGTTGGCCGGGCTCAGCCCTTCCCTCCTTCCCTGAAGACGCTGGCTGTTGTCTGGGAGTGGGGTTGTTGGGAGGTGGGGGGGGCGGGGCACAGCTGCTTCTGTGCTCCTCCAACCCCCTCAAACTCCAGCACTTTCCCACGCTCTCTCTCCCCTGCTCCAGTGCCCTCATGGAGAGCCTGATAAACCCTTTGCAGGACAGGATTGAGGACTGGAAGAAAACTGCCAACCAGCTGGACAAGGACCATGCAAANCCCAGAGTACAAGCGAGCTCGCCACGAGATCAAGAAGAAATCCTCTGACACCCTCAAGCTCCAGAAAAAGGCTCGTAAAGGTGAGAAGAGGAGGGCAGGGGGTGTCTTGTGGGAGGGGGTACTCCTGCCAGCCCCTCTGTGGGCATCCCCATGGGGTACTCCGGGGATGGGGGGGGAGGGGGGGAAGGTCTCACTGGTCCCCACCCCTACAGAGAAGGGGGTGCCAGCATGGCCCAGGGTGGGTAGGGGGGAGGCAGGGGCGCGTGCCCCAGCCCTCGACCTCTTTTCACACGTTTTCTCTGTCTCCTTCTCTCTTCCCTCCCCTCCACATCCTTCCTGTAGAGCTGCTTGGTAAGTGAACCACTGCCCCTCCACCCCCTCCATTCCCGGCCCCCTCTCTGCTTCCTCATCTGCTTCCCCCACTTCCCTGGGGCCGGTGCTGCCTCTGTCTGTCTGTCTGTCTGTCTGCCTGTCCATCCATCCACACCCTGCCCCCACCACCCTGCTTTTAGCTTAGCTTGCACTCCACATTCTGGGGCGGTGCCAGTGCCATCACGGTGGCCACCCCTGCTGCCGAGTGCCAGGAATGGGGAATGGGATGGTGGAGAAACAACCCCCCCCCACATACACACAGGGCTGCCATAGGATGAGGGCACTCCCAGACCCTCCTGGGATATGGGCATGTGGCACCCATGGCACCTGCTGGGACATGAAGATGGGATGATGTCTCCCAACCAGAGCCCATGGGTTGGCCTTGGCTTGGTCATAGGACCCCGCCCCCCCAAAGTAGATTGGGGAGGGGGTGTCAGGAGAGCCCAGCTCTGATGGTATCCCCATCTCACAGGGAAGGGGGACCTGCAGCCCCAGCTGGACAACGCGCTGCAGGACGTCAATGACATGTACCTGCTGCTGGAGGAGACAGAGAAGCAAGCAGTCCGCAAAGCCCTCATCGAGGAGAGAGGTCGCTTCTGCACCTTCATCACCTTCCTGCAGCCTGTGGTGGTGAGCACCAGCGGGAGGGAGGGCGGGTCGAGATAGCGGGTGTTGGGGGTTTGGGTGTGGGAGGGTGTTGCTGGAGCCCTGATGGGTGCTGATGGTCCTCCTTGTCGCAGAACGGGGAGCTCACCATGCTGGGCGAGATCACCCACCTGCAGGGCATCATCGAGGACCTGGTGGTCCTCACCGCCGAGCCCCACAAGCTGCCCCCAGCCAGTGAGCAGGTCAGTGGAGGAGGGAGCCAGGCAAGCGGGGGAGAGGGAGGGGGGAAAGTGTTTGGGGGGGGGATTAACCCCCATCCTTCCCCCAGGTGATCAAGGACCTGAAGGGCTCCGACTACAGCTGGTCCTACCAGACCCCCCCATCCTCACCCAGCAGCTCCAGCTCCCGCAAGTCCAGCATGTGCAGGTATGGAGGGGTGAGCTCCACGCTGAAGAATCCAGTCCCTCCCACACCCCGGGGGGGTGGCTAACGATGCTTATGGCCCTGGGGAGTGCTCACTGAGGTGTATGTCCACCTCCACGTGTCCATTTGGCCAGGTGGTCCCTAGTAAGGCGGAGGAACTGGTTATGGCTTGCTGGGGTGGGTGCAGGGTCTGGTGGACCTAGGGGCCTGGGGGGGTGGTGCCTGGCATGTTTTCCATCCTCTTGCATTCTGGGGGTGATGTGAGAGGTTTGGGGGCAAACATGTCACCCTCACCGTAGCCTCTACCCCTGTGGGACACCAGAAGGGACAGAGCCACCCCGAGAGGACCGCATGCCTCAGTTTCCCCAGGTTGGGCAGTGGGGCAGGGTCTGAACCTCCACCTTAAACTCTTTTTTCCTTCCTTCGCCCTCCTGGCCGACTTGNTGAAATACAAGGGGCTGGTGTGGGGGTGATGGGACACACACACACCCACCCAGATGCATTTCCAGCTGTGTTGGGTATAAATATTGGGATGCCAGCCCTGCTTGGGGGACACGCTGTGGAGAAATCCCATCTGAGACTCCCAGACACCTAGCGATGGGACACAGGTGTCTCTCTCCCTGTATTGCCCAAACTCCCCAGCCCCAGAACACCCAGTTTGTACCAGTCCTCCCCACACCAGGCAGCATGGAGCAAAGCTTCCCCTTCATCCTGCATCCTTCCTGATGCTGAGGATGCTCCAGGACCCCCAGAATCATGCTGACCGTGCCACCAGGCTGCCTGGCACTGCCAGCACCGGCTCGTTGTGCCCACATTAACCAAGGATCCCCATGGCTCGAGGGACCATCCCTGCTCCCCCTAATTGCCTGTTCACTCTGTGGGATGAGAACAGCTTCCAGGTTGGGGCTAAGCATCCCACTCAGCTCCACAGACAACCCCCACCCCACCAGGTCACATCCTGCTCACCCTCATGGTCTGTGGGTGGCCTGGGTCTGGGTCTCCACCCTGGGCCATGGCTGAGCTTACTGACTGCCTCTTCTCTCCTGCTGGCCTCACACCTTGACCTCCTCACCCAGCAGAAGTCCTCCAGTTCGGCATCCTCGGAGGCCTCTGAAACCTGCCAGTCGGTCAGCGAGTGCAGCTCCCCCACCTCGGTTAGTTCCTGTTCTCTCATCAGGGCACAGGCAGGTGCTGGAAGGTGAAGCCTTCATCAGCAACAACCTCCTCTTTCTCTCCGGTGCTGTCCCCCACCCCACCGGGGTTGCTTTCCCTCCCACTCCCCACATCTCATGGGGTTCAGCTCCCTCCCACGGGGCAGAGCACCCATGGCTGGAGCTACGGGAGCTGAAGCTGGTGTCCTCAGCGTCACCCCTGCCTCGCCTGTTGCAGGACTGGTCCAAGGCCAGCCCCTATGACCAGCCGGTGGTCCCCACCCTGCAGCGGCGCAAGGACCGCGTGGAGCACCTGCGGGAAGCCGAGATGGTCTCAGCTGCCACCGGCTACCCAACCATTGGCACCGAGGACGCGCCCCGGCCACGCATGTCACCGGCAACCATTGCTGCCAAGGTACTGGCCCCAATGGGGCGAGCGCAGAGGCTGTTGGGCTTTTGGGGGGGCTCCCAAGAGAGGACTAAGGGTGTTGATGGTGTCTCTTGCCCCTCCAGCATGGGGAGGAGGTATCCCCTGCCGCCAGTGACCTGGCCATGGTCTTGACCCGTGGGCTGAGCCTGGAACACCAGAAGAGCAGCCGGGACTCGCTGCAGTACTCCAGCGGCTACAGCACGCAGACCACCACCCCCTCCTGCTCTGAGGACACCATCCCTTCCCAAGGTATCTACCCCACCTCAGCCAGGGTGGGGTGTGGGGCCACCAAAATGCCACCCAGAGAGGGGAAGGGGATGGCAGAGGCTTTGGGGGTCTTGGGGCACTGGGTGTGGGGAGCAACAGCCTGTAGTCACATTGCATGGGGTTAAGACATAACGATTGGTGGTGGTGGAGGTGGGGTGTGTGGCCCAGCGTCATGCCACATGGTAACCACAAGGTTTCCTGGTCGACTGCGTGTTGGTTAGGTCTTGATGGCTCTGGTTGTGCCAGGCAGTGCAGCAGCAGGTAGCACCATGCAACTTGTGGTTCAGGATGGTTCACGTTGATGTGTTTATGCACAGTGGTTGGGTACAGGCAGAGATGGTGACAGATGGTGGGTGATGGCAGGGGAGGTGTCGGTTGAAGAGCAAGGGACAGTCATGTTCTGCTCTGATCTTGTTGACTGAGCCGGTTGTGAGCACAATGGTGGAGTTTGGCTGTGATCACCTTGTGACAGTGATGGTTGGGGTGGCTGTGATGGTGATGTGTGGGTTTGGCTACAACTGTGTGGTGAAGATGGTTGAGGCCAGTCGTGATGGTCATGGCTGGGGCTTGTTGTGATCACACTTCAACGGTCACATTTGGGTTTGGTTGTGATTGCATTGTTATGGTTGGGTGTGATTGTAGTTGCCCTCTAATGGTGATGGTTTGGTTTACTTGTGATTGCCTCATGATGGTGATGGTTGGGTTTGCTTGTCGTTGCTTCCGATGGCGGTGGTTGGGTTTGCTTGTGGTCGCGTTTTGATGATGATGGTTGGGTTTGCTTGTGGTTGCTTCCAGTAGATGGCTGGGTTTGATGGCATTCTGTGCCAGCAGTGGTTGAGGCCAGTTGGGATTGTGTAGCAATGATGGTGACTTGAGTTTGGTTGCGGTCGCGTTGCAACGCTGTCGGTTGGGGCCGGCTGGGATTGCGCTGGGAAGGTGGTGCCAGCTGGGCCACTCTGTGCCCACCCAACCGCCCTGACCATGTAACCCCCACCCCAGGCTCTGACTACGACTGCTACTCGGTGAACGGTGACGTGGAGTGTGACCCCCAGAGCGACTTCGACAAGTCCTCCACCATCCCGCGCAACAGCAACATCGCCCAGAACTACCGGCGGATGATCCAGACCAAGCGTCCCGCCTCCACTGCCGGCTTGCCCACTGGCACCAACCTACCGGCCGGCACCACCCCGGGGGTGGCCACCATCCGGCGCACGCCTTCCACCAAGCCCTCGGTCCGCCGTACCCTCTCCAACGCTGGCCCCATCCCCATCCGACCTCCCATTGTCCCCGTGAAGACCCCGACGGTGCCCGACTCGCCCGGCTACACCGGCCCCACGCGGGTGGGCAGTGAAGAGTGCGTCTTCTACACCGACGACGCCTCGCCCAACCCCCTGGATTTTGCCAAAGCTTCGCCCAAACGGCTGAGCCTTCCCAACACCGCCTGGGGCGGCGGGGCCGTGGAGATCTCTGTCTACCCCGGGGCCGGCCAGCACCTCTCCGCCGAGGAAGAGGAGGACCAACAGTTGGCCGCCAACCGGCACAGCCTGGTGGAGAAGATCGGCGAGCTGGTGGCCGGCGCCCACGCCCTGGGTGAAGGCCAGTTCCCTTTCCCCACCGCCCTTGCGGGTTCCAGCCCCGGTGAGGAGACCCCCGCGCCCCCGCCGGCGGCTTCCATGGACCCCCCGGCTGAAGACATGCTGGTGGCCATCCGGCGCGGGGTCCGCCTGCGCAGGACCGTCACCAATGACAGGTCGGCCCCGCGGATATCGTGATGATGCCCTGGCCAGCGGGGATGGACACCCCCACCCCAGGGCACCCGCTGTGCCCTAACGGGACCCCACACACACACACCACCACCACCACCACCGGCTGCCCTCCCTCCTCTCAGCTTGCTGCTCCTCTTGGTGACCCCTTGCCCCCTCCTGGCCCCCCTTGTCCTGTGGCTTGCCTTCACCTGGTCTTCCTCTGTCTCTGCTTTGCCTCTTCTTCATCACTTCTCTTCTTCTAGCCTCTTTCTTTTCTCTTTCTTCCCTTAGTCTTCTCTTCTTCTTTCCTTAGTCATCTCTTTTTCTCTCTTTTTTTCCTCTTCTTCTTCTTTTCTTCTTTGTCTCCTTTGTCTCCTGTTCTTTTTCCCTGTTTCTTCTCTTACTTTTCTTCTATTTTTTTCTATTCCTGTTTTTATTCCCTTTTTCCACTTATTTTCATCTTTTGCTTTTATTTTCTTCTTTTTCTTCTTTTCCTCTTTTTCTTCTCTTTCTTTCTCTTCACTTTCTTCTCTTTTTCATCTTTCTTCTCTTTTTGTTCTCTTTTTCTTCTCTTTTTCATCTCTTTTTCTTCTTTTTCCTATTCTTTTCCTCTTTTTTCCCTTCACTTTTTCTTCTTTTCTATTTTTTCTCTTCCCATCTCTTCCCTTTTTTCTCTTCCTTTCTTTTTTTCCTCTTTTTCTCCTCTCCTCTTTTTTCTCCCTTCCCTTTCCCCCTCTCTCTCCCTCCTCTCCCTCTTTTCCCCCCTGGGCACAGTTGGGTGTCCCCAGTCCCCAGGGGACAGTGCCAGCAGTGAGGCCACAGCAGGAGCAGCACCAGGAGTGTGTGTGTGTGTGGGTCCTGCCCCTGTTCCCCCTCCCCAGCTGCCTGCCCCCCAAGCCAACCCCATTGAGGGGGGGGCAGGACCAGTATGGGGGGTGCTGAGAGAGGGGTGGGGGCACATATGTGTGTGGGGGGAACAGTGAGGGGACCCCCCCCTCCAACCCGAGGGCACAGCAGTGACTGAGGATGCCAAACCTCCTCTTTACCCTTGGGGGGCAATGGGGACCCCCACCCCAAACCTCCCCTCTCCTCTCCCCAGCACCCACAGGGTCCTGCTGGAAAGGAGGGGGTTCAGGGGGTGGGAAGGGGTTGACCCAGACCTCCCCCCCCACGCAAAGCAGCTGATTTCTGCCGGCA
>VWZX01000533.1:637493-711272 GCA_013399015.1 Galbula dea
CTCCCCCTGCCCCTATCCCTCTGCCAGGTTTCCCTCTCTTCTGCCTTTCATTCCCTCTTCTCTTTTAATTTTATTGGAATTTCATTTTGTTGGGATGGTAATTTCTCCCCTTCCCCACCCCTCCCACACACCCCTGCCCCACTCCGATCTCCATAGTCACTGCTAAAAGTAACGAATGCACTGTGAAGATTCCAGTATTAATAAAGGTTGTACTGTAATTAATAGCCTGAGCTGTCCTCCTCTGGTACCATCAGGTCACCTCAGTCATGGGGGCCAAGTGGAAAGGTCCCATCAAGCAATTTGGGGTGTCCATGGCTGGGAGAGGTGGGTGCTGTTGGGCTATGGAGGGATGAGACGTCCCTGGGGGGAGAGGAACATCATGAGGTTCAACAAGAGCAAGGGTAGGGTCCTGCCCCTGGGGAGGAATAACCTCATGGAGCAGGACAGGTTAGGGGTTGACCTGCTGGTTAGCAGCTCCAACACGAAGGATCTGGCAGTGCTGGTGGACAAGAAGTTCCCTTGGGGCTAATGGTCTCCTGGGGTGTATGAAGAAGAGTGTGACCAGCAGGTTGAGGGAGGCTCTCTTCCCCCCTACTCTGCCTTACTCAGGTCCTGGCTCCAGTTCTGGGTTCCCCAGTTCCAGAGAAACAAGGAACTGCTGGAGAGAGTCCAGCAGAGCCCAGGAAGATGCTGAGGGCACTGGAGCATCTCTGGCAGGAGGAAAGGCTGAGAGCCCTGAAGAAGAGCAGCCCCAGAGAGGAGCTGCTCAATGCTGAGCAACAGCTGAAGGCTGGGGGCAAGAGGCTGGGGCCAGGCTCTTCTCTCTGGTGCCCAGGGACAGCCCAAGGGGCACTGGGCACCAACTGGAACCCAGGAGGTTCCAGCTGAGCAGGAAGAGAAACTTGTTTGGTGTGAGGGTGTTGGAGCCCTGGCCCAGGCTGCCCAGAGAGGTTGTGGAGCCTCCTTGTGTGGAGAGATTGCCAAGGCAGCTGGAGGTGACCCTGGGCAAGCTGCTGTGTGTGACCCTGCTGGAGCAGGGGGGTTGGGCTGGATGATCCCCAGAGGTCCCTTTCACCCCCTACCATGCTGAGATTCTGGGATGATGAAGGTGATGGGTGACTCCTGGGATGTAGAAGATAATCCTCTCCCCAGTCCCTCCGGGAAATGTGGTGCAGGTGATGTTCCCTCACCTCCCCACCCATCCCAGCAGCACCTGCGCTGTCACCTCCCGAATTACCGAGGCTGATGATTACCAAACTTCACGGGAGCAGCACAACCGGCTTCAGGAGAGCTGGGGATGGAGCGGACAGAGGGACTCGGCGTGGGCAGTGTCCTCCTGACCGGCTGCGATGGGGGTCTCGGCCTGGGGCTGCTGAAGGGTTTGCTGGAGCAGCCAACGCCCCCGCGGCACCTCTTTGCCGCTTGCCTGGACCCCAAGGGCAAGGTAGGGAAGGGGATTGGGTGGGGATAGGGGGGTGTCAGCAGGGAAACAGTGCCTGGGGCNGGGGAGAGGGGAGAGGGGAGTGGCTGAGCATCAGCATCCTGGACCATGCCTGGCAAGGAAGAATATGTACATTTATATCTATATAATCATTTGTCTCCTCTTGGCATTGATAACTGGGGAGAGAGGGAAGGGAGGAAGTGTTGCTGGCAGCCCCCACACCAGGACCATCACTGCTGGGTGGCTTTGAAGCTTCTGGGCTTGGCTGGGTGCAGCACAGCAGCGACTCGCCCCCGAATCTCTCTCACTGGTGCTTGTCATAACCTGTTGGCCATGGCCCAGTTCCCACCTGGCACAGAGCCACCCTTCCACCTGACCTCCTCCTTTTTTTCCTCTGTAGGCTGTCAACGAGGTGGCTTTGGGCTTCCCCAACGTTGTGGTCCTGCCTTTAGGTAGGTGCCACGGGTGGGAAAGGGACAAAGTGTCTCAGGATTTAATGGCACCCGTGGGTGGTTCCAGGAAATGCCACCTAGGCAGCTGGGACCTTCAATTTGCCTCAGCTCAACCAGGTCACTGCTGGGACCTGGAGGATGCTTGGTGGCCAGGAGCTGCCTCCCACCATGTTCTACAACATCCTGCCTGGGATATGATCCTTCCTTAAGGTCTCCTGTCCCCTCACAGATGTGACAGACCCCAACAGCATCAAGGCAGCGGTCAGGAAGGTGCGGGAGGAGGTGGGAAGTGCTGGCCTCAACCTCCTGATCAACAACACGGGCACCACACGCCGCAGCACGCTGGCCACCGAGACGGCAGAGAACATGACCCTCGTCTACACCACCAACACCATCGGGCCCCTGCAGACCAGCCAGGTGAGGCCACAGGCACCCCTTGCCCCGAAAGCTAGCAGCAGGGAGGAAGAGGATGGTGATGGCTGAGGGTCTGTCCCCTGCAGGCATTCCTTCCCCTGCTGAAGGAGGCGGCCGAGGCCGAAGGACAGCGCGGGATGAGCTGTAGCAGAGCTGCCATCGTCAACATCTCCAGCATCCTGGGCTCCATCGAGGCAGTGGAGGCATGGGAGGAGAGGCAGGATGTCTGCTACCGCTGCAGCAAGGTACCACAGCTGGGAGGGCTGTGGGGGCTCACCTCCTGCCAGGCCCTTCCCATCGCTGGCTGTGGCAGGGTCACCCCACCATGGTGGTGGTTGTCCTCCCACCCCAGGCTGCTCTGAACATGCTCACCAAGTGCCTGGCCCTGGAGTATGGGGGCAGTGGGATCCTCTGTGTGTCGGTGGACCCTGGCTGTGTGACGCCTCCCTTGGGAGAGGGGACGGTAAGTGATGGGAGGTGCATGGACACTGTGAGTTAGCCAAGTCCCAAGGGCATCCCTTCCCAGGGCATCCCTTCCCAAAAACATCTTTCCTCAGACACCCGGTCCCACAGACACCCCTTCCCATGGACATCCCAGGGCCATCTCTTCCTGGGGACATCCCCTCCCTGACACCCACTTCCCAGCTGCCCCTCCATCAGTGCAGCCTCATGATCCTAGGGGATCTGTGACCAGCAGCAAAGGATCAGTTCTAGATTCTCCCCCAAAACGACCCAGGTCTTCCAAATTTTCCCTCCTGTTTCCCATCTGGAGCATGTGTCAGCAGAGGGCACCCTGACCCTGCACTCAGCTCCAGCTGGGTGGTAGGACCCAGGGTGNCAGCTGCTCCTCAACCCGTGCCAAGAGGATGCTGGAGAGGGATCTTGAACTGGACTCACCCCAGTGCTGTCCACAACTGGGTCAATTCTTATTAGGAACCATCAAATTAATCTCCATCCCCACAGTACCCAAATTAAGGATAATTAATCAGTGCAAAGCCAACTTCCCTTGGCTGCTGGAGCATCTCCAGCTGCTCCCATCATTCCCCAGCTGGAGCTGACCCCACACTGTGCCCAGGTTCTGGGGCAGGGGGTGTCCAGGGCAGGGTTTGGGCTCATTTCTTGCCCCTTGACTCCATCAGGACCCGGTGACATTGGAGGAGAGTGTGAGAGGTGTCCTGCGGCTGCTGGCTCGGCTCTCAGCCACCAGCAACGGCACCTTCTGGGACTGGAGAGGGCAGAGCCTGCCCTGGTGAGACTACTAGCCCAGTAAAGTGATTTAATGGCCATTTCCAGGCTGGCTTGTGGATCTGTGGAGTCAGAACAGGTACCTCCTGCTTGTGGGGTGAGAGCTGGGGCTGCTACCTCTCCCCAGGATGCAGAGGGAAGGATGCTCCAAGCATGGTCCTGCACACCCATGCCAGGCTCTTCCAGAGCATCCCCTGGTATCCTCACACTTGCCCAGGGGCAGGTCTGGGTATGACTCTGCAGTGGTTGATGGCCTGAAGGCATCCTAGCCAGCCCCAAAAGCATGGTCATGGGGCATCCATGGGGCCCAGCTTCCACTCTGCTGAGCCTGGCTCCCCGAAACCAGTTAGCTGCTAGGTGCCTGCCCTGAGGACACAAATGGGCTCCTCTTCTGCTGGTTCAAGGACAGGGAAGGATCTTCCTTTTCCAGAAGCTGGGGGTTCACAGTAGGAGCATTTCTCAAGAGCTGGAATGTCCCTAGGGATGACTTTTGGGACCTCAGCACCTCACCTTGCACTGACCCTCCTTGCACCCATGCCATCTCGTGGAAGGGGATTGTGCCTCTGCTCTGCTCTACTCTGGGGAGAGCTCAGCTGCAGTGCTGGGGCCAGCTCTGGAGTCCTCAGCACAGCAGAGACAAGGGACCTGGGGGAGCAGGGCCAGAGGAGGCCACAGCAGTGAGCTGAGGGCTGGAAGCTCTCTGCTGTGAGGATAGGCTGAGAGAGTTGGGGTTGTTCAGCCTGGAGAGGAGAAGGCTCCAGGGAGACCTGACTGCAGCCTGTCAGGGCTTCAAGGAGCCCAGAAGAAAGATGGGGCCAGAGTTTTCAGCAGGAGCTGTTGGTCCAGGCCAAGGGCTGATGGTTTGAAACTGAAAGAGGAGATGGAGACTAGAGGGAAGGAAGAAATGTTTTCTGCTGAGGGTGGTGAGAGCCTGTCCCAGGCTGTCCAGAGAGGTGGGAGATGTCCCAGCCCTGGAACCACTGCAGCTCAGGTTGTTTGGGGTTGTGAGCAACCTGCTCTAGGTGCAGATGTCCCTGCTGACTGCTGGGGGTTGGCCTAGGTGATCTTGAAAGGTCCCTCCCAACCCAACCCATTCCATGATTCTATCATTCTAAATTAGGAGATATTGCAACAGGCTCTTGTTGCCCACCACATGAGGGGATATTTCCATGGTGACCCTTGGTTGACATTTCTGAATCCATCCCTCGAAAGAAGGACCGGATAAACGTGTCACAACATCTCAAGTGGCCACTTGGGCTGGAAAGGCAGAGCTTTGGCAAGCCTGGAGCCCAGCCGTTCGAAGCCAGGATGTTCCAGGAAGCCTGGCTGGGGGCACGTTTGCTGGGACAGCTTTGGTTTCCCACAGTAGAGGAGCATGGGGGTGACCTTCCCACACTGGGTGGAAGGTGGGACCTCAGTCCTGGGGGTCCCTGGATCACCCAGTGGGTGCTGAGTAAAGCCAACAGGGATGGGTGAGAGGATGACTCCCATGGAAGCTGGTGGAGCATAGCTGATGGGGTTTATACAAGCTCTGTGTGGGCTTTAGATAAACATGAACTATCACTAGGGGTGAGGGGAGGAGGATGACAGTGATGACAATTTGCAGAAGGAGGACGATGAGGTTGAAGCTGAGGATGAGAAGCAGGAGGAGGACAAGGAGGAAGATGAGGCTGAGGAGCAGGAAGAGTCCAAGGACGAGAAGGATGAGGAGGAAGATGAGTAGCAGCAGGAGGAGGAGGATGAGAACAAGGAGGGAGGATAAGGAAGACAAGGAAAAGGAGCAGGAGGAGGATGAGGACAAGGGTGAGAACAAGGTTGAGGAGCAGGAGGAGGACAAGGGGGACAAGGAGGAGGAGGAGGAGAAGGAAGAGGAGGATGAGGAGCATGAGGAGGACAAGGAGCAGGAAGAAAAGGAGGAGGAGGACAAGGAGGGAGGATGAGAAGGAAGAAGAATGAAATGTGGAAGGGGAAGAAGACGAAGATGACAATGACTTTCTATCCATACAAGCTGTGATGCCACAGCCTCACCTGCCTGCTCCCATAGCCTCCCTAAGCTGCCTGCAATTAAGGGCTCTAATAGGTGATTAAGGCAATTAATGCTGCTGGGGAGGGGAGGTCAGCTCCTCCGCCCTGCTGTGCTACCAAGCACAACACAGCCAGATGGTTTCTTGCTCTCAGAGGTGGCTCTCATCAGGTGATGGCTCTGAGGGTCCTTATATTGGGGTGAGAATGTGCTGAGGGAGGGGCTGGCACCCCAAAGGAGGAGGCAGAGGAGGTTGGGGGTGTGGGGGGGATGTCTTTATTTCGGGAACGCTCGGAGCATCCTGGGACTCGGCTGGAACCAGAGCTGCATGGCTGAAGAATTCCCTGGTGTTTAATGAAAGCAGAGGAAAAAATACAACCGGAGAGGAAGGGAGTGATGCCCGAGCAGGGCAGAGGGTACCCCCCTCCGGGCAGTTCATGGGGGGGCTGAGGCTGGGTTCCCCCCCCCCGCCAGCGCACACCATAGGCCAGGAACAGTCCCGGTGTCCCAGAGCAGGTAGTGTTTGGTTCTGGAAGGGAGGAGGTGGCATTTGTCCCCTTCTTTGCATCTTCCTTGGGGACATCTCCCACCCCCCCCACCAAGGGGCTCTTCTTGGGGGGTGGGGGTCAGAGCAGAGGCAGCATCCCAGGCTCCCGGGCAAGGCGAAGGCATCGAGTGAGGGTTCTTCCGCGGCGTTAGGTGGACTCCCACCGACCTGGGCAGAGGAGCTAGGTGTCATGGGGTGGGACAGGACACAACCTCCCGCCCCAGGCGTGCCTCTCCTTTTCCCAAGGTGCGACACCGCCACCCCTCCTCGGTCCCCACTCACAGGGTGTCCCGTAGAGCATTCGCATGACCTTGAGGCAGTTGTCCAGCAGCGCCTTAGGGCGCACAGCCTTCCTCCGGCTCTCGGTGCCCCCGCTGTGGACCAGCTTCACCAGGTCGGCCACCACCACCTCCACGTCCGTCTGCAGGAACAGAATCACCCAGGAGTCACCGAGATGTTTCTCCAGACCACCCCACTCCTCGCCGGGCTGCAAAAAACACTGTTGCATTGGCCGGGAATCGAACCCGGGCCTCCCGCGTGGCAGGTGAGAATTCTACCACTGAACCACCAATGCCAGATGTGGGACATCCCACAGCCCTGCCTCACGGCCCCAAAGCCACTCGTGGCAGCTGTGAACCCTTCCGAGAGGGGAGTGCCCAACAGGCAGCTCTGATGCCAGGACTACAGCCATGGCAGCACCTCATTCTGAGGCCTCAGATATCAGCTCCAGCAAGGGAGGTTATCATTAGCCTTCAGAGTTAACACTGATGAAAAGGCTGAGCAAAGCTCACAATCTCCTCGGAGGGGCTACACGAAGTGTCCCACGGCACAAGACAACACAGACAGTCTTTGGATTTACTCTGGAGACCCAGCTGTGACCGGCCGCCCCTGCCCAGCACTCAAGCACAGCTGTCCCCAGGGTGCAGCCTCAAGAACCACCCCATTGCCCTGGGACAGAGATCCTTGCTGTGACCAACCCAGAGACCCTCTCTGCCAGGAAAAAAAAAAGTCTATGTCCCTCCCTGCCACCTAGCAGAGATGCTTCTTGTCACCAAACCAGCTGCTCCCACTGCACCACCAAGCTAAGGGACACTCAGTGCAGTGCGGAGGTGCTGCTGCCACCCTCGGACCCTGAGCACTCACACAGGGGCCACAGGGACAAAGAGGACACTGGTGACGAAGGGAGACCAGGGCAGAGGTGTGTCGTCCCCCCGCAAGATACTGCCCTAGCAGCCCCCGAGGTCCCTCCCCAGAACATCGGGGGTGCAAAAGCTGCAGCTGTTGCATTGGCCGGGAATCGAACCCGGGCCTCCCGCGTGGCAGGCGAGAATTCTACCACTGAACCACCAATGCCAGATGTGGAGCATCCTCCAGCCCTGCACCACGGCCCCACACCAAGCAGGGGTCAAGTCCTGGCAGCAGCTTTTCCTCAGACACCACCGAGAGCAAGGGGACGGTTGTTATTAGCCTTCAGAGTTAAAACTCCAACGAAGAGACTGATCAAAGCCCACACTCTCCTCGGAGGAGCCACAGGACCTGCCGTATGGCACAGAGCCACCCAGACACACTTTGGGTTCACCCTGGAGCCCCCGGTGTGACAGGCCATCCCCACCCAGCACCCAAACGCAGCTTTCCCCAGGGGCAGCAGCACCTGCCAGCCTTAAGCAGCCCTCATTGTCCTGGGTCAAGGACCCTGGCTGCCACCAAGACTTACTGCCTCCGAGCCAGGGGAAATTACTAGCCCTGAGCCAGGGCCACTCAGTGCCCCCTGGCAGCTGCCTGCCGAAGCTCCTGAGAAGTCACCAAAAGGCAGCAGATTTGCTCTGCGATGTCACCGCAGGGAAGGCCGTGCAGCTGCTCCGCTTTCCCCCTCGGCAACCTCCGAGCTGTACCTCCCCCACCCCAGGACATGAGAGTGCAAAAAAAGCTGCAGCTGTTGCATTGGCCGGGAATCGAACCCGGGCCTCCCGCGTGGCAGGCGAGAATTCTACCACTGAACCACCAATGCCAGATGTGGAGCATTCCCCAGCCCTGCCCCACACCCAGTGGGGGACAAGCCACGGCAGCGAGTTTTCCTCAGCCGTCACATTCAGCAACACCGGGTTGTCATTAGCCCTCAGAGTTAACATCCGAATGAGAAGACCTCGTATTGGCTGCAGAACTTGTCTCACGGCACAAGACAACCCAGGACACACTGGGTCCACCCTGGAGATCCAGCTGTGACGGGCCACCCATGCCCGGCACCCAAACACGGTTGCCCCCAGGGTGCTGTGGCTACACGGAAGCAGCAGATGCTTGGGAGGAGAGGCAGGATCTCTGTTACCGTGGTACCACCACCAGGAAAATGGGGATCACCTTCTGAGGGATCTCCTCTCTGGCTGTGGCAATCCCACCTCCTGACGGTGCTGGTGACAGTCCCTTTGCCTCCTCCCCTAGCCCTGCAGCCTCCCAAGAACGGTTGTAGAGAGAAAAAAAAAAAGCTGCAGCTGTTGCATTGGCCGGGAATCGAACCCGGGCTTCCCGCGTGGCAGGCGAGAATTCTACCACTGAACCACCAATGCCAGATGTGGAGCATCCCCCAGCCCTCCCTCACGGCCCTGGGTGCTAACCTCTGCCCCCCAACCAACAGCTGCCCACCCCACGCCGAGGAGGCTGTGCACGCTCACGGGTGCAGGTCCGTCCTCACAGCACACCTGTTGGTTGGGTTGTCCTTTGCCGGGGGCAGGTTCTAAAGCCCCCTCCAAGGTCTTCTCGTTCTAATGTTAAATCTGAAGGCTAATCATAACCAGCCAAAGCGTGAGGGAGCAGGAACACAGCCACCCATGCATGAACCATAAGAGTGTGCTCCATGTGTGTCCACATGCACAGGCACTGGGTGGGAGGGGAGCTGCAAGCAGCCAATCTGGGGGGGCCAGGGGAGGGGTTCCCGGGGTCTCCCCACCTGCCGGTACTTGCTGTATTCCTCTCCCAAGGCGTCAAAGAGCTGGCACAGCTCCTGGATGTACTTCCAGGATGGATGCTTCTCTGGCAGCACCTCATGGATCCGTAGCATGGCTTGGGAGCTGACATGGAACCAGAGGTACCGCAGAGCCTCCTCCGACACCGTCCCATTGCGCTGTGGGCAAGAAAGTGTCCTGGGTGAGACCTACACAGCTCCATGGGTCCCTGGAGTGTCCCTGTCACAGGGTTGTCCCCGACACCCTCCTACCAGGCGGGTGATGTTGGATGGCCTCAGCACCTCCTCGTACTGGACCTGGACGGTATAGTCGATCGGGAAGTAGTGTTTCTGGAAAGGTGGAGGAGCCTCCTGGAAGTGGTTCTGGCAGGTGACAGGGACAGTCCTGCCAGCCTCAGCGTGACCCCAGGGAGCCGTCAGGAAAGCCCTTTGACTTTGGACACACCTGTGCCGTGTCACCACCCCAGGGGAAGGAGACTGCAGCACGTCTTCATGCAGCATCCTCCACGTGCCATGCCATGTCCCTCTACCATGTCCCCATGCCATGTCAACCTCCCAGAGACGCACCCCACACCCATTCTGCTCCACACATAGAAGTGCCCCTCCATGTCCCCACGCAAAAGGGGCCCTCCCACATCTTCAGCCACGACCCCATGTGAGGGGACCCTTGTGCCACTTCCCCATGCCATGTCCCATGTCATATCTCCACACGAGGGGGCCATGCCTTGCCCTATGTGGTGTCCCTGGGGCTGGCAGCATCCTCCATGTGCTGTGCCATGTCCCCAGGTCATGTCCCACACCATGTCCCCATGCCATGTCAAGCCCCCCAGAGATGCACCGGCAGAAGCAGCACTGGACACAATTGGCAGCACCCAGTCAGTGTCAAGGCAGCAGGTGCCACTCTCCCGCATGTCCCCCACAGCAAACCGGTGCCCCATGTCCCTCCAGGTCCCCAGGGTTCCCCGACGCCCCCGGCCCGGGGGGTTACCATGTATCGCAGGCGCATCTCATACTGCAGCTTGTCTTGGAGCAGGCGGGTGAGCTCGCATTCACCTGGCGCGGCAGCCTCCAGCCCCAGGATGGCCACCACACCTGGGCAGCCCAAAGCCAGCCGGGTCACCGCTGGGTTGACACCCCCCAGCCCTCCCGAGGCCGCCCCCTCGCCCCATCCCCAAGCTGTACTCACACAGGACGGCCGCGTATCCCGGGTGCATGTTGATGGCTGCCGGCAGATGACTACATGGCCAAAGCTCACCAGGAGCCTCCTGGGCAGTGTGGTGCAGGGTGGAGAGACGAGGGATGGGCACAGGCCCCTGCCGCTGGGCTGCTCTCCCGTAGCCCCAGGTGGTTGCCCCCTGCCATGGATGGGGGGTTAGTCCCCCTTCTCGGTGGTCCCCGTTGGCTTCTCCTCTCCGGCTGGCTGCGGGGAGGCAGCAGGTCCTGAGGCCATCACAGGGATGTTCTCCAGGGGGTGCAGGACCCCCACCCTGAACTGCAAGAGGGGATCTGGGGAGGGGAGAGAGCCCCGGCTGCAGCCCCAGGGCAGGAGGGTGCCCAGGCTGCAGTCCCCCTCCTCCACCACTTCCAGGAGGACACCTGATCTAAGCCTGGGGGTTGTGTGGAAGAGACAGCCCTGGAGGACTGTTGGTGGTCCTGGAGGGATGTGAGTGGCCCTAGAACCCTGGGTGCCTGGCCCAGGGCTTTCCCCAGCACCATTCCCGGGAATTTCCAGGGCGGGGGGGTGTTTCCAACCCTGTTATCTCAGCAGTGAGTTTGTCCAGCCTCAGCAAGAGCTCAGTCATGGGCCACCAAGGGATGAAGTGAAGTGGCCAAGTCACCATGCAGAAGTGGACATACCCTGTCCTTACAGCCCTGCAAAGGGCCCGTGCCATGTCACCACCCCAGGGAAAGGAGACTGCAGCAAATCCTCATGCCGTGTCCTCCACATGCCATGCTCTGTCCCCAAGCCATGTCCCCATGCCATGTCCCATGCTATTCCCCACATGAAGAGGACTCATACCATGGTCCCACACCACAGCCCCATGCAAAGGGACCTGCCTGCCATGTCCCCACACCATGTGCCACGCTGTGTCCCCATGCAGAGATGACCCATCCCATGACCCCACGCCACATCCCCGCATAAAGGTGCCATGCTATCTCCCCATGCAGAGGGAATCTGTCCTGTGCCCCCACACCCCCATGTGAAGGTCTTCACCTGCCATATCCCTGTGCCATGTCCCCATACCATGTCCCCACATGAAGAGGCCATACTGTGTCCCCATGCCACGTCCCAGGGGAAGGCAGCTGTGCCATGTCCCCACTCCACATCCCCACGCAAAGGGACCCACGTGTCATGTGCCCATGCCATGTCCCATGTCCTTTCCTATACCATGTCCCCACAGAGGGAACCTGTCCCATGTCCCCACCCCACATTCCCACATGAAGGAACCCATGTACCATGTCCCCAAGCCATGTCCCTCTGCCATGTCCCCCATACAGATGGAAACAGTTCCATGCACCCACTCCACATGCCCATGTGATGGGACCTGTGTACCACGTCCCCATGCCATGTCCCAAGCCACGTCCCCATACAGAGGGGACCTGTCCCATGCCCCCACTCCACATGCCCCTGCAAAGAGACCTGTGTAACATGTCCCATGCCATGTCCCACACCGTGTCCCCATGCAGAGGGAACCTGCCCCATACCCCCACCTCCTGTCCTCACACGAAGGCACCCGTGTCCTGCGTCCCGTGCTGTGTCCCCATGCAGAGGTGACCCATCCCACATCTCCATGGGAAGGAACCCGTGTGCCATGTCCCGTGTCCCGTGCCATGTCTCACACCGTGCCCCCACACAGAGAGGACCTGTCCCATGCCTCCACCCCACTTCCACATGCACCGTGTCCCCTGTTTGTGTCGTGTCACACCCAGACCCACCTGGCGCGGTGCTGTGCTGTGTGGGGTGACCGGAGCAGACTCCTCTCCCCCCCGGGCGGCGTCGGCGGCGGCGGCGGGTCCGGACCCGCGGTGCCCGGGAGGCGGGCGGGAGGCGGTGGCTCCAGGGCCGGGCGGGGAGCGGGGACCGAGAGACCGCCCCGCACGGCTCCGCACCGCCCGGCCCTCCCCTGCCCTGCTGCCGGGGTGGTCGGCTGCACCGGCCCGGTGGGCTCGGGTGGGTGTCCCCTCTGCGTGCTCATCTAGCTTGGGATGGGTGTCCCCAGGGTCTTCGGCTAGTCTGGGCTGGATGTTCCACGGGTGCACAGCAAGCCTGTGTTGGGCGTCCACAGGGTTCGCAGATAGGCTAGGCTGGGTGTCTCCAGGGTGCTCAGGAGATGGTGGATCACTAACCTCGGGAGGTGTCCACAAGGTGCTTGGCTAGTCCAGGTGGGTATCCCCAGGGTGCACCACCTGGGGCCGAGTGGCCCCAGGATACTTACCTAGCCCAGTTAGGCACCCCCAGGGAGCTCAGCTGGCCCAGATGGGTGTCTACAGGATACAGAGACAGCCTAGCCAGGTGTCCCCAAGGTGCTCTGTTGGCCTGGGCTGCGTGTCCTCAGGTTTCACAGATGGCCTGGCCTGGGTGTCTCCAAGGTCCTCAGCTAGCCTGGGCTGGGTATGTTACAATGCTCAGCTAACCCCTCTGGGTGTCCCCAGGATGCTTGGATGCTCTTACAGTGCTCGGCTAACTATGCCTTATGCGCCCCCGCCCTGCCCCTTGCTCCTCAGTGTGTTGGGCCAGCCCTTCAGCATGCCCTCAGGGTGCTCACCCAACCCAGCTGGGTGCTCCAGGTGCTCAGCTGACCACACTGCACACTTCCAGGTACCCTTGGGTGCTCTGCTCTGGCAGCACTGGCACCCCTGGGGTGCTGTGCTCCACTGGCCAGGTGTCCTAGGGTGCTCACTGAGCTTGGGCACCTATGGGTGTGCTCCAGGTCACTGACTGTGGGTGTCAGCCTGGTGTTTCCCAGCACATGCCTGTGTGAAGGCCATGCTGCAGGCAGGGGAGGCTGCCCAGGTACCTGGACTGGTGGATCCTCAGTTGTCTCCAGGCTAGCAAGACTCTGCTCCCTCAGGCCCAATCCCACGCTGTCTTCTCAGGATGCTTTGGGGCCAAACCCCTGCCTGGAGCAGGGGATGGGGTACACGGGCTGCTGTCCTCCCCCAGAAAAGCCAGCTGCCTCTGTGCTGGGGGCTGCTGGGCATCCAGGGGGTCGGCGAGAGCAGGCAGCTATCAAAGAGCAGGTCAGCGCTCCCAGGGAAACGCGTGGGAAGGAATGTGCTTCTGCATCGAGGAGAGAGCGCTGGGATTCCCCTGGCATGGAGTCAGGGCTGCAGCCGCTATCCTGCCAAGCTTCCCCCTGGCTCTGTCAGGGCCTGGGCACAGCCCTTGCCTCCATCCCATTTCCAGGACAGGGAAGAACCTGGTCCAGTTCCTCACTTCGGTGTCCGCAGGGATTTTGCCCGCATCTGCTGCAGAAATTGGAGGAAGCCATTTAATAGCATTCCCTGCCCACGTACTCATCAGCTTGGCAGGCGGGAGGGAGCGAGGAAAAGGAGGGACAGCGCGGAGCTGCGCAGCACGGTGCCGAGGGCGGTTTGCCCTCCTTGGCTGGAAAACACCGCTGGTGCGAGCCCAAGGCAAACAGCCCCCGGCACACGGCACCGGGAGCTTTGCTCCCACGCGCCGGCAGGAGCCCAGCACCCTGCAGCTGCAGGGCCCTCTCCCACGGGGAGGCTGATGGGACCCCAGCTCACAGCCCCCCAGGCAAAGGAGGTCTGGGGACTCAGCCGGCCCCTAAAGCAGCTCCTGAGGGGGGTTCAGCCCCTTCCAGGCTTTGCCTTGCACTGGAAACAGGTTGTTTACACAGGCCTGGTCACAGAAGCAAAACCTTGTGCAAGGAACCGGTTTGGGAACACCCTGAGCACCCCTGGGTGCGATTTCTCCCCTAGGAATGCCAAGTTCTGCAGAACTCTGTTTCTTCCTTCCCCCCTCACGCCGATCCCTACGAAGGGAGCACAAAGCCCTGCACCCCAGGCAGAGGCTGGGTTCTGCATGGGAGCCAAAGGGTGAAGTCCTTGGATGAAGGCCCAGGCCACGCAGACCTGCAGCGACAAGTGGAAGCAGGATTGCAGAGAGGAAGGTGTGAAGGACAGGACAGGAGACTCTCCAATGGCACCGGAGGCCATTCCTCTGCTCCTTCATGGGACCCCAGGCAGCAAGGGAGGGCTCCAGCTCCACAGAGCCAGACCCAGGAGTAGGAGTCAGCCAGGGACCAAAGCTGAGAGCAAAGGAAAGACCAGGAAGCACCTGCTGTGTGGGTGAGCTCTGGCTACAAGCAGGGAGAAACCTTCCCCAAACCATCTGGGCAGGCAGCTTCTCGTCCCGCTTTCCAGGAGCCCTGAGACACAGCCATGCACTGAGTGTGCTGGAGGAAAGACCCTTCCCACCCCCCTCCTTTCTCCATGTACCCCTGCTGTTGTGTGTGTTCTGGGGCAGAGCAGTGCTAGGGAGCAGCAGGACATGCTGCAAGGTTGGCGTTGGCTCCAGGAAGGGCTGGGGGGCAGAGGAGGGCTCAGGCCAACACCTGCAGGGTCACAGCTTGGCTCCAGCATCCAGGCAGGGAGTGGGGTTGAGGGTGTGCATGTTTCCGTACCTCTCCTGTTCCCACCAGGTCAGCAAGAGCAGCTATTGCAGAGGAGAGGAGCCCTGAGTCAAAGCAAGTTAAAAACCAGGCTTTTATTCTTCATGTGCTGCTCACAGTCACAGCCTGGAGACACTGCTCTTGCCAAAGTTATTATGAAACAAATCAAGTCCCAGACTCAGTCCTTGCTCTTCCCCACCCCCAAGAGAGTCAACATTGTACAAAACTCTATTTACAGGGAAAACAGTCAGAAACGGCGAGTCCAAAAACCCCTCGCAACTCAGAAAAGGCTCATGCCAAGTGTGCCAGGCCCTGCCCACAGCCAGGCTCCCAGGGCCAGCAGAGGCCCAGAGCTTCTTGCCATCGACTACCACAAGGAACCTGGTAATCCTGAGTCATGGCACAGCTCCTACCTTTACCAAAAAGCTGGGACATCACAAAACCCACTAGGATCCTACAAAGGCTCAGCCAGATCTGCCCGACAAGGCAGCATAAGACACCCCCTCCTGGGGCTCCTCCATCCTAAAGGGGGTGAAGGGCAGCCTCTGCCCTTCCTGGGGCACCTCCCAGGAGGGAATCTCTGGGGCTGGAAGCCAGAACATCAGGAGCCTTCAGCTGAGCAGCAGGATGTGTTGGGAGACCTAATATCTGACACTGTATTACTGGAGTCACATTACTTTGAAACCTAAACCAAGAGGAGCAAACCAACATGTGAAAAGGGGAGGGAAAAAAACCAACACAAAACAAAAACAGCACAAAAGGGAAAGTTCCTCCTCCCACCCATGCCTGGAAGAGTGTCCACAGGAGCCCAGCTCCGCTCCTGCCAGGGGCTGCTCAGAAAGCATAGCGCGTGCGGATGTCCTCCAGCTTCTTGGACACCTCTGGCGGGGTCCTGTCCAGCTCCTCGGCCACATTCTTCTGTTTGTTGGGCTCCATGGAGTTGAACTGCTCACACAGGTCCCCATCGATCACGTTCTGGAGGAGCAAGGGGGACAGCATTCAATCAGCAGCACACAAGAGGCACTGAACCCTGCCTAAAGAGGGAAAAATGGCAACAAACAGCTTGTTCCCAGGAGCTCCTTAATCCTGTCCTGGAAACAAGACCATGCTCGGTGACCTCATCTGCTGAATAGCAGCAGTTAGCATCACATTAATTAGTGGCCAGCTTGATTAACGAAGGGAGAAACCCCAAAAGCCTGGGTGCAGCTGAAGAAACGTACAAGGGACAGGAAGACAGATCTGACTTGGGTCCAGGCACTGCTGGGAAAGCTGAGAGAGGCTGCAGGAGATGACTTGAGGGCTATCTGCAGTCAGATGGGAGACAGCTTTGAGACTCTGCATGCTGCACATCAGCCTCAGGCTCATCAAGACCACCACCCCTGTGCATGGACAGCTTCAGCTGCTGGGACACTTCTCTGACCGACACCACACACCTTACTCCGGTAGTAGCTACCACATTGTTACTCTGGTGACCCTTATGGTCCCAGCACTTAGCAGTCAACAGCTTCAAACAGCTCCTCAGCAGCAGAAATAGGCAGGAACAGCCATTCCTTAGGAGATTTTTCTTTCCAGACTTGCCTCCAAGCAGTTCTGTGTCCCAGAGCAAGCCTCTGCATCCCAATGACCCAAACACTCAGACCTACCTTCACCGGGAAGTAGTAGGAGCGGAAACTGAGATGGTCTCTCCCACAGAGAGGAGGGTGCTCAGACCTCAAGTGCATTTCCACATGCTGGAAGAAGTCATGATCCTGGGGAGATGAAGAATTGGTAAGAGAACAGCCTGCTACACCAGGGTCACTGGCAAGGTGAGACATAACGCTGCTCTTGCCATGTTCTGCTAGTGACACATAGCAGCCAAGGGCATGGTTACCCCAGGAGCACCCACAGCAGAACTCAGCAGCTAGCTGTGCCACCCTGGCCAGGACCAGCCTCTCAGAAATGGGAACAGACAGCAGCTATGCAGCTTGGAGATGTGGCTCAGAGAGCAAACTCATCCATAGTTTACAGGCTGCACAAAGCAGGCCAAAGGGTTCTCCCCCCAAAGACACCTAAAACTCCTCTAGAGCACTAAGAGATTTAGAATCCTGGGGTCAGTTTTGGGCTCCTCACTCCAAGGACAAGGAGCTGCTGGAGTGCCCAGAGAAGGGTAATGCAGGTGGTGAAGGGTCTGGAGCACAAGTGTTGTGAGGAGCAGCTGAGGGAACTGGGGTTGGTTAGCCTGGAGAAGAGGAGGCTCAGGGGAGACCTTCTCACTCTCTGCAGCTCCCTGAAAGGAGGTTGGAGCCCGGTGGGGCTTGGTCTTTCCTCAAAAGGAACAAGCAATAGAACAAGAGAAAACAGCTTCAAGTTATGCCAGGGGAGGTTCAGGTTGGAGATGAGGAACAACTCCTTCCCCAGAATGACTGTCAAGGCCTGGCCCAGGCTGCCCAGGGCAGTGGTGGAGTCACCATGCCTGGTGGACTTCAAAAGCCATGGAGATGTGTTGCTGAGGGCCATGGTTTAGTGGTGACCTGGCAGAGCTGGTTAACATCTGGACTTAATCTTAGGTTTCCAATCAAAAGGATTCTGTGATTCCAGAACAGCAGCACAACAAGAAAAACACTTCCCAGAGCCAATGCAGGAGGAGTTAACAAGCTCCTTCTCTCCCCTTTTGCATTAGAGCCATCCCACAGGCACAGGCTTCCCTGCAGCCCAGGTTTTAACCCATTGCTAAGCCTCAGAGCTGCCCTCAAGGGATGCAGCACACGAATACAGTGACTGGGGATGAGGGCACAGAAAAACAGCAGCTCTGTAGCCTAGTGATGGGGCTTGCTTACCTCATGGGACGTGAAGGGGACCAAGATTCCTATCCCTCCTGATAAGGTGGTGTAGACAAGAGATTCAGAGCCTCCTGGGATCAGTGTGGTCTTTTGTAAGGAAAGCACTGTCTCTCCCACGTGGTAATTCATAATCACTTCAGCCTGAAAGTCAACCAGAGAGGCATGTGTTTTCTTGAGCTTACACAAAAGCATCGAAAGGCTTGAGAGAGGAAAGCAGAATGAATTCAGCCACCTTCTGAAAGGGAAGTGCCTTCCACCTGTGACCAGATGGCAACACTCAGCACGCCACTGAATTCTCCTCCTGAACTGGACAAGGGGATGCAAGTAAAGGGGGAAAGCAGGGAAAGAAAATGAGTGTGCTGCTTCACCAGCCAACAGCAAACAGGCATCGCCTGCAGACACCCAACTTGGCTCCTGCTGACAGTGACAACCCAACACCCACAGCAGGGTGTAGGTGTGCAGAAGCAGAACTACCAATACATCTGGGTATCACTGCAGAAGACTTCACAGAACAGCAGTGCACTCTTTTCTCCCATGAAGCATTACCTTCTGCGACGCTCCGTTAAGCAGCCCCCTGTCCCAGAGAGCTTTGTTGCCTGTGGGATCCTCATCTACCTCATCGTTGGTGTTGGGAGGCAGTCTCACCTGTGTTGCAAGACAAAGAAAGAGTCCATGAGCCACAGAGAAATGGCACATTATCTCTGGAGAATCCTTGTGGTCTCTGAAAGGCTGACAAGAATCCCTCTACCCTTCCAGCAGAATCAGCTCTTTGCCCCCTCCACAAGGCCTTCAGGTCAAGAGTAATGGTCCATCACTCAAAAACATGAGCAGGACCTCCTGACCAGGCTCTGCCTGGCCTGGCACTCACAGATCACCCTGGGAGGTATGGTCAACATGGCTCAAAGGTGGTTCCCCCTATGGAAAGGGGTTTAATGGCTATGGGGCAGGAAAAGCCAAGTGGATTGATCTGTGTGCATTGGACAGATCCTGCCAGCACAGCGTCTGACGCCTGCTGAACTCTGCACTCCAAAGCACCCCAGCACGCTTCAGGAGGAGATCAAAGCTCTGGCAGAAAGACCATCCATTCTTTCCTCCTCCCCTGCTGAAATCCAGCCAAGTAGGAAAGTGTCAGCACTGACAAAGCCAATATCTGGAGAGGAAATGGCAGAGAAAACTAAATGCCAGTGATGAGTTTAGCCAGGGAAAGTTAAAGAGCGATAACCCTGATGCACATCCTCATGGGCCCTTTCACAATCACAGGCTTCATTTTGGGGCTTCTCCACAGCAAGTTTTGGGGTAATTTCAACACAAGTTACTGAATGCTTCAGAAATATGGTTTTTTTTGACCTGTAGATGCTTCAATCACCAAAGTGATAAACAGCAGCCGTCTGCTATGACGACAGCCAGTCGCCCTGTAAAAACAAGTGAAGGGTACAGGGCGTTGTCTGCAGCTAAGGACAGATTCTCATTCTTTTAAGGCTAATCATGGATGTTTTAAGCAAAAATATGTTGTGTCCAAGAAGCCCTGACTTCTGAGGCACACTCACCACGCAGATGTTGCCAAACTTGTCAGCTCCAGCCACGGTGTCATAATCCAGGAGAGTGGCTGTTGTGACCCAGCGTGGGTACGTGTCGTCGGCGAAGATGATCAGCTGGTTCTCGTTCCTCTTGTAGCGCACCCAGATGAAGCTCTCCTGGACATCCGAAACGATCACTCGGTGTCCAATGGTCTGGATCCCACAGATGTAATTGGCAATGTGCTTTGGAGAGAGAAAGGACAAAACCTGAGTGCTCCAAACAGGGAAGCAGAACACATTTACTCTCCCCTGCTCTGACTGAAACACTACTTTCCCCCTGTGAACTACGTATCACTCCTCAGTTCCCATCCTTCCTTTCTAACCTCTCTCTCACTTCTGGCAGACTACAGCCCCAGTCTAAACACACTATCCATACAGGGCCTTGCAACCTCACAGCCACCACACATCACTTTCAGAACAAGAACCAAGCCAGTTCTGTGAGCAGGTGCAGCACTTTCAGTGTCCCCTCACTACTGTGGTCATGGAAGACCCAAGAAGGAAAGCTTCCATTGTTCACAGGAGTCATATGTTAGTAAAAATCCAAAACCAGCCCAAGACATGCACACAAAGTGTTTCCTTGCAAGTTCCCAGCCTGTCTGCCAGCTTGCTGGAGTTCCTTTCTGCAGCACTGACCAATGGGCACAGGTCCTGCAGCTTGCAGGACAGAGGGAGGAGCAAGCAGCAGAGTTAGAAAAGCATGCTCTGCAATTTCTTTTCCTAAAGTACCAGAGATACTCAGCAAGGATCATCCACCTCAAGGAGACAAATCCCCTGGTTGCAATTCTGGGGATCTGAAAAGGTGCTCACATGCACCCTCCAAGTTCTGTCCCCAGCCTGCTGACCACCTCACCCAAGAAAACACTTCCAGCAGCTGTCATTTCATGTCTGGAGTAAGACCTCTCATGTTTACAGCAGATGGCCAAAGGCCTGGTCTGTATGAGCTTGTGAAAATCCTGCATGTGGCCATTAAGAGCCTGCATGGAGCAGGTACAAAAAGAAACCTCCAACCCCACTGTCTGCTCAGCAATGCGAAGGGATGTGTGCTGGGGTGCAGAGGGGCAGGCCCACAGCCCAGAGCTGCCTGCATCGCTCCAGACAACGTGCACCCAGAGCACATCAGCAAGGAACAGGCACAGCTCTGAGGTGCAACTGCACAGACAGTGCAGCAGCAGCTAAACCCTTTCTGCAAAACACCATTCCCTCCAAATAACCAGCTCTGGTGCAGAACAGAAGCCAGTACCTTGTTTTCACACTTCCGAAGCAGCTTCTTTTTGCCCAGGTCATACACACGCAGGAGCTTTCCAACTCCAATTAAGACTCTACCTTGGAAGGGAGCAATGGCTGCAGGAACCTCCTCCACAGGGGTCTAGAGAGGAAAGACGACGACTGTGAGACCTTCATTAACAGAGGTCAATCTCACAAGCTTCACAACAGATTCAGCTCATGGTTTGGTTGCAGACCACCTCATTCTCAACAATTCCCTGAAAGGAAGCTGGTGCCAGCTGGGGCTTGGGCTCTTCTCCCAAGGAAGAAGTGATAGGGCAAGAGGAAATGGCCTCAAGTTGTGCCAGGAGAGGTTTAGATTGGATGTTAGGAAAAATGACTTCCCTGAGATGATGGTCAAGCTCTGGCCCAGGCTGCCCAGGGCAGAGGTGGAGTCACCATCCCTGGAGGGATTGAAAAGCCCTGGAGATGTGGTGCTGAGGGCCATGGGTTAGTGGTGACCAGGCAGTGCTGGTCAGTGGTTGGATTTCATGATCTTAAAGCTCTTTTCCAACCAAAACACTTCTATGAAGCTCACTGGCCTGTGCCAGGGCTTGTAACATAGAAGGTTGATTAATTTTTTTTCTGAGGGAGGGCCAAAAGGTCAGTCCTCTGTAGGCCTTTTGACAGCAACACCTCCCACACCTTCTGCTAACAGAGCTCTGGGTACCACACAGGCCACATGCTGCTGGCAGTGCACCTAAACCGAAGTGCAGGACTGCTCTAAGACCACCACAGTGGGCAGGAATCACAGGCAGGCAAGGATCTGGTTGCCTTAGTTCTTAGTTTTGATTTATACTCAGACTGATTTTCTGTTTTGCCTGACCTCATCCAGATTGTCTGTTTTCAAAACAAAGGCATCAATCTAATTCAGCCATCTGCCATCAAAGCTCTGAAGCTGCCACTGAAGCAGTGTTACATCTGATCCATTTGTGTGCCCACAACTCCAGAGGCTCAGGGCTGAACAACCTCCCACCACTGATCAGTCCAAGGGATCAGCCACAGCAGAGAACAGGAGCACAGAGAGCTCCCAGTTACAGCATTCCTGGCTTGGCTGCACCGGCTAAGAGAAGTTAACTTCACATCATCAGCTCTGTCAACTTCCAAGTGGGTGTTCAGTGGCACCAGAAAAGGCCCTGCTCCAGGACAGAACCCACTCGTTGCATCAGGACTGTAGGAAGTGAGTAAGCCACAACATTCCTTTCCACATACTCATCTGTCCAAATCTTAGGCCATGCTGAAAGCAAGTGGAAAGGAGAACAGAATTTTCTTTTAAAGGAGTTCTGCTGAGACCCTCACTGAAGCCCTAAAAACCTGTCAAGCAAGTGGGTTATGAGGTGACTCATCCTTTCTACATGCAACCAAAACAGCATCAGAGGCAAGACAAAAGCCCACACCAGCTTCAGGTGGAAGCAAGCACTGAGCACCTCAGCACCAGGGCTCAAGTAAGAACTCGTTCTGTAAACAAGTGCTCAGAGCAGCTCTCTGAGCTCATCTTCCAAACAGGAAACAGGGCTGTTTCTCTCCCCTCCCTAGCAGGGGCATGAAAACACTGCTCCTTTCCCAATGACCCAATGAAATGGACAAGGCAAAGGGACTGGGACACTCTCAGGAAACCTGCAGAAGATGTCGAAAGTGATTTTGTAGGAGGTAGCTTATTTTCCTCAAAGGCTGCTTCCAGTCTGTAACATCAGCATGATGATCTTGCCCAGGATTCACCAAGCGCTGCTACACTCCTACAGCACTTGGTGTGAAGTAACAGCTATTCCAACACAACCCAGTCATCCCTCTCACCTTGTGCAGAAACTCCAGCTTCTCACCACTGTTCACCAGCTTGTAGGTGTAGACAAACCCCCCAGCCACCGAGCGGGGGTTCAGAATCAGGTCCTTGGCGACCCCCACCAGCACGTACCACTCGTCCCCGGTGTTGGAGAAGCGGCACACAGCCACGCTGGAGAGGGAGGAGGCATGCCAGGAGATCAGTGCCACAACACAAACACACACTGCACACACAGAGTGGACTCCCCAACAGCACAACCTGCACCTAGCCAGGCACAGCTTTGGGAGCCCAACCTTCCAGCACTAACATTTCCTTGTCAGAGTTCATTTCCCTTCCCTCAGAAATGTCTAATGCAGATTCCTTTGCTCTTCCAACTCCCCATATAAGAAGATATGCTCCAAATGTCACATGTGGCCAAAGCTTCCTTTGTCTGTTTTCACTATGACCAAAGCACTGCTTCTACTGCCTAGCACTGGACAAAGCTCCACCAGCAGCTGTTTTTCAGGCTGTTCCAATTTGGACATGTACTTCCACTTTTCCTCACCTTCGAGTGTTATTTCCTGCCCAGTTCCCAGCTCAGCCAGGTTGGGAATCTTGGACAAACATCAGCCTATTGGACTAGCATGACCTAACTCCACCTACTAAGATACTTGCTATTCTTCATGGTTATTGTGTAGGGCTTCCCCTCCAGTCCCTCTAACACTTCCTTTCCATTTAATCTACACTCAGTTTATCTGGATGAGAAGGGGAAGTGAAGAGATAGCAGCACATTCCCCTGCTCCTGGCTTTCTTATCTGGCATTTACATCCCCATGTAGTTCTTTAAGCACTGGGCCCAGCAAACACATCTGAAGCACCAGCTCCTAGTGTCGAATGCAGACAGACCAGGGTGGAAAGGGAAGGAAAGCCAACAAAAAAGTTCTGTGGCAATCACTGCTGGAATTTCAAGCCAGTTTCTCCATAACGTGCTGCACCTTGGCTTCCACTGAGTAACAGCAGAGGAAAAGGAGGGAAAAAACCCACACAAGATGCACAGATTCTCACTGCATCTGGAACTGCTTCTCACCTGAAGGCAGCTTCGTTCTGCTCTAGCTGGACCAAGTCTAATGTGTTTCCCTGGATGGGGTTCATCACCCTGATAACAGAGGCCCACTGTCCATTCCCTGCCTTGGGAGCGCCAAAGATGGACTCAGGAAGATTCTCGTTCAGAAAGGCTGCAGCCATCTCTGCAGCCAGTTCCCTCTCATCTTCACCTGCAGCCTCCACCATTTCCTACAGCATGGGAAAGGACAGGAGAAAACAGCTCAGTGGATTTCCTTTCCAGACATGTTGATGCTTTGCACAGAGTAAAGCCTCCCTGTTTCCTCTCAGCCCAGGTACTCCACGGCAAGCCATCAAATCCCAAAGCTTCCACCCACCCCGAGCTTATTCCCTAGGGAGCCTCTGCAGCTCAGAGCACAGCAGTGTCAGCTCTGCCCTGCCGAAGGGGTAGCTGTCTGGGGAGTTATTTCTCCAAATCGACAACTCTGGCAGCAACAGGGAGAAGAAAACAACCCATTGAAATCCAAAGATCCTCAAGCAGTCATAGAAAATGATGTCACACAAGCATAACTGTCCTTCAGTATGTGCTTCTTAAAGCCTGATGTAACATGCAAAGAAAGCAGCATTGGGAAGTGAAGTATTCTGCTGAAATCTGTATTCTGAGGCACATCTTGACTCTCTTCAGCTCCTGCATTCACACAGCCGACAACTCGCAGGTAACAGCAGCTGGGAGCTAGTGAGCAGGGAGCATTTCCAGCTGCAAGTCCCCTCCTGGGAAGAGCTGTGTGTACCTGTCCCCCACCCTGGTTACCTCAGCCATCTGCTGCTTCCTCTGTGCCTTGGTGGCCTCAGTGTAAGCATTGTGGTCTGTCTCAATGATGATCAGGTTGTTGCTTTCAGGGTGAATGACAAATTTCCGGGGTGTGTACTGCAACGGGAAGGCAACCTGGTTGAAGACAGCCCCCAGCTTCTCCAGTGCCAAAATCCTGGGGGACAAAGATGTGACAAGGGTTGAACAATGTCCAAAAGAATAAAACTGGAGTTGAGCTCTACACCTGTGAAACCTGACAGAGCTGGAGACAAGCAGCACCACTCTCAGACCAGGCAGCAACGTCTGGGGAACACATCATCTAAACTGAAACGTGACACAGACCCTGACATGCAATCAAATGCTCTTCAGAGGCACTGCACTTAGAGGCGTATGAAAAATGCAATGCCAAACTCTTTTCTTCCTGTGACTTGCCAGCTGAAATGCCAGTTCTTCTGGCATCTGCTGACTAAAAACCACAAGTCTCTCCAGAAAGAATGGCTCCTTTACAAGCAGTGAACACTGTAATATTTCAGTGAGGACTGATATGAAGTAAGTGCCTGTTCAAGCACATAAAGCAGAGCTCCTGCACTTGTGTTCCCCTATTTTATCTTTTTAATATCTAAGCTGCACTTTAAATGGGCAACAAATACATCCCTGTCACGCCTCTGATTCCTCTAAATCACATGGCTTCTTTTCTGCAAAGCAGCCAATTCAGATCACAAACCACAAGATCCTAATAGAGAACAGGTTCACATTTATTAAAAACTTCCCTCTCTAAGAGGCAGAGAATTTAAGGACTACCTGAATTATAGTTATTATTTAAAAAAGGCTGGAAAACACAAACCAGAAGGGCACCTATTTCTTTTTAGCAGCAGAACTATTATTGTATTCTATTTGTCTTCTGAAATCCACCCAAGTGTTTCCACCAAATCATTACCCATCATCAAATAACCTCAAAAAGACCTGAATTCTTAAGCTAAGTCACTTCACCTCTTTCCTTCTGAGTGTCTAGTTAGAGACCTTACCACTCCTTCCTCTGCCTGGCACCCAGGCCCAGGAGGATTCCTGTTCCTCTGTCAGATCTTACCTCAGTGTGTTCGTGGAGATGGCTACAATGCCCTCTGGGCACTGCTCAGAAGCAAAGCCTGAGGCAAACTCCAGTGTCTCATACGACAGGGGGGTCAGGTGGAAGCGGGACTGATAGGAGTAACTGAGCCAGGAACGGCTCGACATGGCCAGCACCTGGGAACGACAGACAGCTCCTTCAGCAGGTCTGGGGTCACTCCCTTACTTTCTGCTGAGCCACAAATTACACTGGAATTACACTGAAACACTCCAAGCCCATTACTGACTGGCCATAAGCAGCATGGCTTTTTCTCCCCATCTTGTCAGGCAAGGAACCAAGACTGGTCTCAAGGAACCAAGACAGCAGAAGAGCACTCAGCTATTCTGTAAGCATTCTCTGCTAGAGCTGCAGAGCACCTTAGCTCCAAGTTCCAGCTGGCAGGAACAAGCTGAAGAGCTTCACCCAACATGACTTAAAAGCATAGCTTGGGTTGCCAGCCCCAGCCCCTGATGGTGACCCGCACTATTTCTCAACTCTGAAGGTGTCATCCAAAAATGAGTCAAGCAGGGGGTGGCTGATCTCCCCAGTGCCACATCAGAAAGGCTGGAAATGGCACTTCTGATGATACACATTCTTCCCTCTGCCAAGTCCTGCAAATACTTCCCTTGAACGATGCAGGGCAGTTGGCCAGCCCCTGGCTGAGCTGTTCTCAACATGCACAGGAGATGACCATCACGTGCATTAAGCAGCCAAGGGGCAAGACTTCTGCACGGGGCTCTTCCCATCCCTGGGCACCAAGGCTGGCAAGAGGAGATTCTTCAGTGTCTCTAAACCCACGAAGCTGCTCAGACCCTTCCAGACACACTGTTAACACAGCCTCAGGGTCAGGCTGAGTCTCAGTTCAAAGAAGGGAGGTCAGCATTACACATTCACTTCCTCGGAAGTAAGGGGAATACCAACAAGAACAGGGCTGTTTGTGATAAAAGCAAGCTGCGAGCCAGTCAGCTCCATAATGAGATCATTCCACTTCCCACCCTTACCCAGAGGGTCTTTGTTGTGCTGTAAGGATGCTTCCCCACCCTGCCCACCCCAAAGGAAAAGCAGCCTGGGGGCTGCACTTCTCTGAGAGCTGCCCTCGCTTACCGCCTCTTGGCCTTGCATTCGGACTCGGAAGAGCTTCACAGGCCGGGAACCAAGGTATCTGGTCCTGGTGTCAGAGAGATCCCCAGTGACGGGATCCAGGACAGTTCGCAGCAGCACACCGTTCTGGAGACCAAACCAAAGAAGTTAGATCCAGATTACAGCTACAAAAGAAGCAGCTACAGCCACTATTCAAAACAAGAGAGGAATTTTCTGAAAAATTAGGTGTTTGTTTTCTGAGTTTCCAGTTCAACTGCCTTCTGCAAACACACTGTATCTCAACTGGCTCTCAACAAGCATAGCTCCTGCACTCTCCTGCTGGGTGGAAAGGAATTACTGTCACAACAAACCAACCAACCCCTTCCAAAAAAAACCCCAAAACAAACAAGACCAGAGACTAAGAATCACATAAGCCATGAAAAATCCAATGGCTGATTCCAGATCCTAATCCTTCTTGGTAGAAAGCATTTACTCAAACCCCCACACTACTTACAAAGAGCTTGCATTATGACACTGAACTGGATGCATCTGAAAGAACCTAAACCACTCTGATTATTTTTACCACAAGATGAACTGTCAAAATAACATCATTTGGGTCAAAGATCAGAGAGCCAGGATTGAATGCAACCAAAAGCTGTGAAACAGCAGAGTTACTCGAGCAGAGCCTGAGGTTGTAGGCAGTTCATTGGAGGATGCTCTGCCCTATATGCAGTTGTTAAAGAGCTGCCCAACAATGTTTCACCCTGACAGTTTTTTTAAGAACATGGCCCCTTTCTGGAAGGGAAGAAGCACAATTTGTCCTACGTGAAGCGTGGGGCAATGTGCTATCTTTCAACTAGTCTCAAGCCTAAGAAAGTATGAGGAAATTTGCACCTCTGCTCAGCAGTCACACCATGAATTCCCCAGTCACAGTTGTTAAACTGCTTGTAACACAGACAGAACAATCAGGCTTTGTGCTGCGCTGCACAATGACAAGGCTCTTACAGCAATTCACCTTCCAAGTCAATGCCCACCCTAAAACAGAACCTGGTAGGCAGCCCTCACCTGCAGTCCAATGTTCAAGTAGAGAAAGCCAATGGAGCCTCTCTCCCCCAGCTCATCCTGCTTCTCCGTGCCACCCATCTCCACGATGCACAGTGACTCAGGCTGTGCAGGAAGAGCCTGCATGCTCAGTGGCTGTAAGCAGTCCTGGGGGGGGGACACAAAAGAGGTGTCACAGCAGTCAGCAAAGCCTGGCATGGCCAGAGGGGATCCAAGCTCCACCTCAGGAGTTTAAAGATGCCCTTTTAAATCTCCAGAAAGTAGTATTCAGCACAGGAAAAAAAGAATAGATGCTGGCTCTGTGGATTTTGGCAAGCAGGAGTGGCTGCAGCCCTGGGGTTTGGAGAAATAAAACTGGATCGTCCCGAACTGCCTGGGCTGCAGTTAGCAACTATTTAGCATGGAGAGATCTGAGCAAAGTTCCTGTTATTTCAGTCATCCTTTGAACACTCATCTGCTGCAGGCAGAGGAATGATAATGCTGGTTTGCTGCTGACCTGCCTGCAGAATGAGCCTGCTTTCACTATGGGTATAAACAGTGAAACAGGGGTAAAAAAAAAAACAAAACCCAAACCAAACCAAGGAACATGCTTTCATCATATCTCACCAGCTGAGCCTCCAGGCACGGATGAGACTAGATCAAACAAGGGAATCTGTTACAGGGCTGTGCTTCCTCCCAACCAGCAGAGAAAAGCCATGCAACCTATCCATTCCTGGATATAGGAATATAGCTTGGACAGAAACAACCCACCCTTGGAATATCTTTTGGAACATTTCAGGCCAACAGAAGAGGCAGAAACAGCACAGCTACTCACTGAAGGGTCAAGGGAAATAATCCTGACAGTGTTGTCCACCAGCCCAACAGCAAGGAACCGAGAGCGTTGCTCCCCAGGGGGGACATTGGCCAGGCTCATGCAAACAACGTCAGCTGACATCTCCTTTCTCTCTGTGTACTCATTCAGCTGTCCTGACTGAGACAGAAAGACACCAGACACTTATTAATTAGGTTCTGCCTTGCTCTTCCAAACTCATTCACAACATCAGCATACATACCGGGTCCATCTCAAAGTACACCAGCTCTCCTCCAGTCAGTGCTATCACTACTTGTCTCTGGTTCACAGCACACTTTACAATGGTTTTCTTCCCTGGGGTCTTCCACTCATTTACTCTCTTATCTGCTCGGATGTGCCGGATCCCATCTGGATAAACCTGAAGGAAGAAAAGGTCACATCAGTTCTGGATTTATCATCCCTTCACAACTCCCACCTCACTGGTGGTTCTGACACAGAACAGGCCAAAGGTAAGCTCTGCTCCCAGCAGCACCGATCCATTTGCTATGTGACAGGCCGCACCAGCATGTATCATAGAATTGTCACAGCTGGAAGGGACCTCAAGCTCTGAACTACAGCAAGACACCACTGAGCACACACTGAAGGAGATCAGGACCATCTTTAGCTGCTCCAGTTTCCCTTCCCACAACATAAAAAAAGGGAAAGGCTGAGTAAGTGCCACTCCCTGCGCGTCCACACCTTCAGACATGACCTGTGCTGCAATGCTGGTGCAACAGCCGTGCAGCGAGCAGAGAGCGGCAGGCACCAGCAGACACGTCAGAAGCAGCTTTCCATTACCTGCACCAAAGCATCATCACCAAGCAGCGAGCAGGACAGGGTGGGTGTAGTACCCAGGAAGCCAGAGTCAGTCACTTCTTCTACAGTCTCTCCGATAGACAGCACCAGTGTGGCGTTTACGAAGGACACGATGATATAGGCATCAAATTCATCTGGGCAAGACAGAGAGGGGACAAAAGGTGCTGATTAAATAAAAGCCAGGCCTCCCAAGAAAATGAGCAGTCTGACAGAGCTCTAGCAGTTACCCTCCAGCAGAATTCCTCCGATAGCTACATCTGCTGGTGGTATTGCTCAAGTTCATTCTAGGACACGCTGTCCAAAAGCCAGTGACCACTAGTCTCCAAACAATGCAAGACTGAGCCAGAGATCAAATGATGATCCTGAGAGAGTTAATTCATACTTTGGATTCTGGAAAGCAAGACTCCTGCCTGCTTTTTTCAAAGACAGCAGAAGATCTAGAAGCTTTTAAGACACTTGCTCCACCTCCAACGAGGAGCTGAATCCAGATTGAACATCCAAGGAAGTCAAATGAAATGCTCTCCTCCAATAATCTGAACATGTGGAACCCATCTGCAGAAACTGCACCATGGAAGCTGCAAACAGGAGGTGGCAGGACCACATGTCTGTTGAGTAGCCACACAACCAGAGATTGCAGAGAACAATTAGGGTGCATCACAGAAGAGCTCTGGGTTAGCCTGCCCTTCCCTCAGCCAGAAACTCCAGTAGCTTAGCACAGAATCCTTTCGGTTGGAAAAGACCTTCACCATTAAGTCCAACCATTAACCAGCACTGCCAGGGCACCACTAAACCATGGCCCTCAGCACCACATCTCCACAACTTTTCAATCCCCCCAGAGATGGTGACACCACCACTGCCCTAAGCAGCCTGGGCCAGGCCTTGACAACCCTTTTGGGGAAGAAACTGTTCCTCATCTCCAACCTAAACCTCCCCTGGAACAACTTGAGGTCATTTTCTTTTGTCCTATTGCTTGTTCCTTGAGAGAAGATACCAAGCCCCACCTGGCTCCAGCCTCCTCTCAGGGAGTTGGAGAGAGCCAGAAGGTCTCCCCCGAGCCTCCTTTTCGCCAGGCTAAATAACCCCAATTCCTTCAGCTGCTCCTCACAACGCTTTTGCTCTACAGCCTTTACCACCTGTGTTACCCTTCTTTGGACACACTCCAGAGCCTCAATGTCCTTCTTGGAGTGAGGAGCCCAAAACTGAACCCAGGATTGGAAGTGCGTCCTCCTCAGTGCCCAGTCCAGGAGGACAATCCCTGCCCTAGTCCTGCTGCCATGCTAGTGCTGATCCAAGCCAGGATGCTGCTGGCCTTCCTGGCCACCTGGGCACACTGCTGGCTCATCTTCAGCTGCTGAAGACCAACTCCCTCCAGGTCCTTTTCCAGCAGGCAGCTTTCCAGCCACTCTGCCCCAAGCCTTATGTTCACAGTCACCCATACAGCCTCCTGGGATGAGAAAGAATTCAATTTTCAAGACAGAGCAAACACTGACCTTTATTTCTACTTGAATTAGTGACAGTATTGCAACTATTATCTCCAGTGCTGACTTCTCCCAAAGGGGACAGCTTGGGAGAGTTCAGTAGCTTGGATGTGGAAGAGCTAAGCTCATCAAAATAAGTCTGAAAAGCTCATTTGGAAATAGGGGAATTTTGTAGGATACAAAGGTACTAGGAGTGGGATAAGGGAATGCCCCAGTTTACTGCTGTCTGCTTTCCTTCTGCAGAAAGTGTCAGGCATTAGAGAGGGGGAGAGTTAAAAAGAGAGTTAAAAGAGAGTTAAGAAAAGCAACAGAAACAATGCAGTCTGTTGGGAAACAGAGCCAGGAGCTTTTCTGGAGAAAGAAGATTGCCTCAGAGAAGCCACTCCACTCCTGCTGCTGCTGTCACGCAAATGCTATCTCTCAAAAAGAAAAAAATCCCATTTTAACCCAGCTGAAGCCAAAGCTCAGCCTTCTGTGCCACAGCACTAATCAGCCAGTGGAGGAGAGGATATGAGACAGCTGTCATGATTTTTGCCCTTGAGCAGGGTTTCTCCATAACTTTCAAGTGTAGGAGAAGTTGCTAATGACTCTCAAAGCAGAGAAAGAAAATAGAGGTCTCTCACTGGGATGGATACAGGATATCAGCAAATACCACACAGCAGCTTGAAGATGCTGAATGGGGTTAACTGAAACATACACTTCAGGAGCCCATCCTCTTCCTACCCACCCTGTTTAGGGGGAGGTGTTGCCAAACCTGCTGTGTCATGATTGTAACAGAAAGTTCTTACACACAGCTGAAACTATGCAACCGAAAAACACCATCATTCTCTGCAACATCTGGTGTACAGACCACAGCTCTGATCCCACCAAAGAGCTTTGTGTCATTAAAACAATTCCCCCAGCAGCCTGTGGCATAAACCCTGTTACTCCTGTATTAAGTAGTCACAGCCTGTACCTCCAACGTGCTCCTGACTCCCACAAACAGGTGCAGGTCTTGGGGGAATGAGAAAAGAACTGAACCTGCATCCAGAAAGCCATCAGTAATGTCCACTATTTTAGACACTTGGCTTAGCAGGAGAACTGCCCTAACAGTACCAGCAGATGGTAAGTGTGTAGTAAAATGTACACCATGATGCACTGGTTATCTGCTGCTCTAAACAGCAGCTTCTCCTGCAAAGTTGCCTGAATTTTCCAGCACCAGAAGCCTACCAGAATTCCTCGATGGCTCTGAAGGGAGACTCTAGCAGTTCACAGGCTAAGCATTTAATTCATAAATATCCTGTAGACAGGATGTTCTAAAAATTCCATTTCAAAGGCCATCCTTGCTTTTCAAACTCTGGAGAGCTGCCACTGCCCTCCCTGGGGGCTGTCATTCTCACGATAAACCACCAGGTCCCAGCTGGAGGCTTCACCATGTGATGTGGAGCAGGACAAAGAACTCCCATTTGAAAGCAAAACAAATTCCCTCAGTCCTGACTCAAAACGAAAGCTCATTCCTACTTCTTAATACTTCTTCAGCTCTTTCTTTTCACTGGCTTACAGTTATATTGGAGTCTGTGTCAATAACAGTGACAAGTGGATTTCTCCTTGAAGTCCAGTAGTGCTGCTTAATGCCTCTCTGCTGGAGCTTTGCAAAGAAAGGGTTTGGTTTACCAGAATTAAGTCAGTGAATAAGATGCATTCATGCAGACTCAAACAATGCAATTTTGGTTTAGAAAATATAGCAGTCTCGTTGAAATTAAGAGGACTAAATCCCTGAGGCACACTGGGAAGTATTCTCAGTCAGAAAAAGAAGAGATCTATGGATTTCAATATGAAAAGCTATCTACTGAGCTCTGCACAATCCCAAGCATAACATCAGGCTGCCCACAGTTTTGAACTGATAGACACTATTTTGTGTGCAGACACAAGGCTTCAGAGATGGTTATTACCATCCTGATGCCTCCAGCTAGCTCCTTTCAGCGAGGAGTTAAGACATTTCAGCAGCTGGACTCTTTCTCCTACGCCTTCAGCACAAGTTTTCTGCAGCTTCACGCACACGTCATGACCAGTTATGAAAACACCACATTTTTGGTCCCTGAACTCTTGCTCTTGTCCTTTCTGTTATTTGTGGTGGATTCAGTTTCCCTTTCTTCATGAGAATTCCACTCCCACACACCAGTCCACACCTGACAAGAGTTTTTTCATGCTCTGCAGCACCTGAACTTACACCAATAAACACAGTCACCCCTAGCTCAGAGGAGTTCAGTAAGCAAACAGATGAGCAGTGACCAGGTTCAGGATTATTCTCACTTACAAGACACTGTTGGGATGACAGCACATTTCCCTGGGCTTCTGTTTACTACTGCACAGACATCTGCAGCAGTGACTCACTGCACATTGCTTTGCACTGCCAGATTGCCAGGCAGGGAAGGCAGACTGCTCACTTGCTCTGGCTCCACAGCAAGGCACACAGCTCCCCCAGACCTCCACACTCAACTGCAAAAAGCAGGGGGCTGGTCCAAACCCCATCCACTTCCACCTGATGGGCAGACATATCCCAGAACCACAGGGCATTCCCATGCCAGCAGGACCTTGATCATCTTCTCTGAGGTCTGTACAGAGCAGGTGGGAGTCAATCCTGTCTAGAAGCGAACTGAACACAACCCTGAAACACACACCTCTGATTTTAGCCAGAGCTGCCCTTTCTGCAGAGACACTGTTGACTATTTTGTTCCTCAAAGACCATAAGATGGAATCTGTGAACCTGGCCTCTAGCTTAAGAGCTGATCTCTGAGGTTGCAGGATGGTTATGGCAATACTAATATTATATGAAGTGAGAGCAGCAGGGCTCAAGTCCAAGCCTTCACAGCTGGGGCAGTGGTTCCCCCAAAAGCATAAGTCACTGAAGAAAACTTTGGACTCAGAGGGAGCAGCAGTGCTGCAGACAATTAGCTTTGAAATAGAGAAGTGAGTTATCTGGCTTATCTCTGATTGCAGTGAAAACTGAAGAGTTACCTGCACTCTTCATAGAATGGTATGGGAGGGACCTGTAATGTCATCTAATCCAATCCCCCTGCAGTCAGCAGGGACATCTGCAACTCCAGCAGGCAGCTCACAGCCCCAACCAACCTGACCTGCAATGGTTCTGGGGATGGGACATTTCCCACCTCTCTGTGCAGCCTGGGACAGGCTCTCACCACTCTCAGCAGAAAACATTTCTTCCTTCTCTCTAGTCTCCATCTCCTCTTTCAGTTTCAAACCATCAGCCCTTGGCCTGTCCCAACAGCTCCTGCTGAAAACTCTGGCCCAGCTTTCTTCTAGGCCCTTTAACCCTACTGAATGGCTGCAGTCAGGTCTCCCTGGAGCCTTCTCTTCTCCAAGCTGAACCTCAACTCTCTCAGCATTGCCTCACAGCACAGTGCTTCCAGCCCTCAGATCACTGGTGTGGCCTCCTCTGGCCCTGCTCCCTCAGGTCCATGTCTCCATGTCTCAGGTCCATGACTCCAGAGCTGGCCCCAGCACTGCAGCTGAGGTCTTCCCAGAGCAGAGCAATCCCCTCCCTGCCCTGCTGGCCACTAGTCCTGAACCCATCTGGAGTCTGTACAATCACAGTGATTAGCCAGAACAGCATTTAGTATCTCAGCAGAACTGTGAATGGGAGCTGCTTTTTACTCCTTAGCTACTGAACTATAAATCCAACAATTCCAGCTTGGTGGGGGTTGGAAGGGACCTCTTGGGATCATCTAGTCCAACCCCCTTGGCTAAAGCAGGGTCACCCCCAGCAGCCTGCCAGGATCACCTCTATGTGCCTCTGGAATCTCTTCCCAGAAGGAGACTCCACAACCTCTCTGGGCAGCCTGGGCCAGGGCTCTGACACTCTCACACCAAACAAGGTTTTCCTCTGTCTACGTAAGGGCTGCTGGAATTCATTTACTGAAAAGGTTAGCATAAAGGTAGCCGCACGATATGGGGACTCTCTGTGGTTAACCTGTGGGATGGCATAGGAGCCCCTAGAGTAGGTACACACCTGTGGGGATCAGCACCTCCACCACCAGCCACCTGTGGAAGAAAAAAAAAGGCTTGGTATTGGTAGTGTGTATCACCAAGCACCAGCCAAGGTTAGTATTTGCTTTGGAGGCTGCAAACCTGAACATGTCTTACAGAGGCCTTGCAGCTCATGCACGCTGTGGCAGAGGCAGAGCCATGCAGCCCAGTGCTGCAAACTGACTGCCCAGAAACCAGCACTTGGGCAGTTTCGGGATGAGAGATGTGTTTGAAGTGGTTCTGCTGTCTGGGTGATTAAATCCCACTACAACCATTTCTGAATTCAGAGAGTTGAAACTTGGGAATGGGTTTCCCATAGCTTTTAACTATGAAAAGTAGCATGGTTCATAACAGCTCCAGATTCCAGCCTTTCTGAAGTCATGGAGATCTTCATGCTGGAACCTGGAGAATTTCAAAGGAAGGAAAAAAGAGGAGGCAGTGAGACTGATCTGCTTCCTGTGGGTTAGCAACAGTCTTCCATCTCCTGAAAATCAAAAGTTATTCCTTGGAAGCCCAAGATAAAAAGGTTTTACAACTGCAAGGTGGTGTCAAAAGCCTTCATCTCTCAGCAGAAGCAAAATGGTACCAACTCCTGTTCCAGAAGGCAGGAGCAAAGGTTTGTCTCTAATGAACTGGAATGACTCTTGAAAGAAAAGCACTTATTTGGATAGGAACTGTGCCAATTCTTCCCTTCTGACCCTTTTATTTCTGGGGAGTGCAAAGGCACTTTCGGCTCTTTCCACACTGCTTAGGCAGCGTATGAGCCTCTGAATACAAGCACAGGAATTGATGGCAGGTCTCAGATGGCAAGAGAAATCCTATGGCAATGTCTGAAATTCCACAGGGTTCCTGCTCCCTGGAAGACACACTACTCTGTGACTGCCTGAAAACGAGATCCCACATCCCCACAGCAGGCTAACGTCTTCACTGCAACAGTCTGGCATTTCTGCACCCAGCGTGTAAACCTACAGCAAGTCTTGGTGACCGACACTGCCTCAGAAACAATCCCCAAGACTGTCAGTAGCCACAACAGATTCATTTCAGGCTTTTTAGGTGTTTCTGAGGAACTCTGTTGTCACCCTCAGAGAATGGCAGGACAAGGGCTCACATTTCCTCTCCTGCTTTAGCAAGGAAACCCCATTATTTCAGATCAGGACAAAAAAACAACCCCAAACCAACCCTACAATCCAGTATATTCTGCCAGTTTCCAACCCCGACCTTCCTGGAAGCAGCATTCTACACACTGCTGGCTTTTTGAACAGGGACCATGTCCTACCCCTAGCAGTCTGTTTTCTTTGCAGATATGCATAGGGGGAAGTAATAAAACATAGACACTGTTGCCCATTTATCTTCTTTGTTCTGCACTTTGTATCCCACTATCTCACAAAGAGCAGATTACTGTAGTTGTCAACAAGCCTATCAAGACTAGTGAATCTGCTCCAACAAAAAGCATAACCATGGCCTGCTGATGTCAGAGCAAGAACTTATGGGAAGTGGGAAAAGATGAGAAATTCAGCAGCTTCAGGCTGCAAATGTCCAGCTGACACAGCACGTTGGGTGATGGGAGCAGTTGCAGGTAGGTGCTTCTCTGTCAAAGAGAAGTGTGACAGTTCTAGGGGCCCAGAGAGTGGATTGTAAGTACAAACAGGTGATTGCTGATTCAAAACACAACTTCTGGGGATGGCACACCACCATCATGCAGCACCTTTCCTACCTCCTTGAAGAGAAAACCACCAAAAGCCCAACAAACAAAACACAGCAAAGCTATTATCACCTGGCTGTGCTTTAGGAAAATCTTACATACCTTCCACATGTCTCCTGACAGTCCACACAGCGTTGGGGTTACCAGGCAGCTCCGAGACAGCCATCTCCGATACCTAAGAGTAAACAGGAACAAGGCTCTTCAGCAAACAGATGCTTACACTTCCTGCAGAAAGGAACCACACCACCAGCAGTTTTTAAGCTGTCCCATAACTGGGCAGAACAGGTAGTAACTCCCAGTTCTGATGCTCTCTCCCCTTGCCAGATGTGCTATAGGACAGAGTATGTTCAGCAGTGGTACAGCAGTATTAGAGCTCTGGGTGATCAGCTTTAAAACAAGGTCACCCCACAGCAGAGATCAGCAGCTGGCAGAGACCAGGAATGTTCCAGCTCAATACACTCAAGTACTAGAAGAGACAAAAGGCAGGTGGTTGGAGTCAACTGAACAAAAAAGCCTTTGGAAGTGTCAGAGTAAATAGTACAACCCTTCCATTTTCAAGGGGTAAGCCAAAGGGTTTTTCCATTTTCAAGGGGTAAGTCCAGACTATGGCAAAAGGAGAACCCCTTCATTTCAAGGGTTTTCTTCCACTCTCCTTTGCCTCTCACTCTATTCTAACGTGCTGGAAGTCTTACCTCAAGCCCATGCCTTAGAACCCTCAGAGATGACCTGGGCCCCCGACCACAAGCCACATATAACTGGGGTGTGTCTTCATTGGCCAGATCAGCTATCTGCATGGAGAGAAAACCAGAGAGTCAAACACTATCCACAGGAAAAGAAAATGAAACTAAGCTCTATACACCACACTGCTGCTTTAAGAATGTTTTTTTGAGACACTGAAAGCAGCAAAGATGCCATAGGTTGTACCATCTGCTGCTCTAAAATAACGTCAAGTTTTAACCAAACTTACTGCAGAGCAGAGAACTGGTCTGATGGTTAGAGGAGCAGCACAGGTCTGCTGGCTAACCCCTCCATCCAGATAGGTATTTATCACCACAGGAATCCCAGACTGCCAGGCCAAGTACCAGCATTACACTGCTGTCTGGGAATTTAGCAGATTTGCTTATCTATCAGCATTTAGTACAGAGCAGTATGTCTGGAAGCTTAGGATAATGCAGCTTTGGTGACTGCCTTACAGACAAACACTCCACAGAAAAGCAAAGCATAAATCATGCATCTGTGATCAATTCCTCTGAGAAAGACTTATGAAGAATGGCTGCTTGCTGATGGTAACACACCTGACAACACAGAATAGGAGACAGACTGTCCAACTCATCCACCAGCACCAGGTTCTTGAGAGGTCGTGGCTGAAAAAAGAATGTGTCTCCTTCCTCAAGGGGCATGGCAGAAGAGAACTCTGGCTCCTCATCATCATCACCCAGGTGGGCAATCTGGTACAGGTAACTTGAAACAGAAAGCAAGAGCAACAGCATCATCAGAGCAAAGCTTGTGTAGCCTCCTGTAAGAAAGGCTTAGCCAGATATCCAAGCAGTGGGGAGGAGAGAAATCCTTCCCTACATTATACAGCTATTAAGATTTAGCCTTAAGGATTGTCTTCTTGCTGACAAAAGGTTTAAAGGGAATCAGAGGCTCACAAAAAAAGAGAAAGAAAAAACTCCAAACAAAAACTCCACAGACAGAAAACCCCACCACAACCTCCCACCTCCAAATCCTCATCTGTAGCTGTTGCTGACAAGGTACTGCAGAACTTTAGCATTCTCTCTGTCTACCCTTGAGCCTTTCAGACACTGTATTAGAGCCAAAGCAACAGCTGAGGCCAAGAGCAAGGCCAACAGCTAAGACTGCAACTCCAGATTGACCTGTTTTATTGGAACACTCCCCTCACCATTTTTAACTGCATTCCCTATTCCATTTCATCAGCCTAAAAATCACAACCACCAAGTTAAAACTCCAGAGGAAAAAGAAAAGATATAACCAGAAAGACAGACTGATTTACTTCCTGGTTTTAAAGCCCCGCTGAATATGGCTTCCTCAAGACCTAGGTCTGTACAAGCAATCCAGACTGACTCCAGTAACTGGCTAGAGCTCCCTCAGGTGGCTGACTGCAGATAGAGTCAGGGAAGAACGTACATCTCCGTTCCTGGGACAGCTGAGACACTGCTAGGCCATCTTCAGAGGTGTGCAAAGTCTTCTCTGAGTCTCTAGAACATTCTAGAGCCCAAAATGTGACTTAAGTATCAAGGAAAGGACCACAGCTACTTAGAACAAACCCCATCTATTTCTGAACACTCAAAAGTTCTATGAAAGCTATCAAACTAATCCAGAGATAATCCATCTGATACATGATGGACCCTGAATGAACTCTTAAGTGCCCAGTTCTTCCAAAACCTGCTACAACCACATATCATCTTTTGTCCTCTGCAGTATAATACCTAATCTGGCTTCAAACAACAAGAAAATTCCCCCATTCCACCACAGGCCAAACCAATTGTTCTGCTCAAGCCACGTGAACAAAGCATTAATTTACCCACTAGGACAGAGGGTTTCTCTTTATATGTTCAGTAAGTTCAAGGGTCAGTTTGCAGTTTTCCTCTTCAGGGGAGAAATGCTGACATAAAATTGTTTACTCACTGGTTTCCAAATTCAGATGCCACAAAGAGGAACCCTGTCTTCAGCACACACATGGCAGCAGCCACAGGAACGGTGTCAAAATACTTCAGTCGGATCTCTGTTACCTGAGGGCAAAGGGAGACGTGACTGAGCTAGCAAAGTACCAGAGCTGCACATCTCTGATCTAACAATAACAAAAAGCTGCTGAGCTATCTTCTCCACAGAAAAGGAAGCGAGAGTGGGCCAGGCTTAGCCACAGCAGGGGTCTGGGGCAGCAGGTTAGACATCACAAAACCCAGCAGGCTACTTTGAACACACAAGTCAGGCTGCCTGCTTTATTCTGTGGCTTTCTGGCTTGGGTAACAAAGGCAGTTTGGAAAAAAACAGCTGTGGAAAAAGCAAAGTATCTAAAAAAGAGATTAAATCTGCTTCACTGAACACCAGCCATTGCCCAACGTGAAAAACTAACTGTCCTGAGCAAAATCCTTACATTTGATCTGGTCACAACAGTTCCTGAATGATTAACAACAATCCTTCCAGGCTCCCCAGTTCCAGAGAAACAAGGAACTACTGCAGAGCCCAGAAAGATGTTGAGGGCACTGGAGCAGCTCTGGCAGGAGGAAAGGCTGAGAGCCCTGGGGCTGCTGAGCCTGCAGAAGAGCAGCCCCAGAGGGCAGTTGCTCAATGCTCAGCAAGAGCTCAAGGCTGGGGCCAGACTCTGCTCTCTGGTGGCCAGGGCCAGGCCAAGGGGCACTGAGCACCAACTGGAAGCCAGGAGGTTCCAGCTGAGCAGAAGGAGAAGGTTGTTTGGTGTGAGGGTGTTGGAGCCCTGGCCCAGGCTGCCCAGAGAGGTTGTGGAGTCTCCTTGTGTGGAGAGATTCCCAAGGCAGCTGGAGGTGACCCTGGGCAAGCTGCTGTGGGTGCCCCTGCTGGAGCAGGGGGTTGGGCTGGATGATCTCCAGAGGTCCCTTCCAACTGCCACCGTGGGAGCCTGGGATTCTGTAACCTTCAGCCACTTAAAAGGTGCTACACAATCATCCCTTACACCAAATCTGACATATGTAGATGAAAGAGGAACCAACATTCAATGTATACTCAAAAACTCAACTGCAGCAGAGATCTTTTCACTGCAAAACACTAGGGCAGGCAGGAGCAAGCCACTTCAAGCTTGTTATTTCAACTCACAAACCAGTCATTCCAAGCTAGCCACCTCAATCTGCAAAAAGACTGATTGCAGCATGTAAAAATTCAGCTAAGAGGTGAAACAAATAGCACCTTACCATGTCTTCATCAGTTTCCAGAGTAATTTTGAAGATGTCTCCCTGCTCTGTCTGGGCCAGGAAGAAGAACATTGACTTGGTCTTATGTGTAGCAGAGCAGACAAAAATCATACCTCTCTCTGGGTCATCCAAGTCATTCTGTCAGGAAAGAAAGCAGAGGTCGTTGGTGGAATGACCTGTCAAGTGCTGATGTGATTGCACTGACTGAAGCATTTCCCTTTCACAGGTGCCTTAAGAGCTGACAGCACGTGAGGAGGCTTTGACCACAAAGCACAGGCCCTCCCTTATACCCATTGTTACCCTCAGCACATCTCTGCCCCAGAAGAGAACACATTTCTAAGACACTGTGCCCAAAACCATCCCCCTCCTATCTCTTTTGCTCTCCTCCCCAGACACCTCTCACATATCAAAAACCAAACACAGAGGAAAGGGCTGCAGTGCAGCCACACACAGCTGGTTTTAAGCCCCTGAACCTTGGCAGGTGTTCAAAGCACTGTCAAAGCACCCAAGGGAGGAGGAAGCCGTCTTAGATGTAACACAGCAGCTGCTGCATTCACCTCTGTAAGTGATGGCAACCATGACTCACCACCCCCAGTAATCCTACAGAGACAGTGCTACCACCACAGTGCCTGATCAGAGTCTTTGGAGTATCTCCAGCACAAATCTCAGAGAAGAGACATGAACCAAGCTCATCACTTCAGGCTGTACCCACCTCCACCTTCCCTCACAGGTAACATCCAGCCACTAAGGCAGATGACAGACCAACACATTCTTAACTCTTTTTTCTTACTTTACACCTCCCTAACAGCTTTAACACTGAAAGGCAAATACCAAACTTTCATTTTGCACACACAGAAAGAACCTGGCAGAAAAAAAAAAAAAAGGTAGAAATCCCAAAATTCTCACCCGCCTTCTGGGAATTGGGCATCTGATATCAGGCTGGTCACCAAAGTTTTTGTAAGTAATGTAGTTCTCAGAACAGATCAGCACCCCACTAGGCCCATCAGAACCACCAGGAACTGCAACACAAAAAGAAGAACTATCATGAGAAAAGCCCTTAACCACAGATCCAACTGCCTGCATGCAGAACCACTCTTTTGGCTTTCCTTAAAGCAACAGTTTCCTGTGTCTCCACCACCCTACAGATACCAATCTGCTCTTACTGCAGGGGAAGACAAAAGACTGAATACAGCTCCTTGTGTCAGCATGTGAATAGGGCAGATGGAACTAGGGGACAAAGAAGGAGGAAAGGGAAGGACACAGCTTTGGACAAATTGCTTATGTTCTATCCTTCCTGGCTTATTCTTGTCCAGAAAGCCACGACATACCCAAAGTACGTGAGCAACCTACCAGTTAAAGACAACCCTCAGGTTACTGACACAATTGCTTGCTGTCAAAAACATCCAACAGGTAAGTTCCTGACAGATAATGATCTCATCAGTGGTCAGACCCAGCCCAGTGTCTTGTGTCTGACAGCTGCCACAACATGGCAAGCGTACGAGGATGCTCTCTTCACTTAGCATCCTCTGTGCTTGGAGAGGAACCTGAATATTGACTGTGTTTCCCTGCAGAATGGGAACCAAGTAGATCCACAGGAACATGAGTTAGTGGCTAGTACCTGTTATAAGGAAGTTGCCATGCTCTTCCAAGGGCTCACTGTATTTCCTAACCACATGGTTCAAGCCCAAGTCCAGTTCATAAAACGTCAGTGTCTGTTGTGTGTTGGCTGCTGCTTCTCCTGTTGGATCATTGTCTGCCTCCTACAAGAGAAGACATGAAGGCGGCTTTCAAGAAAGGTATTAAAGGAGAAGCAATGCTGATGTGTCAGGAAACAGTTTTGAATAACATTAGAATGAAAGTCCAAAAAAGTTGCTGGAAGGTGCACATAAAAAGGTTCAGAGGAAGGAAATACTTCTGCAGTTAACAGCAAGGATTAAAGAACCACAAAGGCAAACACAGCCAACTGTCCCCACCACCACAGAGGAAGAACAGAAAAGGAAAAATGAAGCTCGAAAGACAGCAGAGGGAGACCAAATTCTCCTCACCTCATAGTCCATTTCCAGACAAGCAAACATCGGGTTCTCAAATCCCACATCGACTCCCACCACGTGGTAGACCAAGGTATTGGCCTTGTGTGCTTCCAGCGGGGAGGAGATGGTGAGCCGGGCAGCGGCATCTCTGTTCAGGATATACACCAGCTTCTGCTTTTCAATAGCACCTGCAAGGGATGGACAGCAGCACCTGAATGAGCAAATCTGATCACACCTGCATTACAAAATCGACATGTAACTTAGCAAGAGAATCACAGAATTGTTTATGTTGGAAAAGACCTTTAAGGTCAACTCTAACTGTTAAATGCCAACATTACGTCTGCTGAAGTTCACCACTGGTACTTATCTCTGTACCACCAATTATCTTTGAATGACTCATTCTTTTATGTTTCAGGCCACAAGCACAAAGTTCCATCTACAACAGCTACAGGCATATTTACTCACTCATTCCACCACACAAAAGATGGCAGACTGCAGGGAAGGAAAAACACACTGAGAGCAACAGTCAGCTCTTCCACTATTGAAAGCTGTTTGGCAAGAAGACCTTTCTTCAAAAATATTTTGACTAACCCAGTGAATTCTTGCCTGATACACAACACAACAGACACTTACCACTCTTAACTATCTGCATGAATGGCCCAGCTGTGACTGTGCTACCTTATCACCCATGGAAACAAGTCTTGTTGGAAAGCAAATGATATTATTTACTGTTATTCGTGATACAAAGGGACACTGCTGAACTACCTGTCACTGCAAGGCCCTCCAGCACACAGGAAAGCAGCATCACACCAAGCTCACCTCAGCAAACTGGAGAAGTTCAGAGAATCATAGAACTGTTTTGGTTGGAAAAGACCTTTCAGACCATCAAGTCCAAGCATTAACCAGCACTGCCAGGTCACCACTAAACTACATTCCTCAGCACCACACCTCCACAGCTTTTCAGTCCCTCCAGGGGTGGTGACTCCATCACTGCCCTGGGCAGCCTGGGCCAGGCCTTGACAACCCTTTTGGGGAAGAAACTGTTCCTCATCTCCAACCTAAACCTCCCCTGGCACAACTTGAGGTCATTTTCTTTTGTCCTATTGCTTGCTCTTTGGGAGAAGAGCCCAAGCCCCACCTGGCTCCAGCCACCTCTCAGGGAGTTGGAGAGAGCCAGAAGGTCTCCCCTGAGCCTCCTTTTCTCCAGGCTAACTAAGCCCAGTTCCCTCAGCTGCTCCTCACGACACTTGTGCTTCACCAGTTTTGTTGTCCTACTTTGGACAAGCTCCAGCACCTCGATGTCCTTCTTGGAGTGAGGAGCCCAAAACTGAACCTAGGATTCCAGGGGTGTCCTTCCCAGTGCCCAGTCCATGAGGACAATCCCTGCCCAAGTCCTGCTGCCACACTAGTGCTGATCCAAGTCAGGATGCTGTGGTGGCTCATCTTCAGCTGCTGTTGACCAACCTCCCCAGGTCCTTTTCNGTTGGAGAGAGCCAGAAGGTCTCCCCTGAGCCTCCTTTTCTCCAGGCTAACTAAGCCCAGTTCCCTCAGCTGCTCCTCACGACACTTGTGCTTCACCAGTTTTGTTGTCCTACTTTGGACAAGCTCCAGCACCTCGATGTCCTTCTTGGAGTGAGGAGCCCAAAACTGAACCTAGGATTCCAGGGGTGTCCTTCCCAGTGCCCAGTCCATGAGGACAATCCCTGCCCAAGTCCTGCTGCCACACTAGTGCTGATCCAAGTCAGGATGCTGTGGTGGCTCATCTTCAGCTGCTGTTGACCAACCTCCCCAGGTCCTTTTCCATCAGCAGCTTCCCAGTCACACTGCCCTAAGCCTGGAGCATTCATGGGGTTCTACTGACTCAAGTGCAGGACCCAGCACTTGGCCGTCTTGAGCCTGGCCATGTACCAAGCCACTAAGACATCTCATGGTAAATCTGATTAAACAATGAACCACACAAGTGTCCTTCTACCAGTGAAGCCTTATCAGAAATGTGTCTAGCCATCTCCATGATGCATCTCAGAGAAGAGACATGAACTCATCACACTATTTCAGGCCACAGGAGCTGACTGACAATGCTGTAGCACCAAGACTTGCAATCCTAACTTCTCTCCAGATATCAGGCTCTGCACACCACTAGGCAAGCTGGTCTATTTGCAAACTGCTTCGGCCTATTGTTGTGCAATTCCATTAGCATCCAGGAACCATGCTGAATACCTGCATGCCCCCTGACAGGTCTCACAAACTGCCCAAGAAGAACCACTGCCAATTACACCTGGCAGACACTCACTCCAAAATATCCACAAATCAGGAGGACAAAAATCCAAAACCAAAAAACCAAAGCGAGGAGCTAGCAGAATGACTTACTGATCATGACAGCACGGCCCTTTGGGTCTACAGCCAAGTACTGGCCTGGAACAATTCTGCGACATCCACTCTTGCCAAATGTCTCCTGATGGATCTTCTCAAAGACGTTCTTTGAGGGCTGGTACTCCAGGATAACGATGCGTCCCGAGTCACTGCCCACCACGATGTAGTCTTTGGTGCCACCTGTCAGCCTGAAGGCCATGAGGGAGCGGATGACTCCAAACACCTCCACTGTCAGAAGGGTGTGAACCTTCCCTGTGTTGGGATCGGGGCGGAGCAGCTCCAGGATCTTGCCCCGGGAAACGACGATTTCTTGCTGTTTGGTTCCTGAACAACCCAAACCGGGAAGAGTTAGCAGAATCTGCAACTTTAAGAAGTACTTAGAAGATAATTAAATCTCTAAGAGTTTTGTGATTAGAATGGAGAAAAGCAAAACGAGTCTACAGTTCTAAACACTAGAGATAATCAAGCCAAACTTCTCTTGGTGTTTCCAGAACTTACAAGTAACATACCCAAGAGCAACTGGTAATACACTAATGCTGTATTGAAGCAGATGAGCTACAGCAAGAAAGCAAATAAAAGAACAATCATACTTTTTCCTCTGCTATCCAGCAGCCCAAGCCCATAACAAGTTGCCCACGAGCCAGCAATGTCCTCTTTGTAGCCAAGAAGGGAAATGGTTTCCTGGGGTGCATTCAGAAGAGTGTGACCAGCAGGCCAGGGGAGGTTCTCCTTCCCCTCTACTCTGCCCTACTCAGGCCACAGCTGGAGTCCTGGATCCAGGTCTGGCTCCCCAGTTCCAGAGAGACGAAGAACTACTGGAGAGAGTCCAGCAGAGCCCAGAAAGAGGCTGAGGGCACTGGAGCAGCTCTGGCAGGAGGAAAGGCTGAGAGCCCTGGGGCTGCTGAGCCTGCAGAAGAGCAGCCCCAGAGGGCAGCTGCTCAATGCCCAGCAAGAGCTCAAGGCTGGGGCAAGAGGCTGGGGCCAGACTCTGCTCAGGGGTGCCCAGACACAGCCCAAGGGGCACTGGGCACCAATCGGAACCCAGGAGGTTCCACCTGAACAGGAAAAGAAACTTGTTTAGTGTGAGGGTGTCAGAGTCCTGGCCCAGGCTGCCCAGAGAGCTTGTGGAGTCTCCTCCTGGGGACAGATTCCCAAGGCAGCTGGAGGTGATCCTGGGCAAGCTGCTGTGGGTGACCCTGCTTTAGCAGGGTAGTTTGGACTGGATGATCCCCAAAAGTCCCTCCCAACCCTCACCATGCTGGGACACTGTGAAGCACAAAGAGAGGAGCTCATCACCTGAGAAATTGCCATGGATCGCATAGCTAATGCCGGTGGCACGCTGCAGCGTTAGGTTGTAGAGAAACATGATGGCAACCGGTTTTGCTTCACCTTATTGTAGCTTCACTGAGCCTGCAACAAGTAGAACAAAAATACACACTTTGCAAACCCAAAGCTTTCTATACAGCACAGAGAAAGAATCGCTGCCCATAAGCCCTTACATCAGAAAACCAACGGCCACGCAGCATTTTATTACCAAGTAGTTTGTTTGGTTATTTATATTACAATGTAAAAGGCTCTACCAGAGAAAGTCAGGCTGGCAAGGGCCAGTTCAGCTTTCCACTGCCGTACGACTCATCATAACTTCCCAGTAATTATTCCCACTAATTACTTCTCTGACGGTTTTAATTGATCAGGAACCACACGAAGTTAGCGGACCCCTCTAGAGGTGTTCCGTGCCCTTCCACCTCGCTGTTCCCACCATTTCATTTAACGCGAGCCAAGCCACCACAACCAACCGCAGAGGACGCCCGAGCCGCTTCCCTTCCCCGGGGTTACGGCGGGAAGGCTCCCTGGCTGCACCCAGGCCGCCGCGCTCCTTCCGCCGGGGGCTGCAGGCTAAGGAAACCGGCCCTCAGCCGCCCCAGGCCTCACCGAAGCCCCTCTCGGGGTCTTCCGCCCAGCACCGCTCCGCACTGAGGGCGGGATCCCCACGCCGAGCTTCAGGCACCCAGAGTCGGCCACAGACCAACACCCGGCCCAGGCGCCCCTCGGCCTAGGCCCGGAGGGGCCCGCGGCGCTCCCCCTGTCAAAACGGCGGCTCATCACCGTGTCTCCCCAGCCGAGGGGCCGCCACCGGACAGGCGCGACGCTGCGGGTCGGCCCTTACCGAGCAGACAGAGATGGATGACGGCGGATACCGCTCCTGCCTAGGCGGGCGCTTCCCCGGACCCCTCCGCCATGAGTCCCGCGCCTGCGCGCTACCCTCCCGCGCTGCTCGACGGGGCCTTCCGCGAGGCCCGGCGCGCGCGCCCTGTGGCGGAGGAGGCAGCCAGCGTAGCGCCTGAATAAATACGGGGCCATGGCAACCACTCCCGGTACCGAGAGCCTCCGCGGAAAAAAAAAAAAAACCAAAAACCCTTAGTCGCCTTCAGGGGAGCGGGAGCCTCCCTCGTTACTAGGTGGAGCCGAGCGGCAGCGAACGCCAGGTATTGCCATGGGCAGACCCGACCGGCCTCAGGCTGAGCTCTTACGTCACTGCACCCCAAGATGGCGGCGGCCACGGCGCCGGGCCCGAGGGCGCCGGCAGGAGAGGGCAGTGGCTCGGCTGTCTCCGCTCTCTCCATGGAGCGGATTCAGTCCCTCACAGACCTGGCGGACCTGGAGGCCGCCTACAGCCGGCTGTGTGAGGAGGAGGTGTGTGGGGGACGGGCCCGAGAGGCGGTGGGGCCCCCACTGGTGATCGGCTACGGGGCAGTGGCTGGGGCGGGCCGAGAAGTGCGGAACGTGGCACCTCGGAGGTGCTCTCTGCTCCAGTCCGCTGCTGTGGACAGAATGAGAGTGGGTGCCTCCCTGTCACGGCTCCCCTGGTCGTCTGGATCCTTTGCGGAGATATTAAATCCCTGGTGAAGCTCCATAAGTGGCTCTGTGTGAACCTCGTGAGGTTTGACAAGGCCAAGTGCAAGGTCCTGCACGTGGATCGGGGCAGTCCCTGGTGTCAGTCTAGGCTGAGGAGCCCTGAGGAGAAGGTCTTGAGGTCTTGAAGAAAGATAGGGGCAGAGTTTTCAGCAGGAGCTGTTGGGACAGGACAAGGGCTGATGGTTGGAAACTGAAAGAGGAGAGATTTAGACTAGAGAGAAGGGAGAAATGTTTTCTGCTGAGGGTGATGAGAGCCTGTCCCAGGCTGCCCAGAGAGGTGGGAGATGTCCCATCCCTGGAACCACGCCAGGTCAGGTTAGCTGGGGCTCTGAGCTACCTGCTGTAGTTAAAGATCACAGAATTAAGAATAGTTTGTGTTGGAAGGGCCCTTTAAATGTCATCTAGTCCAGTCCCCCTGCAGGCAGCAGAGACACATTTAACTAATACAAAATTTACAGGGTTAAAATGAGAGCTTCAGGAGGATTTATTTATCATGTGAGCTCTTGGAAGTTCTAATGCCTTGCTAGCTGCATGTCCTTGACTTGGTTCTGTGATAAGTTGCTAGCCTGAAGGAGAGCTGGAATCCCAGAAGACTTCCTTTGTCCTTTCCTTTCAGAAAGTGGTGCAGGAAGAGCTGGATGCCCTCCTGGAACAGCAAAGCACTATAGAGAACAAGATGACTGCACTTCATCGCATGGGGTTAGCAATCCCCACCCTCTCTCCTTCTTTCTGCTTCTGCACACTGCTCACTACCTTCCTTCTTACTGCAGGACATGAACATTTGGTTTAGTGTTGGGAGGGAGATGCCAGACTATAAATCAGTTGGTGGTAGGGAACAATATCTCACCCACAGACACTTGATTCTCCTCAGCAGCCCCTACAGAGCTGCACCCTCATGCAGACTGACCCATTTTGGTGTAGGCTGAGCAGCTCTTTGAAGGTCTGAGCCCAGAGAATGTCAGGTGCTGGAACAGGTGTCTTGTGTCAGGCTGTTCATGGACATGGGCAAATACTACTGCCTCTTTTTGGGGAGCTTGCTTAGGCCATCTGGAAAGTCATCCTAAGTGGCCTCCTGAAGGTTGGAGCACAAGCTGACAAACATCTTTCACTTCAGCAGTGGAAAGTATCGTGAAGCCCCAGTGGCTCCCTCATGCCCTGTCTGTTAGTGAGAGAGTCGTTTCTCTGGGTAGCCCTTTCCAAAGCAGCCTAGGGGGTTTGGAGGAGAACCATCTTCCATTCAACTGCTTCATATCTGCATCTGACATTCAGTTTGCTTGTCCCCAGCCCCAATCTGCAGCTGATTGAGGGCGATGCCCAGCAGCTGGCAGGGATGATCACCTTCACCTGGAACCTGGCCGAGAATGTCAGCAGCAAAGTCCGGCAGCTTGACCTCGCCAAGGTAAGTGCACTGAGGTATCCTGGGGACTTGTCACTGCCAAGCCATGTTCTGTCTGCTCACAGCACGCTAGAGGAATGTGCTCTTTCCTGTAGCATGGCATGTGGGGCTGGAAACTGCCTTGTTCTGTACTTTAGCAGTAGCTAATGTTGCTAGGTGACGGTATCTTGCTAGGTACAAGAGCAAATAATCCATATGCTGTTCCATATAGCTGCTGGTTCTCCAGCATCCCCTTCTGTCCTTGCAGCTCCTGGTAGAATATGGCGAACAAGCTGAGGTTAGGATTTGTTAGCACTCTTTTAAGTGCTGAGGACAGTGGAGATGGTCATTGTCACCCAAGACTGGTCAGGAATCCAGGCTCTTAGGCTCTTTGTACAGAGATAGGCGAAGAGGTATCAAGTCCTTGTGCTCAGCACAACTCCTCAAATCAAAACAGACAATGTGTGGTTGTATCTCTGGTCTCTGCCTGCTTGTTAAAGTATAGCTTTGGAGTTCAGTCTGAGCTTTGACAAATGCTGTTCCTGTTGCAGAGCTGCTGGTCTTGGGACTTAAGTAGTCTGAGGTTTCTGCTTACATAGTTGTTTATTGTGCAGACAAGTGTCACTTCAGCCTGTTCCTTCCTCTCCTCCCCACACCAAGCTGTCTTGCAGTTCGCTTTCCCTGGTCCAGCCCCCAGCAGGAAGCCTTACTGCTTTCCTCTCTTGCAGAACCGACTCTATCAGGCCATCCAGAGAGCTGACGACATCCTTGACCTGAAGTTCTGCATGGATGGAGTTCAGACTGCCCTGCGCAATGAGGATTACGAGCAAGCAGCAGCTCACATCCATCGCTACCTGTCCCTGGACAAATCAGTCATTGAGCTCAGCCGGCAGGGCAAGGAGGGTGAGGCCTCTTCTGGAGGAGAGGCTGCAAAGTCACTTTGCCAGTAGATAACTAGGGGTTGCATGATTTCCCACAGCAGACAGCCTCAGCCCAGTAGACAAAGCAGAAGATTTGATGCTAGCCAGAGATCTGAGTATGTTATAGAGTAACACAGAGATGAGTGGTTTTGAAGTGTTATTAGGTTTGAATTGTTATTGGTTGGAAGGAGAGTTCCTGGCACACAGCTTTAAGAGCTAGCTAGGTGAAGAACAAAATGTTCAGGACAGAAGTAGTGAGGGAGAACTGTTGCAGCATTAAGGTGTGCTGCCAAGCAGAGCAACTGGAAATGAAGGTGTGAATTGCCTGATCCCTCAAAGAAGTGTCCTGGTTGATGTGTTCGCATCCTCCATGCAAGACCACCTTAGCTGTGTGTGCATCACACACGTACCTATCTTATGCCTGTAGGGTTTCCAGTGTGTCTTCTGCTTTCTCACACTAGGGCTGCAGTCTTGCTCTCTCTCCTGAGAAAAAAAATAGCCCTTGATACAGTACTAACGTTGTGTTGTTACTTTTCCCTTTCTAATCTGTCCTTTCTACCAGGGGGCATAATTGATGCCAACCTGAAGCTCCTGCAGGAAGCAGAGCAGCGCCTGAAGACGATTGTCACAGAGAAGTTTGACACAGCTATGAAGCAGGGAGACCTGCCCCAGGTGGAACGGTTCTTCAAGATCTTTCCTCTGCTGGGCTTACATGAAGAGGGGCTGAGCAAGTTCTCAGAGTACCTCTGCAAGCAGGTAACAGGTCCTGTGAGATATATTGTGACCTCTCTGGTCTCCCAGGAAAATGCAAAGCCCAGTGTTTGTCAAGAGATGTTATGGAAGGAGGTCTTGGCTCTGGCTTGTTAATCTTAGAAACCAGCCCTGGCCTTAGATCATCTCTCTCCCTGCATTTTGCATCCTGGGGTAGGATTCCTGGTGTCTGAAGACATATCCCACTGGCTGGCTGGCTTCTCTTTCTGTGCCTTGCTCTTTGTTCTTGCTCAAAGCTCGTACAACGGAGCCTGGGAAGATCAGAACAAGTTTCTGCCTCTCTTTGATCCCTCAGTTTTCCACAAGAGAGGAGGGGATCCCTGATCAAAAGGCAGCAGAAATGGCTCCTTCAGTGGGGAGGCCAGCACAGGCTGCCCTGTGGGATGAAGAATGTCTGAGTGTTACCAGATGACAGGTCCTGTTGTCTTGCAGGTGGCCAACAAAGCAGAGGAGAACCTGCAGCTGGTGCTGGGGACAGACATGAGCGACCGCCGAGCTGCTGTCATCTTTGCAGACACCCTGACACTCCTCTTCGAGGGTAATTTTCCTTTCCTCTTTGCTGATGGACTCAGAATAGTCTGTGAAGAGGTTGTCCTTCGATTGAAAAGCTTTGAATCTACCTCTAGGGGATCACTCAATGCTTCCTTCCCCTTTGAGCTATGGGATGTGTCACACTAGGACAGGGACACCACTAGTAGACCTTCTCCCAGCCAGAAGAGGGCATTACAACAAGCAAGCTTTCCTCTGCACAGCTTGCTCAGGCACTGCCTGGATTTGCAAAGGCTTTGTTGGCTTCCTCCAGGAATCAGACTTTTCCTGTTCTCTGCATTCTCAAAACAAACAGGTATTCCCTAAAGGCTTCTTCAGACATGCAGCTCTCCAGACATATCAGATCTCTTAAGACTGAGCAGCTGTTGATGCTTCCAGGCCTGGCTTTTCAAGGAGGACCACAGGAGCTTGAAAGCAGAGAGGAGAGGGAGAGGAGGGAATAGGAATGCTCTGTGAGAATGTTGCCAAAGGCAGTAATTGAGATCCCAAGGTGATTAACCAGCTTGTCTATTAAGTGTGCTATAATTCCAGGCTGTGTTACTGCCAAGTCACTCTCCTGGGCTGGCATCCTTGCTGCTATTGAAGGGCCTTGGAGCTGCTGAGGTTTTCTTGGCATTGGTGTCGAAAGAGAGGGAGCATTGCTCACTCTTGGAGTGGAGTGTGTGAGAAGAAAGCAGTACTGCAGAGATGCCTCCTTGGAGATGAGCTTTTTTTTTTTGCCTTCACTGTTGCTTGTTCTCCTGGGGATCTGTGTGACAGAGGAGAGCAGAGCTTTCCCTAGGCTGATTTTCCTGGCAGGTGCTGAAAGCTGAGACAGGATTTGGGTGGCACTTGTGTCCCCTGCCAGGTTTAGCTCACGTGGCTTTCTCCTGTGGAAGCTTCCTAGCTTGTATCTTGCTGGGTAGGAGGGCAGCTAACACACATTGCATGGCCAGAGCTCTCTTTAGGAAGAGAGATCTGTTTTGTTCCAGGAGATTTGCACTGCAGCCTCACAGTAAACACAGGAGAGGATGGAAGGTGTCATCTGCAGAGAGAAGGTGCCATGGAACAAGGAGTGGTAACAGGCCTTCAGTGAGGCACTAGAGAGGGGCTGACTAGTCTAAACTGTTTATCTGAGGAGTGAATGATCCCTGGTTAGGTCCTGTCTATGAACCTGTGAGGCTCTTCTGTAGGTCCAGACTGGATGGAAGTTCCTCCTTGAGTCTCTTGTGCTTCCCCTGTCCTGCAGGCATTGCTCGTGTTGTGGAGACCCACCAGCCTATTGTGGAGACCTACTATGGCCCAGGCAGGCTGTACACCCTCATCAAGCACCTCCAAGGGGAGTGTGACCAGCAGGTGGAGAAGGTGGTGGACAAGTTCATCAAAGAGAGGGACTATCACAGGCAGGTAAGAGGGCTGGGGTGCTGCCTGATGCAGCCCTCTGTGGCCTCCATCCAGCTCCATGGTGCTCCAAGGGCCACGGAGGTGGCAAAGTTTGACCTTGTGGATCGAGAGGTTCCCTGTTTGCACTGGTGGCTGAAGGGCTCCAGCCTGGAGCTATCCCTTCTCTGGCAGAGAAGGATTCATTGGGAGCATGGTAGATGGACTCTGGGCACAGGATTCATAGAATCACAGAAGGGTTTGGGTTGGGAGGGACCTTTCAAGGTCAGCTAGTCCAACCCCCCTGCAGTCAGCAGGGACATGTGCAACTAGAGCAGGTTGCTCAGAGCCCTGTCCACCCTCACCTGGAATGGTCCCAGGGATGGATCTGTTGCTCTGCAGGTCTGTAGGGTGCTCTCAGTGCACCTTCCCCACTGTCTTGTTCCTGCTTCTGTTAGGTGCAGGGCTGCTGTAACTCTCTCCTGGTCACAGACCTTGGTGCCTCTGTTGAAGTTCCCATCCCACTGCCCTTCCTGGCAGGCTGAGTCCTGTCTTGGAGGAGATGAACTGATGTGGTTCCCTCCTCTGGCAGTGCCTCCTGCCAAGTATTCCTGTCACCTCCCTTGTGTAAGCAGCTCCTCAGGCTATGGCATGATGAGAAGTGTCATCAGCAGACTTTGATGTCTCTCCCTTTTCCTGTGATTGCAGTTCCAGCAGGTTCAGAGTAGCATGATGAGAAGTTCTTCTGCAGAGAAGATTGAACCAAGGTACAAACAAAACCTCTTTTAGCTCTCTAACCTTTCGCTCTTGAGCTCTTATTAACACTACTTAGCATTTAGATAACTCTCCCACTCTTCCAGAGGCTTGGTGGCTACTAAAGCATAAAATCCAATTGTTAGGTGCCCTTCACTGCCCTTTTATGAAGGCAGCTTCTGTGCTGGTGCTTTATTTTGCTTACTCATTGGCCCTAAACATTGCTGGAGGGCTGGCAGCATCGCTGCACACCAAGAACTGAGACTTTAATTGCCTCTGCCCACTACCTTTTGATGGCCAGAGTACAGTCCTCAAAATGGAGCAGCTCCCTAGGCAGATAATTTGTGACAGAATCAGCAATAAATCTTTGGGTCTTATTTAATCTGTACTGCTGCTGCAGCAACTCTGACATCAGTTTCTTGCTAATGAACCCAAGTGCTTTCCATCTCCCTCCTTTTCTTCTCTGAAGTATTTGCATAGCCCTTAAGTAAGGCCATTGCAAAGTGCACCCCAGCCCTCCTGGCACTCTGTAACTTCTCAGCATGCCTTAAAAGATAAACTTCCTTCAGCAGGGTCTGTCTGTGAGCCTCCATGACTCCTTGTGTCAGCAGTTAGAGATCCACTGCCTGCTTGCTCTGAGTGCTCTGCATGCTTCCCAGGTTTTCTGAGCTTTGGCTTTTTCATCCTTGTCCCACTCATGTGCAGTGAGGCTCAGAGCAGGAGCTGCAGAGTTCTTTTGTACACCCTGATGAAAAAAAGCTGCTGATGTGACTGTCTGCTTTTCCTGACAGTCATCTCTGTTCTGCATTGTCATGCTTTTTGGCCTCCTGTTTCCTGAGCTGTTGAGCTTCAACAGACTCTTCCCTCATGTGCAGAGAAACACAAGGCAGGGAGCATTTCTTAGCACTGGCCATGCAGGGCTCACAGAATCCTAGCAAAACTCAGGTAGGAAAGGACTGCCCAAGGTCTCTAGTCCAGCCTCCCACTCAAAGCAGGGCTGCTGTTGAAGCTGTGTCAGGTGGCTTTGGAGTCTCTCAGCCCTTCTTGCTGTGATTTGAACGTGGTTGTTCTCAGATCCTTGAGGAAAACTGGAGCTTGTCTGCAATGATCTTTTCAGGATGTTTTGGTTCCTTGTGTGTTCTTCTGCGCACACCAGTGATTCTGCTGAGCTGTGCTGCTCCCTGGCATAGAGGGAAAGGGCCAGGACTGATCTCATAGCAGGGGAGCAGAGAACACACTAAGCTGTGAGTTAAATGAGTGCCTTTTCCTTCGTAGTTGTGCTGCCTTGACTCTTGCTGTGCTCCTTCCAGGGAACTCGACCCTATCCTAACAGAGGTCACTCTGATGAGCGCCCGCAGCGAGTTCTACTTGAGATTCATCAAGAGAAGAATCATAGCTGATTTTGAGGTGGGAGACTCCATGGCATCAGAGGAGGTAAAGCAAGGTAACACCTCAAATACCATTGCTTACAGGCTCTCTGCTCCTTGCAGCCAGAAGTGGAGATACATCTGAGTTAGTGGCAGAGCACAGTGAAACAGGATCTGCACAGACACTTGGGGAGCACTCAGCAGAAGAGGCTTGTGTAGCCTGGCCTCCCCAGACCTGTTTACAGCACTGATGGTTCCCTCTAGCAGGGAAAGCAGCATTAGGAGTGACTGCAGAGCCTAATAAACAAGGTCCCCAAAGACAGGAAGGGCCCTTTTGGTCACTGCAGGCAGAGATCCTGAAGGTGGAGGCCACAGAGAGAACAGGCTCAGGGTTCTGGTACTCAAGGGAGCTCTGTAATCACTTCTGCCACCTGCAAAAGTTAGCTCAGCAGGTTCAGCTCCACAGTTGAGGGATGTTGGGCTTTGCAGGTGGGTGTCCCTTGAGACAGCAAAGGGATGAGGTGGAGCTGCTTTCTGGCACTTGGTTCCTGCTGATGGTTGTCTGTGTTCTGCAGAGCATCAAAAATACCTGGACAAGCTCCTCAACAACTGCCTGCTGAGCCGCACCATGCAGGAGCTGATTGGCTACTACATCACCATGGAGGAGTACTTCATGAGGGAGACTGTCAACAAGGTAGGGCTCAGACTGCTGCCTGCAATAGCCTGTGCACTCTGCCAGCAGCTGAGACCTCCTTGTGTGCTCTGTGGTCCTCTGCTGAGCATCCCTAGGGAGGGAGATGAATCCATGGCAGGTCTGCAGTTGTTGGAAAGGTGTCTCTCTCGTTTCCCTTGGCCTTGAAAAGCAAGTGGTTGTGTCTGAACTTTGACTCCAGACATACCCCTGAGTTTCCTGCAGAGCAGATCTTCCAGGTCTCTGGACTCCTGAAAAGCAGGGTGGGTGATGGCAGCTCACCCATGGCACAGTTCAGCTCAGGGTGAAAGGGGCAGGCTAGCAGTTTGGTCTCACAGCCCTCCTCTGAGAGGACACCTTCACTCACTGAGCTCAGGGCACTGAGGCAGCTTTCTTTGCAGGCTGTTGCCATGGACAGCTATGAGAAGGGCCAGCTCACCTCCAGCATGGTAGATGATGTGTTTTACATAGTGAAGAAGTGCATTGGGCGTGCTCTGTCCAGCTCCAGCATAGACTGTCTCTGTGCCATGATCAACCACTCCACCACCGAGCTGGAGTCTGACTTCAGGTAAGGAAAACTCACCAGCTTCATTCTGACTTGCCTCCACCTCATCTTCTGCAAATGCTGGTTGCCTCCAGATGGTCTTTGTGTTCTTCACCTGGGAACCCCTGGTTTGTCATGTCCCTGGAAGATGCTCAGAGGAAGCAGCATCAGGCACGCTGTGGGAGGCTGGGGCTGGGCATTCTCACAGTGGTGGTGGGCAGCTGTGGGACAGACAGGAGAAGGGAACCTCATGAGCCAGAATCCCTGTGAGACTGAGTCACCATGGAGCATTAGAGCCCTACCCTGCTTGATGGTGCGTGGCCACCCCAAATTGTTGTCTGGGTTACCTGTGAGATGGCTTAGTAACTCAAACTGCAGAGATCATCCTGCTGCTGGTTTTCATCCCAGCAGGGAAGTGGGGAACTGTGGCTGAAGTCAGCAAACAGCTGCAGGCAGGATTTTTGGGGAGGCCCAGAAACTGGGTGGCTGTGGTTTTCTTTTCAGCCTTGTGTCCTTCAGATGTTGTCAGGAGACACTTGCCAGCCCTCTTTTGTCCCTGTGGAGTTCCACTCACCTCGTTCAGGTCACAGCTCAGCCAGAGTGCTGTCTCTGCTCACAGCACAGCTCTGCTGTGGCTTGCATCATTTCCTCTAAGCCCTGGTATGTTCTGCTTACCCCACAGGGAGGTTCTGTACAACAAGCTGAAGCAGGGTTTTCCAGCCACAACCTTCCAGGACTTCCAGAGAGGGGTGACCAGTGCTGTGAACATCATGCACAGCAGCCTGCAGCAGGGCAAGTTTGACACCAAAGGCATTGAAAGCACTGACGAGGCCAAGCAGTCCTTTCTGGTGGGTTTGGTGGCTGTTGTGCAGCATGAGTTGGGGTGAGGGGAGAGACAATGGGGAGCTCCTGGGAAGAGGATTGCTGTGACTGGGGCATGAAAACCTGTTCAGGTGTGCTTGAGTGGCCTGTGGATGTCTGGTAGATGCTTCTACCTTACCTCATGTTTGTAGGGCTTCCACACCAGGCATGAGCAAGTATCATCCTGTGACTGCATGATGATTATGTCCAGGCTTTGGCAGAGTCTGGGCTCGTATGTGGTGTCCATCAGGCCTGTTCTCCACAGGCTCTGCAGAGAGGTGGTAGCAGAGCATCTCATCCACTCCTTCCTCTGGAAGGGTGTTTCCTGGTCCAAGCTCAGGCTCCTTCATTCACGTGCAGCAGCTCAGAGAGTCTCCATCAGAGCAGGGCTGACTGCTCTGCTTGGCCTGCAAGATCTCTGGTTGCCTAATAGCAGTGCTGCAACTATGCACACATGAGCAAGCCAGAACATGCAGTCAGCATTAGAGACCCCTTGGAGAGGACATGAAGGGCCATCACTGCTGCCTTCTGCAGCCTAACACAGACTTCCCATGGTGGGATGCTCTGTAGGCCTTGCATTGTGGAGAAGACCTCACTGGGGCAGCTCACTGGATCTGCTCTCTCCTTTTGGCCAGCCCTGCTATTTGAGCAGATCTATGGGCAGAGACAGAGCACCAGAGAGGAGCTGCCTCACCCTGACTTGTCTGCCTCTCTGTGAGTTGCTATGAATACCCAGTGCTGAAGAGGCTCCTTGGGACTCTCACTGTACAAGCAGAGGCAGCAGCAAAGGGAGCAGGAGGGACTGAACTCTTCCATTCCATTAAATTCTTGGCTGCAGTTCTCTGTATTTCTTGAAGCAAAGCACTTAATGTCAGTTCTCCTGCTGGACTCTCCCCTTCCCCTGTCAGCTTGCCTCATTCCTAGCCTCATCCTGACATTTAGTTCAGCTTCAGCAGGTAGAGAACAGTCTGTTCTGTGAAGAACAGATGCTTATCTGGCAGGAGGGATGCTGATTCCTCCTGCATGGGTAGGAACAACCTTCCTGCCTCCTCTGCTTCCCTGGCCAGGGTGTGTAACCCATCACCTCCAGCCACTCCTGGTCTGTCACTCTTCATGGCACTGTCACAACAAGTTGGGAGTACAGCCTGTCTTCCACCGTTCACCCACGGCTTGGGGGTTTGCATGCAGCATTGTGGACAGAACAGTGAAGAAAAGGAGTCAGCTCTCTCAAAGTTGTACTAGCTGCAGGTCCAGGGCACATGCTCAGTTCCTGTAGCTCAGCTTGGTGCTGCTGCATGGATCTTCAGTGCTCAGATGGAAGCACCCCTGTCCCTTCCATATTTGCATTTCAGCCCATACTCCGAGCAGGGCATGGATCGAGTGGCTGGATGTGGGGCTGAGGTGTTGGGGACATCCAACAGCTTCTACTTGGATTTGTTGTGTTTTATTTTTTTCAGGTGACCTTAAACAATGTGGAAGTCTGCAGTGAAAACATCATGACCCTGAAGAAGACTTTGGAGGTGTGGTCTGGATTCTTTCCTTAATCAGATTGGTCATCTCCTCCCCTGGGGAGGTCAAGTAAACCATCTGGGCTTCTCTGTGCCCAAATTCCTGAGGTCTTTGCCCTCCAGCCTCAGGAAAGCAATTCTGAGCTGGCAGACCAATCTCTGGCTGATAATAACAGCTGGAAATACCAGTTCCTCCAGCATGACCAGCCTGGCACAGGCTGGGAGGCAGTGGAATAGCCTGTGGGTCACTGAGATGCTGTGGTACTCCAGTGCTGGGCTAGACAGACCCTGGCTTCCTTTCTTGCTGTCCTCTTCCCCAGCTGGAGCCAGCAGCCTCTGCCTTCACAGGGGCAATTTGGCTCCTGGCCTAGCCTGTGAGCCTGCTGGTGCGCAGCCAGAGCTCAGCACCACCCAGGGGCTGAAACTGCTCAGGTTAGTCATTTGCATCTCTCCCCTGCAGAGCGACTGCAGCAAGCTGCTTAGCCAAGGCTTCGGGGGAGAGCAGGCACAGGCCAAGCTCGACAGCTGCCTCGCCGACATGGCTGCCGTCTCCTCCAAATTCCGGGACCTGCTGCAGGTCAGTGCCTCACCGAGGAGCTGCTGGCCTCCAGTGCTGGCCGGCCAGTGTCTGCAGGGAGGTCTCAGGCAGGAATCATTTCAGCCCAAGGCTTGGGTAACATCTGACGCTAGGAGCGCTGGGTGGGGGTGCAGGAGGGAGTAGATCAGTCAGCTCGGAGGCAGGGAAGCAGTTCCAGCCTGTCTGCACAGCCACACCAGCTGAGCCTGTCTAAAAGGTACTGGAAGCAGCTGCAGAGCCTGAGGGAATGTTGCTCCATTTGTCTTCCCTCAGCACAGAGCTGTAGTTGATGCAGCAGTTTTAGGAGAAGAAATATTAATAGTTTCCATCTCCTCCAGTCTCCCTCGTGGCACAGCACACTGTCAGGCTGGCCAGGGCCTCCCTTGGTAGAGCTGAGGATGGGCTGTTGGCAGTGAAGAGCTGCTCTTCTCTCGGGTTTCTCCTCCTTTCCCAAATGGAAATACTCCTTGGCTTGGGACAGAGGCTCTCTGGCTAAATCTGCTGTCTCCTGTGGCATACTGGGGCCTTGCACCCTAAAACTTCAGTGTTCTCTGGCAGGGAGAGGAGCAGGAAGACCCAATAGCTCCTGTGGAAAGAAAGCAAGCAAAAGCCACTATTTTGACCCAGGTTTGCCATCAGCTTTGCACTGCACAGAGGGATCAGGCTGTTTTCTGGCTGGTCTGCAGCTCACTGCAGCTAGATGCCTTCATGCTTATTACCAGCAAACCCTCCTGAGGCTTGTGGTCAGTTTCGAAACCACAGAGCTCATCAGTGTGGAGTAAACCTCTCCAGTCTCGCTCCAGTGCAGTGCTCAAAGTGGCTGCAGAGCAGCAAGAGCCTGAGCAACAAGCTCCTGGCCTGCCTGTGTCACACACACATCGAATCTGCCTTGGGAAAAGGACAATTGCCAGCAGGGCCTGCTCAGAAATGCTCATTTTAGTTAAAAACTTCCATCAAGTACCTGAACAGTTTCATGCTGGGTGAGGTTCCTTGACTTCTTGCTGAGCCAAATGGGGGTGGCTGGCAGGAGAGGGCTTTCAGAGAGCTCTCTAGCATCCATTCAGACAGAAGAGCCTTTGCTGACAACCTGCTGCTGAGGGGAGAGGGCTTGTGCTGGGGTTATGATTAATTCAGGGACCCAGCTGTGGTTAGAGCTTTTAGCCTCCTTTTAGCTTCTGCTTCTGAGCCAAACTGCACCAGAGGTGGGAGGCAGCAGCTGAGTCAATCCCAGTGTCCTCCTGGCTGGGGCCGAGTGGAAGGGCTGGTGTTTGTGTCCTTTCCTACCCTGGTGGGATGTGAACCGACTGCTTCTCTCCTGCTAGGAAGCCTCTGGAGCTGTGTGGGCAGGGTTGGGGGGGGCAGGAGCCCTTCAGAGCAGGCTTCAGGTCAGCATAACAGCAGCTTCTGGGCCAACATCCTTCCTGTTCTTGTGGTGCCCTCGGAGACCTCCAGCAGTGGCAGAGTGTGGGTGGGAGCTGGGACAGCTGGGTTCAGTTTCTCGTGCAGGGCTGTGGGTCGGTGTCCCCAGCTTGCAGTGAGGATGGGAGGCAGTGTCAGGACAGCCTGGCTGTAAAGGATGCTGCTGTGGGATGTTGGCTGTACTCAGTCACTCTCCTCTCTCCTTCCTGGCCCCCTCAGGAAGGTCTCAACGAGCTGAACAACACAGCCATCAAACCCCAGGTGAAGCCCTGGATCAACCTGTTCCTCTCTGTCTCCCACAACATCGAGGAGGTGAGGCTCTGCATCCTCTGCTTCCAGCCATATTTCTGCACTCCATCTTCTGCTCAGCAGCACAGTCAGAGCAGCTGCTGCCTCATTCCCCTGTTCTCTGCTGTGTCCTCAGCACAGAGCAACAGGAAAATACCCAGAACTTGCTCTGCATCTGAGCCTTGGCTAGAGAGGAGCTTGAGAAGCCGGAAGGGGTGCAGCGCTGCTCCAGCAGGAACCTCCCTTCCTGGCCTCCGAGTGTCTGCTGCTGCTGAGGGCGGGCCCCTGTCAACAACCCTTTTTGTATTTCAATGGCAGGAGGAATTCAGCGACTACGAGGCTAACGACCCCTGGGTGCAGCAGTTCATCATCAATCTGGAACAGCAGATGACAGAGTTCAAGGTGGGAGGAACTGTGGCAGCCTCACAGGCTTTGGCCAGACGTCCACGTGGCATCTCCCAGCTGGGAGATGCTCTGGGGAACAGTTGGCAGAGGTGTCCTCTGGTTCCTTGCAGGGGCTGTGGAGACCCAGTCACCCTCTCTGCAGCTCTCAAACCTTGCTTGCAGGCCCCACATACCTGGGTCACTCCTGTGGTGCTCTCCACGGGCTGAGCCTACCAGCTCTGGGTCTTTATTTGAAAGCCCTCCCAGGGTGGGAGTTTTGTGGAGCTCTGCCCAGTTGTTCCTGATGAGAATGACCCAGGTTTCTGCTTCCAGGCTGGACTGTCTCCAGTGATTTATGATACCCTCACTGGTCTTATGACCAGTCTCATAGCCATCGAGCTGGAGAAAGTGCTGCTCAAGTCCTCCTTCAGCAGGGTAAGCAAACCACTGTCCTCCACCCTGTAGTCTGGCTCGGCTGCAGAACTGCCACCAGGACACCCCTGGTAAAGGGGTGGGGCAGGACACAGGTACCCTCAGAGAAGCTCTAAGAGTATTTTCTGATGGGGCTGGGAAGAGCTTGCAGCAATAACCCTGCCCAGAGAGACGGGAGATGTCCCATCCCTGGAACCACTCCAGGTGAGGTTGACTGTGCTGTGAGCAAACCTGATCAAGCTGCAAATGTCCCTGCTGATTGCAGGAGGGTTGGACCAGCTGACCTTGAAAGGTCCCTCCCAACCCAAACCACTTCATGATTCTATGATAACAAAGGCTTTTAAGCTGAGGCTAAACATAAGCCAGTTTCATCTCCAATACAGGGTCTAACTTGAACCCTCCTGCTCAGAAACCTCCCCTTGTAACTGTGTGTTTGGCACAAGCCCTGGGCCTGCTTGGGAGAGTTAATGGAGCTCCTCTGGTTCTCACAGCTGGGTGGTCTGCAGTTTGACAAGGAGCTGAGGTCTCTCATTGCCTACCTCACCACGGTCACCACCTGGACCATCCGGGACAAGTTTGCCCGTCTCTCCCAGATGGCCACCATCCTCAACCTGGAGAGGGTGAGCTGCACTTCTGCTTGTAGTAAGGGGTTGCAGGAGCCCAGCTGGCTTCCACCTGCATTTACTGGGCTCATCCTGATATTGTCACACCTACAGGGTATGGAGAAGCTGGAAAAGTTGCCCCATGGGTGTTAGTGGCAGCAGGTTGTCAGCAAAGGCTGAGCTGTCTGCTTCAATGCTAGAGAGCTCTGAGGATCTCATTGCTCTCTCCAGCTCCCTGAGAGGAGGCTGGAGCCAGGTGGGGCTTGGTCTCTTCTCCCAGGTATCAAGTGATAGGACAAGAGGAAACAGCCTCAAGTTGTGCCAGGGGAGATTTAGGTTGGAGAGGAGGAACAATTTCTTCCCCAAAAGGGTTGTCAAGGCCTGGCCCAGGCTGCTCAGGGCAGTGGTGGAGTCACCATCCCTGGAGGGACTGAAAAGGCCTGGAGCTGTGGTGCTGAGGGCCATGGTTTAGTGGTGCCCTGGCAGTGCTGGTTAACAGCTGGACTCCATCATCTGAAAGGTCTCTTTCAGCTAAACAATCTGGACTCTGAAATAGCAGAGCCATTGTTTTGAGCTCACCTGTGAGCATGGTCAGCGCTGGGTTTTCTCCTGCAGCTCTCCTCTCTCTGCCTGCAGGTGACAGAGATCCTGGATTACTGGGGCCCCAACTCAGGCCCTCTCACCTGGCGCCTCACCCCGGCCGAGGTGCGGCAGGTGCTGGCCCTCCGCATCGACTTCCGCAGCGAGGACATCAAGCGGCTGCGTCTGTAGCTGCTCGGGGCCTGGCTCAGCACCGCGCTGGAGGCGGCAGGAAGGCTCCAACCCTGGAGCCTGCCCAGCTCTGGCCCTGGCCAGGCTGGCTGGCTGTGAGATGGTGAGGGCATGGGGTGGTGTGTGCCCTTCTGGTCCCTGGAGTCAAGGGCTTTTCTGGGCCTGGGAAGAAGAGTCCCCATCCTGTCGTGGGAGCAGAGACAAGGCAGCAGAGGAATCTCTCACGTTGAGGGCAGTAAAGACAGTACCAGCCTGAGGGACGAGCCTGTGCTGCCCTGGAGGAGGCCACAGGGCAGGACATTTGGGGGCTGTTGTAGTGTGGGTCAAATGTGGGTCTTCTAAGAGCACACACTGCCCCTGCTGCTAGCTGTGGTCCTTCTGTGCCACCAGTTTAAGGGTCAGCTGCTGGACTCCTACAATTCCCAAGCTGCTGGTGGCAATGGGACCATTCTGCTGAAGGGAAAAGGGGTGATTTCCTGGTGGGAAGGGCGCTTAGGCAATCCCTGCTGCAGGAAGCAGGGCTGTGTCCCTGCTGGCTCCCTGTACATCTCCTCTGTAAATAAACCTTACCTGGTTGAGCAGCAGCCTTGGCTTGGGCTTGTGTGTGCCTAGGGGCCCAGAGGAAGCTGGAGAGATGCAGGACAAAAGCTATGCACTTTTTCTCTTCTTCTACCCTGGGCCATGGTATCAAGAGGATCTTGCTGCCTCCTCCTAGCTGGCACTAGCACAAACACCCCTGAGATGGTGCCAGGCTGCTGCCTGGGCTCCACAGTGCTCCTGTGCTGTCCCCTGTCACCCAGGGCTGCGGAGGGCAATGCCCAGCTCCTGAACAAATGTGCTGCCACCCACCTGCCCGCTGCATCCCTGGGGCCTTGCAGGGACAGAGAGGCATGAACACAGGCCAGGAACAAGCCTTTTTATTCAAGGAGCCTGCAGGGACTAGTAACTCACTGCAGAAATAGTCTCTTGGCACGGGAGAGGGGCTTGATCCCACATCCAAGTGCACCCTTGGTGCAGGAGCATTGCACATTGAGTGGGCAGCACAGGCCTTTGCTGCTGGAGGAGCAGGAAGGGTCCTGCTAGAGGCAGCATCACAAATGCTGTTCTTTTTCCTTTTGGAGAACTGAAAACTGGAGTGCAAACCCAAAAATCGGCCTGGAGGGCCTAGCAAATTGGCCTTCTAGGGATAGTTGTGCCTGGCTGGCTCCTCACAGCTTCTCCAGCCTCTGTGCATTCTGGGGCAAGTAACAGCAGGAAAGGCACAGAAAGCACCCTCTGGAGCTGCCTCCAAAGCAGTGAGGATTTCCCTGCTTCAGAAGGCAGCTGGCTGCATCTTCCCCTGCCCTGTATATTGCCAGGAGCAGGTCAGGGAATGTCTTCACACACCCACGTCCTCTCCAGAGTGAGCAGCATCTTCTGGATCGTGGCCCACAACCTCCACAGAGAAACCAGCAGTGTCCACTTCGATGCTGTGGATGCTGAAGTTGCCAAGTCCCTGACAGAAAGGAAAAAAAGAACCAAACATAAAAGAATTATGAGTTGGAACCAAACCCAACAGGGGGTCTGTTCTCACCACCCCCACCACCCTGAAGGTCCTGGGGAGGGCTGAGGGGACAATGAGCAATCTCAGCCCACTCCTGGTGGCGGTAGGTGCTCTTAGTGCTTGTGCTACACAAAGCAAGTTTCTGCCAGCTGCCTGTGACAGGGAACCAACCATCTAGGAGCTCCCAGCTCACCTCAGTTTTTGCTAGAATTTGGTGCAAGGCCTCTCTCTGCCGAGGGGCTTTGGTTAAGACGTAGAGGAAGCCACCGCCGCCGGCCCCAGCCAAGCACTGCCCATGGAGGTGGGGCTGGAGAGCAGCCATCATGCGCCCCACAGCCAGCGGCTCGCAGCCCGGGGCCATGCACTTCTTCTGCTGCCAGTAACGGCTCAGACACTCCCCAAGGAGCTGCAGGTTACCTGTGGGCCAGAGAATATAGCTAACCATTTGCCTCTAGTTCTTGCCCAAGGGATATCAAACCTGCCCCTGCTCCTCCTGCTCAGCCCAAGCTGAATTCCACCTTCTCATCTACCCACTTCTTCCCAGCTCTGCCTGCCGAGCAAGCAAAGCCAGCCCTGGCACGGAGCTGTTTATTTTAATCCTCCACAGGGGGAGGATTCACTTGCTTTAATGTTCCAGCTTCCCCTCCACAGCATCCCAGCAGCCAAAGGCCAAATAACGTGCTGCATAGGCTAGGCACAGCCTGCAGCTCATAGAAAACCAACCAACACACAATTGGTTAGGTTGGAAAAGACATTTAAGGTCATGGAGCCCAGCTGTTAACCAGCACTGCCAGGTCACCACTAAACCATGGCCCTCAGCACTACACCTCCACAGCTCTTAAACCCCTCCAGGGATGATGACTCCACCACTGCCCTGGGCAGCCTGGGCTAGGCCTTGACAACCCTTTCAGGGAAGAATTTTTTTCTCATGTCAAACCTAAACCTCCCCTGGCACAACTTGAGGCTGTTTCTTCTTGTCCTGTCACTTGTTCCTTGGCAGAAGAGCCCAAGCCCCACCTGGCTCCAACCTCCCTTCAGGGAGTTGCAGAGAATGAGAAGGTCTTCCCTGAGCCTCCTCTTCTCCAGTCTAACCAACCCCAGTTCCCTCAGCAACACCTGTGCTCTAGACCCTTCACCAGCTTTGCTGCCCTTCTCTGGACACACTCCAGCACCTCCATGTCCTCCTCGGAGAGAGGAGCCTAAAACTGAACCCAGGATTCAAGACCCTGCCTGACCAGTGCCAAGTAGAGAGGTACAATCACTTCTTTAGCCTGGCAGACTTAAGCTTGCCTAACCTTCCCTTCAAGGTTAGGCCTGAACTTTGGGGCATTTCCTGTAACATGTCATTGGCCTGAGGGAAGCTTTGAGTCTTCTGCAGCTCCCCAGCTTCCCCCCCTAGGGCTACGCAGACTCTCCCTGGAGCAGTCTGTTTCTGCAGCTGTTAAAGGGGGCTCCCACCTTGCCTCAAGGCCTGGGCACACTCCTCAGCGTTGCTCACCAGCGCCTCAGCGTTCTGCACGGTGCAGGGCAGCCTGGCATACCAGTTCCTCACAACGTCCTGCAAGAGGCCAAGAACATCCCTGTCACCATGCTCCCTGGCTCCAGCTGCACCCAGGGAGGCAGTGTTGCACCCACAGTCTTCGGTGCCAGCTCCCATTGGGGTGGCAAAGCTCTACAGCAGCGAGGGGCATGGGCACCAAAGGCTGTGAGGGGAGCAGAACCTGTAGCACCCAGGGACACCCAGGATACCTGGAGCAGGTTTCGGGCCAGGCGAGTCTTCCCTGTGTACACCAACAGCAAGTGGTCGTTGAGGGTCTGGGTAAAGCCATCAGGCACTGGGATCTTCTCCACCTCCACCCTGAGCGGCAGCTGGGCCTTCGACCTCCCAATTTTGATGCCAGGCACGAGCCCACCCACTTGGTCCTGCCAACCACCACCTGTGTGGGGCAGAGGGTCCTCAGCCACTGGCAGGTGCCCTCAACCCTGCAGCCTGGCTGCTCCCCTCGGCCACTACCTGTGGTGAGCCTCTGCTCCAGGTGCAGCACGGCGTGAATGAGGGACTCGGTGCTGGCAGCCTTCCCGGCTGCCCGGTACAGCGAAGCCATCACTGCTCCTGCCAGGATACTGCTGGTGCCTGCAGGGACCACAGATGGGGTTAGGGTGTCTGTGGGAGCTGGGGGCCAGCCAGAGGAATGCCTCATCCTTGTGCTGGCAGCAGGTGGGATTCCCCTGCCTTTTCCCTGCAGACCTACCGAGGCCAGAGCCGTGGGGCAGCTTGGACCAGGTGTGCACCTCAAAGCCACCACCAAAGCTCTCCAGCAGCTGGGTCCTCAGCGGTGTCTGTGAGGGGAACTGCACAACCTGGGTGCAGATGAAGGCAGCTTTCAGCAAGGCTCCTGGTAACAAAGAGCAAGCAAAGCTGATGTCTGCTGCACTACCTGCTCCCTCACCCCATCCTTCCCATAAAGGGCCAGCATGGGGTCAGGACACCACTGGTGACACCTGACCTGGTGCGTGGGGCTGGCAGTAATCCTGCAGGTGCTCCAGCTCCCGGCACACCAGGTTCACCGCCGCCCCGCTGCGGGATGTCCCGTCCAGGCTGACGAGGCGCAGCTCCGGCTCACTGATCCGCCGCACCCGGGCCCCGATGGGCCGGCACCCATCCACGAGCACTGCCACATCCACCACGGCCCCTCCGTGCTCGTAGGTGATGGGGGGGGTGTCACTCCAGCCACCTGCCAAGGCTCACAATCAGAATCCCACTGGAAGCTCAGCTTCTCTTCCCCCATTGCAGAATCATAGAATTGTTTTGGTTGGAAAAGACCTTGAAGATCATGGACTCCAACTGTTAACCAGCACTGCCAAGGCACTACTAAACCATGGCCCTCAGCACCACAGCTCCACTTTTCAATCCCTCCAGGGACAGCGACTCCACCACTGCTCTGGGCAGCCTGGGCCAAGCCTTGACAACCCTTTCAGGGAAGAAATTGTTTCTCACGTCCAACCCAAACCTCCCCGGCACAACTTGAGGCCATTTTCTCTTGTTCTATCAACATCCTGGGGGTGAGACAGACCATCTATCTGAGGAGGTGCACTCACCAGACAGGTCCAGGCGAGCTGGACACATCACCTGCACCCAGTGCCCCAAGGGTGGCAGCTCCACCTGCCCCACGGTGACAAACTGGCACGAGGACATCACTGCCTGCCGCACGAGGATCTGCTCAGCCCCCTCGTAATGCCGAGCAGCTCTCACCAGCAGAGCAGGACTGAGGAAAGAGATGCTGAGCTCAGCACCGCACCTCCCCAAGCACCGAGGTCCGTGCTGGGGCAGCAACCGCTCACGAAGCCTGGCCTCACCTGCTCATCCACTTCTGCCGCTCCGCAGCCAGCTCCCGGACGCCGCCGGCGATGTCCCCGCTCTCCAGGCGCCTGAAAGCCGAGGCCCATTCCCTGTTGGCAGCAGGCCCGCTCCTCAAGCCTCCTTCCCCTCGTGCCATGCAGCCCAGCACCTCAGCAATGCAGGCGAGTGCCCGTGCGGCGATGCCAGCGTCACCGGTCGTGGAGGCAACTGGAAAATAAAGGAGGCTGCAAAGGCACAGCCAGGCTGGTCACCCACGCACACCCCCAAGCAGCCCACTTCTGCAGTAAACTGGCTCCATAAGAGAGGGAGTCACAGAACCACAGAAACCCAACATGGTAGGGGCTGGAAGGGACCTCTAGGGATCATCCAGTCCAACCCTACTGCTAAAGCAGGGTCACCCACAGCAGCTTGCCCAGGATCACTTTGCAATCTCTCCCCAGAGGGAGACTCCACAACCTCTCTGGGCAGCCTGCGCCAGGGCTCCAACACCCTCACACCAAACAAGTTTCCCCTCCTGCTCAGCTGGAATCTCCTGGGTTCCAGTTTGTACCCAGTACCCCTTGGGCTGTCCCTGGGCACCACTGAGCAGAGTCTGGCCCCAGCCTCTTGCCCCCAGCCTTGAGCTCTTGCTCAGCATTGAGCAGCTCCCCTCTGGGGCTGCTCTTCTCCAAGCTCAACAGCCCCAGGGCTCTCAGCCTTTCCTCCTGCCAGAGCTGCTCCAGTGCCCTCAGCATCTTCCTGGCCTCTGCTGGACTCTCTCCAGTAGTTCCTTCTCTCTTGAGCTGGGGAGCCCAGAACAGGACCAGGACTCCAGATGTGGCTTCCTCAGGGCAGAGTAGAGTGGGAGGAGAACCTCCCTCGACCAGCTGGCCACTCTTCTTAAGAGCAAGCTGCTAGTATGGCTCCGGCCCACCCTGGCTTGTCAGATGCCCTGGTGGTGTACCCCCATGGGTTCTTGCAATATAGGCATGGGGGGGGGTGATTAGTGGAAAGGGTGGGGAGCACCAAACAGCCCTGCTACCCGGAGATGTGAGTCATAGCCCACATGAGCCCAGCTCACCCTCATCCAGCGTGCCCAGCAGGGCCTCGTGGTAGCCCTCATGGACGGCGCTGCGGGCGAGCGGCAGGAGGCTGCTGTCCTGCCGCCCCAGCAGCACTCGCCGCACCTTGCGCTGGCCCTGCAGGAAGAAGAGGTTCCTGCGGGCAGCCAGCTCGGCTGCCTTGTCCAGGCATGGCAGCAGCTCCTGCCAGGACATGCGCCAGGCTGCCCGCCAGCGTGCCAGCCGCTCGCTGGCCACCGCTGCTGGGGCCAGTAGCCACAGCACGTCTTCCAGCCCCAGCGCCTCGCAGGCATGCAGCACGGGGAAGAGCCGGGCGCTGAGCAGGCAGCGGCTTCTCCGTGGCATCTCAGCATCCCAAAGGTCTCCTTCCCTGATAGGGGGAGAGCCCATCAGCACCACGCTGGGGCCCCAGGACACCTTCTAGCAGGGCAGGGTGGGACACAGGGCAGACTGGGGTAGCTGTGACGTCTCCCACCACAGCCATCTCCAGGGAAGCTGGATCTCCTGTCCCGTCCTGGCGTGTGGCACCTACCGTACGCCTGTCCGCTGGAAAAACTCAGCCCAAGGCACGTTCAGGTAGGTTGCCTCTTCGGCAGGGCTCTGCAGGGGGCCAGAGGGGCTGGTTACCACCCTGGCTTCGTGGGGAGCCTAGCACCACCTCGCCACCCTCCTACCTGCCAGTCGTCCAGGCGGCCGGTGAGAGTGAACACGCGGCAGGGCAGGTCACGCAGCCGGATGTGGTGGCCCTGCAGGACAACGTCACGCAGGGGACAGCCCTGCAGGGCTAGCGAGGAGGCTGCAGTGAGGCCTGAGAGGAGGCAGCCAGGACCAATCTCGAGGGGACCCTGTGGAAGAGACAGCAGGGCCCTGAGTGACATGGTTGGCCCCAGAGAGCTCCCAAAACAGATCCCAATCTCAGAAGGGCACAACCACTCTAGGAAACAAGCTGGGGCCAGCAGTAGCCTGGGGGAACATGCTTGGTCACATCATGGGGCTGCAGGGGCACGGATTGAAGAAATTCAGGCCAGGCAACAGTTTCAAGGGGCTCACAGCCATGACAGAGCCCTCAAAGAGAGAGGCCACCCTGCTCCCCTTGCCTGGGGAGGGTGACAGCCACCAGGGTCCTCAGTGCTGGCTGAAAGGCAGCCCCAAAGAGGAAGGACACCTCAAACCTCACAGCCACGGGTTGTCCATCCCTGCCAAGAGCTCACCTCACCCTGCTGCCCACTCAGCACATGGAGAACTTGCGGTCAGTCCCACCCCAGCCACGTACCTGGAGATGACAGTGCTGGATGATGCTGCCGGCCGCCAGCTGCACAGCTCCTTCCAGCAGGCAGTTGGTGACAGAAGAGCCATCCTCCACGAGACAAGGCTGCTGCCAGGGGCACAGAGGCACGTGGGACCAGGGTCCAACCTGGAGCAACCCCCAAAGAACCCCGGGTGACCAGGCTGGGGTGTAAGGACATACATCCACGTGGGAATGGGCTGTCTTGCAGAAGCGGAGGTGGCTGGCAGAGCCACGCAGGAGCGTCAGGCTGCGGATGTGGTCACTCGCAGAGGTGGTCATGTAGTCATAGGATGCATTAGGGATGCAGACTGTGGGGAGACAGGAGAGCTGTCAGCACACTGATGGCAAATGTGACACCCACACAAGCTGAAGGCAACCAGGCTGAATGTTCCCAGTTGAAGGTGGGGGAGAAAAGGCTTGGGGACGCACAGTTGTTGGGGGGAAACAGCCAGGTACCAGGCCCTGCCCACCCTATCTCTCCCCGTGCCGGGGAAGAGGGCTCAGGCACGTGTCATGCCCCAGGCACCCACTGCAGCATCACTCACCCATGCTAAGAGGGAAGTTGTGGAGAGCTGCCCACAGCACGGAGCGAGCGTTCCTCACGCTAGGCTCACCACCACCCCTCACGAACTCCTCCTCTGCCCTCCCCCCTGCCATGCACAGCACCATGTCGAAGAAAAGGGAGAGCTGGGAAGAGAAGGGACCTGCTGAGTGCAGCCATCCTGACGCCCAGCCTGCTGCTGGGTGCTCCTCTCCCACCCAAATCTAGCAGCGTAGGGGCACACAGGCCCTAGAGAGATGCCCTGCAGCAGCACCCGTGAGGGGAGGGGTCTCATCCTCCAGGCAGGGGCTGTCACCTGGATGGGTGGTGCCCCCGAGTCCAGCCCCATATAGGTGCAGGCATCCAGAGGAGGAATGACGTGGGTAGCCAGAAGCTGCTCGGCGGCATCCGAGGAGAAGAAAACCACCCCACAGACCTGCCAGGGCACAGCTGGGCTAAGACCATGAACACAGCGACACAAAGGGATGGGGCTGGCATGGCCATCAGCACCAAGGTGTGCCATACCAGGGGGACGGTGCCGTCGGGCCCCGAGCACTGCCGGATCTGGGCCTCCGTGCCTTTGTAGATGATGTCTTGCACCAGCCCCTGGGAGCGAGACCACCCTGAGGAGCTCTTCAGGAAACCTCAAGCCAAGCAGCCATGGCAGGGCTGGGATCTCAGCAACCAAGGGACCAAAAGGGTTCTGATGACTGCACCTCCAAGGGATGCCCCTTACAGGGGAAGCTGCTCCTAACCTGCTCATCGGTAAGGTAGACCCCGTGGTTCCTGGCATACTCCTGGCTCCCAGGCACTGCAATCACTCTGACACCCTGGAAGCCATCCCAGTTGATCCCTGGAGAGAGGGGACAGACACCAGTGCTTGTTGGGGCAGTCTGTGCAGCAGCACTGGGCACTGCTGCCCGAAAACTGGACAGAGGCAGTAACAGCAGCATCCAGCCTCAGCCACTTTGCACTGGGAGTACAATGGATGTGCCCAACCACACGTAGATCAGCAATGCCCAAACATCCACACCCTCAGAGAGGCATGGCACAGGCTGAACCAGCTGTACTGTTGGCTCTGACCCCTGTCCTGAGCTGAAGCAGGTGCTGGAGGCGAGGCTGGCACCACTCACCTGGTGCTGAGGGCACGGTCAGGAGCATGTCGGTGCTGCAGACCCAGACGCCAGGGGGGGAGCCCACACAGAGCTGCCAAGAGAAGGGCCACGTGCCCAGGGATGGCACAGAAGGGACCTGGCCCTCGTGGGGCACCCAGCACCCTTCCCACCCTGCTGGGAGCCTGTTGAAGGCACCTCAAAGGCTTCAGAGAGGAGCTGAGCCCAGCCCCACGCCAGGGTGCCCCCAGCATCGCACGGCACGAGCCCAGGGGCCCAACCTGCAGGCCACACAGACCCGGTGCGTCATGGCCTCCAGCAAGCTGTCCAGGTTGCAGACCAGAGCTTCAGCCAGGGCATCAGGCTCCTCCACGGGCAGGCAGGTGAAGGCTCGGCCGCAGTCATCAAAGGAGAAGTCCCGACCCTGGTGGGACAGAGAACATGGGGGAAATGACATTCACAGGAAGAGAGAGCGTACAAGAGGGGCCCCAAGCACTCACCATGTGCAGAATGAGGATGCGGGCTTCCCTCAGGACATCGGAGCTCACCACCTAGGACAGCAGAGCAGGGGACACTCAACGGAGATGGGACAGCCACCCCTTGCTCCCACTTCCAGTCTCCCCGGGTCCACCAGAGGCTGCCACCCTACTCCCCTCCCTTCTGAGAAGGGGCTGCCACCCCCTTCTCCTCTTTCCAGCCTCCTCGGGCCCACCAGCAGCTGTCAGCCTGCTCTCTCTCTCACCGAATGTGACAGCCACCTACTACTTCCAACCTCTCCAAGCCCACCAAAGAAAGTCATCCCGCTTCTCCCCTCCCGGAACGGGACAGCCGCTCCCCCTTCCAGCCTCCCTCCAGCAGCTACCACCCCGCTGCCCCCCTTCCAGGAACGGCACGGAGGCACCCTCCTCCACCCGCTTCCAGCTTCTCCGCTCCGCAGGCGGGGCAAGCCCCTCACCGTGCAGCCAGCCCGGGCGCTGAGGTGCTCGGCCGCCACCAGCAAGGCGTTGAGGGTAGCTCCGCCGCTGCCCAAACTAGCCCAGGGATCCTCGACGGCCAGGAGGAGAGGGGGGGGTCGCGGGCCCAGGCCTCCTCTCAGCCGGCGGGCCTCCAACTCTGCCAAGGGAGAGGCCGGCGGCGCTAAGGGCTGGCACCCCTCCGCCTCGCCTGGCCTCGCCGGGGAAGAGAGAGGGCCATGACCAGCCCCGCTGCTTGCCTCGCTGAAGGGCGGCGAGTGAGGCGCCGCGCTGGCAAGTGAGGATAACGCCGCTCCACTGCGCCGCCATGACCCCGCCGGACCCCGCCCCGGCCCCGCGCGGGGCATGCTGGGAGGTGTGTCACAGGCGCAGCCGCGGAGACTACAGCTCCCGGCGTGCACCGCGCGAATGAGACACGCCCCTTAAAGTTACAGTGCACTCTGAAACACTCCTCACCCCACCCACGGGGGCAGTGGGGTATTGAGCGGTTTCTGCCCCAGAACGGGTTTTGGAATGGAGAGAGTACCCTGAGACAGCCTTGTCATGAGCATGGCCAGCTCCTCGCAGGGGTCTGCAAGCAGGGTGTCCCGGTGCAGATAGTGGGTACCAGGTGAGGGCAGTGGGTACCCGATGGGTGCCGGCTGAGGGCTGTGCGTACCCGATGGGTGTCCTGTGAGGGCCAGGTGCGGGCAATGGTTAGCCGGTGGATGCCATCTGGGTGCCCGGTGCAGGAGAAAGGTGCCTGGTGGATGCCAGGTTGTCTATCGGGGTCGATACTTGGGGATGCGATGCGCTGGGGTGAATGCCAAGGTGGGTACCGGCGATGCTAGGGCACGGGGGTGAGATACAGGATGGGCACGGGGGTGAGATACAAGATGGGCACCGGGGTGAGATACCGGGTGGGTACCGGTGTCCCAGAGTGGGTACCGGGGGTACCGGGGACTGCCGATGCGCCGAGACGGATACTGTGCTGGGTACCGGGGTGCGTCCCACGGTGGGCGCCGAAGATGCCGTTGCGCTGCGATGGGTAACGGAGTAGGTTCTGGTGTAGATACAGGAGACGCCAGTGCGCCGGGGGAGGGGAGTAACCGGGCGTGCCGATCTCCAGGGGTAGTACCGAAGGCTGCCAACGTGCCGGAATGGGCACTGGGCTGGGTACCGCAGTGGGTAGCGGACAGTACCCGGGTAGTACTGAGGGATACCGACTTCCCAGGGTGAGTACTGGGGTGGGTATCGGTGGGGGGGGTGTCAATGCACCGAGGTGGGTGCGGGGATGGGTACCGGGGTAGATCGATGTCAGGCATGCCGATATAGATGCCCGGGTGGGTATCGAGGGGTACCGACGTCCCGGGGTGGGTACCGGGGTGCTTACTGGAGACACCAGTGGGACTGGGTG